>VZTH01013878.1:0-36000 GCA_013397815.1 Aleadryas rufinucha
GTCACCTGGGACTTCATCTGACTACCATTACTTTTCAAATATCATGGAGAGTGGNCTGGGACTTCATCTGACTACCATTACTTTTCAAATATCATGGAGAGTGGCTTGGCAACTAAATCCACTAGTTCCCGTCAGGACTCTGTGTTGCTGCCCATCAGGTCCCAGAGACTTGTTTATATTCAGGTTCCTCAAGTGTTCATGAACCTGACCTTTACTTACAATAGGAGGGACTTTGGTAGTGTGGGAAGAGAGGTTGCCATTGAAGACTGGCAAAAAAAGTTGTTCAGTACCTCAACCTTCTCCTTATCTGTTGTTGTCAGCATTGTTTTTCAGCAGGGAATACGTTCTTTGACCTTCCTTTTCTGGTTAATATACTTGTAGGTGCCCTTCTTGTTATTTTTTACATCCCTTGTTCAGTTCCAGCTTCACCTTGGCCTTCCTCACCCCATCCCTACACAGCCATACTTCATCCCCATACTCTTCCCAGGTTGCCTGACCTTATTTCCATATCTGTACATGTGCTTCTTTCCCTTTAGTTTGACCAGCAGTTCCCTACTCAGCCATGCTGGTCTCTCGTTTTCCTTAACCAATTTATTGCTCCAGGGAATTGCTAGCTCGTGTGCTCTATGGAAGACTTCACTAAAGATCTGCCAGCTCTGTTCTGCTCTCTTGTCCCTGAGGGCAGTCTCCCAGGGGACCCTCTTGACTAGCTCCTTGAAGAGCTGAAAGTTTACTTTCCTAAGGTTCAGGAGCATAATTTTACTCTTTACCTGACCCATATCCCTCAGAAATGGAGCTGCACCAAGGCATGATCACTGTAGCCCAGGCTGCCTCCAGTCTTATGTCCCTGATTGTCTTACTTGCATTGGTGACCAACAGATCCAGTATCACATCCTCTCTGGTAGACCTGTCTATTACCTGGCTCAGGAATTGTAGAGTAGAATCATCAAGGCTGGAGAAACCTTTAAGATCATCAAGTACAACTATCAGTGCAGCACTACCACTGCAACACCAACACCTCTAAAGCACAACATCCAGCGCCAGATCCATGTGCCTCTTAAACAGCTCTGGGGATGGTGACTCCACCACCTCCCTGGGCAACCTATTCCAATACTTGACCACCCTGATCATGAAATTTTTTTTTTACACTATCCAATCTCAATCTCCCCCATCTCAGCTTAAAGCCATTGCCTCTTCTCAAGACTAAACAAACCCAGCTCCCTTGGCTGTTCCTTGTAAGACACATTTTCTAGACCTTTCATGAGCCTTGTTGTGCTTCACTGGATGTGCTCCAGCACCTCAAAGTGAAGCACCCTAAATTGAACACAGTACTTGGGGTATGGCCTCACCAATGCAGAGTACAGGGGGGTTCCCTTGTCCTATTCTTGACACAGGCCAAGACACCATTGGCCTTCTTGGCCACCTGGACACACTGTTGGCTCATATTCAGCCAGCTGTCAACCAGCACCCCCAAGTCCCTTTCTGCTGAACAGCTCCTTCCCTAGCCTGTAATGCTGCGTGGAGTTGTTGTGGCCCCATGTGCAGGACTTGGCACTTTGCCTTATTGAACCTCATGCAGTTGTCCTTAGCCCACTGATTGTCTGTCCAGGTCTCTCTGCAGAGCCTTCCTACCCTCAAGCAGATCAACACCCGCACACAACTTAGTGTCACTGGCAAATTTACTGCACTCAATCCCTACATCCAGATCATCAGTAAAGAGGTTAAACAAGACCAGCCCCAAAACTGAGCCTTGGGGAACACCACTAGCAACTGGCTGCCAACTGGATTTAGCTTCATTCATCACAACTCTCTGGGCCTAGCCATCCAGCCAGGTTTTAACCATCGAAGAGTCCACCCATCCAAGCTGCAAGCAGTAAGTTTTTCTAGGAGGATGGTGGGGGAAATAGTGTCAAAGGCTTTACTGAAGTCCAGGTAGACAACATCCACAGCCTTTCTCTCATCTACTGAGTCACTTTGTCATAGAAGGAGATCAGGCTGGTCAAGCAGGGCTCTCGTTTTGTAAATCCATTTTGGCGGGGCTCAATCCTCTGGTTGTCCTGCATGTGCCATGCAATGGCACTCTGGATGATAACCTTGCCTGGAACTGAGGTCAGGCTAACAGGCCCGTTGTTCCACAGATTATCCTTCCGACTCTTCTTGTAGATGGATGTTACATTTGCTAATTTCTGATCAGCTGGAACTTCATCAGCTGACTAAGACTGCTTTTAGATTTTTGAGAGTGGAGTTTTGGCAAGTTCTTTCACCAATTCCTTCATTACTCTGGGGTAGATCCCATCTGGGCCCATAGACTTGTGAGTGTTTAAGTGGCATAGCAGGTCATGCTAGCCATCTCTTCCTGGTTTATGGGAGCTTCACTTAGTTCCGTATCACCAACTTCCAGCGCTGGGGCCTGGATCTTCTGAGGACAGCTGGTCTTGATATTAAAGACTGAGGCAAAGAAGACATTAAGTATCTCTGCCTTTTCCTCATCCCCTGTCACTACTCTCTGCATTTAACAAATGATGAAGACCCTCCTTTTGCTGCCGATGTATTTATAGAAACTTTTTTTGTTGTCTTAAACTATAGTGGCCAAATCAAGTTCTGGTTGGGCTTTGGCCCTTCTAATCTTTTCACTACATGACCTTGTGACGTCCTTATAGTCTTCCCAAGTTACCTGACCCTCCTTCTAGAGATGATAGGTTCTCTTTTTCACCCCAAGTTCTCTATTTAACCTGTCTGGTTAAGAAGCTATCCTCCATGCATTCCAGGAATCTCCTGGATTGCCTACAGCTCACCCTTCTACTTTCCCAGCAGGTAACAGAGTGGTTGAAGTCCCTCAGCAGGATGAGAGCCTGCAAGTGCGATCCTTCCTGGAACTGGATCAACAAGGCTTCATCTATAGGCTCTGCTTGATCAGGCAGCCTAGCTTGTAGTAGACACAGTTCAAGAATAATGGGCTGTAGTTCTCAAAAGGAGTACTTGGAAAAGAGAGCCTCTTTGTTCCCGGGTGTCGTTGTGGATCTGCTGAAAGAACCAGAAGGTTCACTGTATGAAGACAAAAGTGACTATACTGGATGTTTCCTTCTTCAAAACATAGAACTCACATCTGTAAGAAATGCACGTGGCTAATGGACTGCTTAGGAAAATAGGACATAGCCAGGGAACAGCTGCACTAAGCAACTTGCTCCCCTTGAGAAATTTCAAATGTAACAGAGAAAAAGTTGTTCACAGCAAATGCTGTTTCCTACTCCCCTGCATGGTCTGTGCCTCTCTATCTCTCCACTCACAAAGCTCACAGCATTTTCCTGATTAAACAGTGCCAGCAGGGCTGCCAGCTTGATTGACTTCACATGGGAAAGGAGCCAGATAGAAAAAGTGCAGAGAATGACCCTTTCAGCACAGAGATGGCATCTGCAGAATGACTTTGCCATACTGTGTTGTAGCTCATATTTTAGTGGCCTTTGTCTTGGCCACTAAAATATGATCCTAGTTCCTCTTCACTTTGCATTATGAAATGGGAATAGGGTAATACTTCCTGTAACACTTGTGTAGGGGGGAAGTAATTGGGTTTATTTGACCATTAGACCATTGACCATTAGAATTTAGAGAAAATCTCACTGACTTTTAACCATGAGGATAAATCTAAATAAACTTCCTGGTTTCTGTGAGCTGAATCTTGCACTTGCTTTTTTTCCCCTCCTAAGAAGAAAGTAACGATGTTTATTGAAAACATTTATACCATTGAGGAATCCAGAGAAATGCAGGAAATGCAGTATGAACACATAACGTGTGTACCAATACTTTATTTGTCTTTGTGTGTGTGGATTTGATGGCCAAAAAGGAAGAGGCCCCAAGGGCTCCTTAGTATGCAATTAATATTTTGGCTGGAAAAGCAGCAGATTGTTTCAGTATGCTTACATGTTATGACATCATATTCCAGTAAAATTATAATGAACAGAATTTTTGTTTGTCTCTGTGGCAAACCAAAATGAGTTTTCTAATTGTCAACAGACCTTGGTGATTTATTTAATTATAGTGGCGCCCACTCACACCAACTTAGTTAAAGTCTGTCAGCATTTCTGTTATGAACCCCTATTTTTAGGGGNGAAGGAGATCAGGCTGGTCAAGCAGGGCTCTCGTTTTGTAAATCCATTTTGGCGGGGCTCAATCCTCTGGTTGTCCTGCATGTGCCATGCAATGGCACTCTGGATGATAACCTTGCCTGGAACTGAGGTCAGGCTAACAGGCCCGTTGTTCCACAGATTATCCTTCCGACTCTTCTTGTAGATGGATGTTACATTTGCTAATTTCTGATCAGCTGGAACTTCATCAGCTGACTAAGACTGCTTTTNATCAGCTGGAACTTCATCAGCTGACTAAGACTGCTTTTAGATTTTTGAGAGTGGAGTTTTGGCAAGTTCTTTCACCAATTCCTTCATTACTCTGGGGTAGATCCCATCTGGGCCCATAGACTTGTGAGTGTTTAAGTGGCATAGCAGGTCATGCTAGCCATCTCTTCCTGGTTTATGGGAGCTTCACTTAGTTCCGTATCACCAACTTCCAGCGCTGGGGCCTGGATCTTCTGAGGACAGCTGGTCTTGATATTAAAGACTGAGGCAAAGAAGACATTAAGTATCTCTGCCTTTTCCTCATCCCCTGTCACTACTCTCTGCATTTAACAAATGATGAAGACCCTCCTTTTGCTGCCGATGTATTTATAGAAACTTTTTTTGTTGTCTTAAACTATAGTGGCCAAATCAAGTTCTGGTTGGGCTTTGGCCCTTCTAATCTTTTCACTACATGACCTTGTGACGTCCTTATAGTCTTCCCAAGTTACCTGACCCTCCTTCTAGAGATGATAGGTTCTCTTTTTCACCCCAAGTTCTCTATTTAACCTGTCTGGTTAAGAAGCTATCCTCCATGCATTCCAGGAATCTCCTGGATTGCCTACAGCTCACCCTTCTACTTTCCCAGCAGGTAACAGAGTGGTTGAAGTCCCTCAGCAGGATGAGAGCCTGCAAGTGCGATCCTTCCTGGAACTGGATCAACAAGGCTTCATCTATAGGCTCTGCTTGATCAGGCAGCCTAGCTTGTAGTAGACACAGTTCAAGAATAATGGGCTGTAGTTCTCAAAAGGAGTACTTGGAAAAGAGAGCCTCTTTGTTCCCGGGTGTCGTTGTGGATCTGCTGAAAGAACCAGAAGGTTCACTGTATGAAGACAAAAGTGACTATACTGGATGTTTCCTTCTTCAAAACATAGAACTCACATCTGTAAGAAATGCACGTGGCTAATGGACTGCTTAGGAAAATAGGACATAGCCAGGGAACAGCTGCACTAAGCAACTTGCTCCCCTTGAGAAATTTCAAATGTAACGGAGAAAAAGTTGTTCACAGCAAATGCTGTTTCCTACTCCCCTGCATGGTCTGTGCCTCTCTATCTCTCCACTCACAAAGCTCACAGCATTTTCCTGATTAAACAGTGCCAGCAGGGCTGCCAGCTTGATTGACTTCACATGGGAAAGGAGCCAGATAGAAAAAGTGCAGAGAATGACCCTTTCAGCACAGAGATGGCATCTGCAGAATGACTTTGCCATACTGTGTTGTAGCTCATATTTTAGTGGCCTTTGTCTTGGCCACTAAAATATGATCCTAGTTCCTCTTCACTTTGCATTATGAAATGGGAATAGGGTAATACTTCCTGTAACACTTGTGTAGGGGGGAAGTAATTGGGTTTATTTGACCATTAGACCATTGACCATTAGAATTTAGAGAAAATCTCACTGACTTTTAACCATGAGGATAAATCTAAATAAACTTCCTGGTTTCTGTGAGCTGAATCTTGCACTTGCTTTTTTTCCCCTCCTAAGAAGAAAGTAACGATGTTTATTGAAAACATTTATACCATTGAGGAATCCAGAGAAATGCAGGAAATGCAGTATGAACACATAACGTGTGTACCAATACTTTATTTGTCTTTGTGTGTGTGGATTTGATGGCCAAAAAGGAAGAGGCCCCAAGGGCTCCTTAGTATGCAATTAATATTTTGGCTGGAAAAGCAGCAGATTGTTTCAGTATGCTTACATGTTATGACATCATATTCCAGTAAAATTATAATGAACAGAATTTTTGTTTGTCTCTGTGGCAAACCAAAATGAGTTTTCTAATTGTCAACAGACCTTGGTGATTTATTTAATTATAGTGGCGCCCACTCACACCAACTTAGTTAAAGTCTGTCAGCATTTCTGTTATGAACCCCTATTTTTAGGGGTTTATAACTAGTTGTAAATATTTACTCATTGCTGAAACTTGACATTCAAGGTCACAGTCCTAGAGCAAATACCCTTTTTCAGGTTGACTATTCTAGTGGTATTAGCTAAAAAGTAGATTTCTGATGCTGTGAACTTAAAGGGAATAAAGGGAACCTGCTTTCCAGACCTCTTATTTGAAGGATCTTTTTAAGAATCTCAAATGTCCGGAAGAGCTAGATGAATATGAGCTTGTTTTTATAGGTTATATGTCACTGATTGTGTATTATCTGCTATCACACTTTATTTTCTTCCAATTGAATGTATTGTTTCACATGACCTTTTGTTGTCTTTCAGTCTTACAATCTTCTGTCATTTGGCTGTGTTGGTCAGCTTATGTTCTGAGGAGTGTACCAGTATCACCTGAAAATCTCTTTTACATAAGAATTTTCTCCAGGGAAAATCCTAGCATTTGTAGCTACCATGTAGAATGCAGGGAGATGCATATTTTTTAAATGAAGATAATTTAAAAACTTTTAACCTAACGAGTCCATATGTGAGGCGTTATTGTTCAGTTCTGTGGCTGAACAGAGTGACAGAGGACTGAGGAGTGTAGAGCTTACATGCAGATGTATTTGTGATGGAAAATACTGATATGTTATTGCATAATAGTAATAATAGCAAATTCTATGTAAATATTTCAAAGATTGCTAATGATTTCAGCCCTTTCTTATAACTTATATGTAGTATACTGGGAAGGTTTGTTAATGACCAGTGGCAGATACATCATTTTACCTTTGCGTGGGCTTGTTCCTTACATGAGTGTACATCTTCAAGATGCAGAATCATTCATTATTAAAACTCAGTTTAATTGTCACACTGTACTTTCAGACTGTAATACTATTATTACTTTTGAGGCTTTTGTTAATACAGTCTCTGTCCTCACCACTGAAAAGGGGAGGATGTTGTTTCCTTTGACATGATCCTTGTTGTAGAGAAGCCAATATCCTCACAGATTTAGTTCGTTTTCTGAGGATTTCAGGTGTTCCTTTGCACTTTCCTGGCAATGCTCATATTATCAGTGCTCTGTTACAACTCTGCTTGAGGCCAAGGAGAGCAAGAAAAATTTAATCAAAACCATGTAAAAGCCTAATCATTCTGGCAATGCCAAAGAGCTGCATGAGGCTCTAGAGCCACAGGCTGAATATCATTTTTCCTTATTATCACATAAATTGCTCCCTAAACACTCTTTTAAAGAAAATGTGGGGAGGGGAGAGGGAAAAAGAGAAGGCCTGTTGTGGGATTTGAGTTTATAAAGTGGATTAAGTTCATGTGCTTTCCTCCTTTGCATGCAGTGGAGAGAAAGGTAGGTCTAGGAACTCAACAGAAAACAGGAACTTCTGATGGATATTGTATTTTCCCTAAATCTAGTTAGTTGCTAACAGCACTACCACATTTCTTTCTATTTAAAGAAGATTGTGAAGTAATGAGGTGGGACATGCTATCAAGGTGCCTGCTGCTTTTGCATGGCACAGCTTGTCATGTGGTAAGCAGCAGCCAATACATGCAGCCATTTCCAGTTCTACATCTTCTGGGATGGTGGGAAGATTCCTGGGAACTCTTTGAGGAACTGGAGGGTACCTGTTGCTGCAGAGAAAAGATAACTACAGGAGGCTGTGGCTTCTAGCAAGCTCTAGCAGCTGCTAGTAAGCTCTGTCAGCTACTCCTGGTCAAAAGCTGCACTGAGCTTTCCTTCCAGTCATCTCCTGAACAGAGAGGGTCAAGCACCATCTCAGCAGGTACTGGGGAGAAGCACATGTAAGTGCAGGGCCTAGAGCACCGCTCCCAGAGACAGCCAGCAGACACAGCAGATTGCACAGCAGTCGATGCAGAAGGGAGTCAGAAACTCTGCTGAGGATGGGGTGTGTGCTCAGCAGTGCTGGTGATGTACCACCTGGCACAGCTCCTAGCACCATCTGGAGCAGCTCTCCTGGTACCTCAGAGACCTTGAGTCAGAGCTAGCTCCAGAGCTCTAGCTAGGCTGTAGAGAGAGTGAGCTTGTCTGCAGGAGGTGTGCGCTGTCAGAGGATTTGTGTTACCAAGTAAAGAAGATGAAGGAAGATGTCAGCAAACTGCTGACATCACTAGAGTAAATGAGTAAGAGATCAATTGGATCTTCTCTAAGACCCTGCAAGTACAGAGCATGAATTCCCAGCCATACCAAAGGAGGAGCTGGGAGGGTCAGTGCTGACTGGGCTGGGAAACTGGGAGGGAGTCCTATGATGGCAAAGGCTGGAAGCTGGTGATTTTTGGCGTTGGGAGGAAGACTTCTGTCCATCTGAAAATCTGCAACAACTTCAGTGCCAAGTGTTTGAATTCCATTAGGCATGTAGGAACTTTGTAATACTTTTCCAGAAAGTGCGGTCCAACACTATAACAGGTTTTCCAGAGATGTTGTGGAATCTGTCCTTGGAGACCTCCATGATACCTTGGACAATGCCTGGACAAGACAGTGTAACTTCAGATCTTGACCATATTCTAGGTGCTGCATTGGACCAGATAACCTCCAGAAGCCTTTCCAGCAGGAATTATTATATAATTTTATGAAAATGTTACATAAGCAACAGCATTTCCAGGCCTTAATAATTCTCTATAAGTGTGTTAAACTGTAAACAAGAAAGCAAATACCCACTTTTTGCATGTCATAAAGGCAACTTAGCTCACTCCTCCAAGGCCCTATAGCCAGAGGCATGTTGGAGCCAGTGTTATGTTTGGCTCGTTCCATATAAATGTATTTTTAGAATTAGGCACAGTGTTCAGGGATACGGAGGCCAGAGTATTTATTCACACTTGTTTGGGTTTGAAGTGTGCTGCTCTCTGGTAAACTTTTTATTTTGTTTTACAGCTGAAACAACTGGGTTACAATTATTAGTGAAAATTCAGAATGTCTTAATACAAAAGTCATGTCCACAGATGAAAGTGGAGAGAGCACACTTTAAAAAGGATCCTTTAAGAGGAAAAAGGAAAATGTAGTACTTTGTTTGAATGAATCTAGTACATTGAGTAAATCTAGTTTTGTTGTAATGGACCTTGTTTTTGTCCATGCTTTTGGAATCCTGGAATCCTGGGCTTTTTTATATTGCTGTGAAATACGGACAAAAAAAAGTGAGGATCTATTTCTGCAAGGTATATTCTCTGTCGTCTGACTTTTGTTGACCCTTAGAGCTGAGCTATGATGACAGGTTTCATATGAGCAACCTCAAAATCCTTCTTCCTCTGTGCCACTTGTCTGTGGGACAGGAGTTTTCTCCCGGGCAGGGCTTCCACTGGAGTTTTTGATTCTCCTTACGTTTTATCTTCTCAGCACTCAAAACAAGAAGAGAGCAGAGCTGAGCTCTGATAAATAGTAAAGCTCATTGCAGAGCTCCACAAATATGGGTGAAGAGCTGGTTTGCACATAGGAGCTGCTGTCAGAGTTACCAGCTGCCTTGCTGAGGAACAGCCCATGCATTTGAGTGCTGGGTCTCATTCTGGGAGAAAAGATAATGTTTTGTCCCCAAATACTACTGTATTTTACATAAAATGGATGGGTAAAATTCCTAACTTGTATTGTTGTTTTCTTTTCATGACTTCCTTCCAGGTATCACTGCCCAGTGCCTAAAATTTTCTATGTCCAGTTAACTGTTGGCAACAGTGAGTTTTTTGGTGAAGGAAAGACTCGTCAAGCTGCTAGACATAATGCTGCAATGAAGGCCCTTCAAGCTCTTCAGAATGAGCCTATTCCAGAAAAATTACCTCAGGTTCGTGCTTCAGGAAACTTTTTTTTAAAATAACTTGCTTTCTCCCTGCTTTGTCTTTAAATGGTATATATTGCTGCTTAAAAATTAAAATGTTGTGTCATATTTTAAAAAATATTGAGCCGAAAAATTATTCTCAGAATAATCCTTCTAAATTGAAAGGAAAAATATAATATTTCCTAGTCAAAGAAGCCAAGTACTTGCAAGACCACTGGGAGCAGTTGAAGACCACTTGGGGTACTGTAGGTTCTCAATAGCAGGTGTGTGTTGGTAGGAGACTAAATTGAGTCCTCAGTCAAGTAAAACTCTGTGGCTTGGTTATGCTGAGGTTAAGGGGCACTGGTTGCAGGTTAGTCATCAAAAACATCTCTGTCACTTCATGAGTTAGAGCTGTGGGTGCCTGGAGAAGGCAGGTATTTGCTGAAGGCAGATATTTGCTGATATCATGATGGAGGGAGTACAAAGTGTTGCACTGTGTGGAGCTGAGTGTAGCTCTCCAGAGAACTGGAGGCTGGTTGAAATAGAGTTTAAGGGCTTCATGGTGCCAAGGTTCAGGCTCCTACCTGCTGCTGGCCATGGGAGGTGCACACAGGGCTGCTACACCCTGGTGGGATGTGCTCTCACCATAGGACATGGTCCGTCTTAGTAAAACTGTATTTCCTTCAGCAAAACTGACCAGCTTGGTTATCTATGGAAGATGATTGATTCATCACTCCTCAAACATCAGGCACAGATCAGAGCCAGTACACATCCTATTCTGGCTGGCCTCAATTACATTATGAGGTTGAGCGTCTTTCTTCCCCAGTCACTGTCACTGTGCTCCCGAGGCAGCAAGGACAGACCATTCCTAGATGGGAATCCCATTAGTAACTCAGTGAACTTGACTGGAATGGGATCCATGGAATATAGCACAGTAGTTACTTACACAGGTCTATCTTTTGGCCTTCATGGCCATCCATAATGCAGCCTTCTGCATATTCTTCCATTTCAAGTTACCCTTTTTTCTTTTTATTAGAAAAAACTTAGTTAAGCATAAAATCTTTTATCTGTATTAAACCACTGAAAAGGAGTATTGCCATGTTCATACTTGATTGCACAAATGTGTGGAAGAGCCTAAGGTGAGCAGAAGCAAGAAGCAATCAGCCAGCAGGGCAGGGCTGCTGGTGAATGTGAACCTGCTTTCACAAAAGAGCTATTGTGTGTCTGCCAAAGCACTGCTGCTGTGTCATAGATGTGAGGCTAAGAAAGGCCTTACAATTAAAGTGTCAGCTGTGGGAACGAGGATCAAATTTAAATCCAAAGTGCCTACGACACTCCTGAACATATTTTATCTTCCTTAGGGAAGTCATATGACTAAGGCTTGAAACTTTAATGCTCAGGACTAAGGTCTAAGCCTTGATCCTCCCTTTTCTCCACTTGCAATTAGGTTCTGTACTATGATGGTGGAAAAATATGCAGGGAGTTAAATTGTAAGGTCAAAAGGGACAATGAGTGATTTTCTGGACAAATGTATTTGTATTAATCATGAAATTTTAAACTCTAATTTTTAGTTTAGACTATACATATCTGGTTAAACTAGAATACAGCTAGAAAACCAACACATTCTTGACTTGAAGGCTTGCCCACAGTCCAGTGGGCATTATATTATTTTATGTAAATTATGCCAGTGTTTGATTATTCTCCATTTCATAGATAACTTGCAAGGTATTTCTTTTAGAATTCACTTAGCTTCATTTTCTATTTAACTGGTATTTTCTTATCTTTGCTAAATGTAACCAACAGATATCAAAAATCTCTCCCACATATACATTTGCAGATTATTCTTAAGTATTTTTGAATCTTTTTATAGAACTGATTGTTTTCATAGTGTCTCAGTGCAAAGTTTTTTCTAATCAGTAGTTCATTCTTTTGGTTTTTTTTCTTTGTCAGCTTTTTAGATTTTCAGTGTCCTTTATAAATGACAAACTTAATTGAATACAATACCAAGTAATATTCTCACTTTTTCACAGAACAGTAGTACCCTATTCTTTATACCCCCCTTTTTTTTTTTACTTTTAAATATTGTCCTTTTAACTCTCCTGATCTTTCTCAGTGAACCTAATCATTGCTTTGCTTGTCCTGTAAATAATCACCTACATTTTTGATTTCAGTGGTACATTTCATTATATGAAATGAGCTAGAGGTCCTACATAATTTCATTGTAACTACCCTTGTTATTGTTTTGCACAGCACTCTTTTTTTTTTTTTTCTGGAGGTTCTATAAACTTTATAACTTGTTTTGTATTTAGCTCCAGATCAATATCAGGCACATAAATGGCTTTTTTTAGACTCAAAATTTTGCAACAATTTCACGAGACAAAAAGCGTTCCATATCTGCATGCTGTAGCTGAGTGCTGTATTTTTGGCCCTGTGTTATCCTAAAGATTAATATATTAAGAGTTTAAAAATGGTAGATAAAAGATTGATCAATTTCATTTTAATGTGAAGAACCTAATGCTTTTTTAATATTGTTTTATAACTGTGGTATCTGGATTTTGTAGCTGTGCTGGTGGCTGAAGATTCAGATCAGACTTTGTTATGTAAGATGGGAGCTCTGCAGGAATCCACCTAATTCAGCCCAAGTGTCTTTGATGTTTACCTCCACTAATAAAAAATTAGGAGCCTGGCCAAGGTTACATGGTTGTTGAGAGATCCCAGTTTGAAGTATTTCAGAGCTTTGCAGTTTGAAATTACCTGGAAGTGAAGCCTCTGAGAACTAAGGAAATGTGGTCTGGGGTACAAACACCAAAGGCAGTGGTTGCAAAAGGCAATAGCTCTGACTGCTCCCTGTGCTGATGGTTGAGAGAATTTAGATTTACCTGAAGAGTAAAGCAAAGCTGAATTTTAGGCAGAAAAATGTTTCATGTGCCTTTTGTTTTTTTATCTCTTTGCCTCTCTGTTTGTTATGTTCCTATGGATAAATAAATAATGTTCTGTGTTGAGCAAGCTGTTCTCTGTCACTACCTTTTCACACTGGTCATAACTCCCAGAGGGAAGTTGATGGAGGGGCCATTAACCAGCTGGACCTGCTGAGGACACCTGTAACCTGGTGACCCAGTCAAAGTGTGGGGGTGATTGACTGAATTTCTTCTGAGAGGAGAACAATCTTCTGTACTTTCCCAGAAGTACAGATTTATTCCTTGATTAGAAGGGGTACCCACAGAGAGACTGAGAAACAGGTTAAGGGATCTGTTTGATCCTCATGTTTGACACAACAAGTGTGTACTCAGACAATTGTTATCCATGTCATTAATAAGACTACCATCTAGAGACATTATTTTGCCATCTATAATTAATTTATAAATTACTCTGTGTGTTCCTTTGTTATGAAGAATAAGTGCAATATATATGGCTTCAGTCAGCAGGTGTCTGACAATGGACTGCTGAGATGGATGTACAAATGCTGATTTACAGCCTGACAGGAGAATTCAAAAGTCTTTGAGAAACTGGGGGGAGAAGGATATTATACTTTGCTGATCTTCTAAGAATCGTAGTATGATTATGTATGTATCATTTTCAGAATGGAGAAACAGGAAAAGAATCAGAAGAAGATAAAGATGCAAACAAATCTGAGATCAGCGTAGTGTTTGAAATTGCTTTGAAGCGCAATATACCTGTCAGTTTTGAGGTATGTGTTACATTTTTATCTGTGTTACATATTTATCTTGCTAAGAAAGTATTAAAAAAAGATACCACTAAAACTCAACGCAGTTAATATTCATATATGATAAATATTACTTTCATATTTATGGAAATTATTAAAAAAATTGTCAATGTATCAGAGTCTAAGACAATGACTTTTTACTGTTAAAATAGATACTCTTCCAGAACTTTTAGAGGTCAAATATTTGGTTGCAAACAGCTGGATGGCAGAAAGACAGAACCATCTTCTATATAGGGCTGTGGGATTAGAAGCCATAGCCACACTCAGTCTGATTTGAAATAATTTTCAAAAGAGTCAGCCAAAGTCTTTGCTTTAACTGTAGGCATTCATATGCTAGAAAAGTTCCCATTGAAACATTTTGCCTCCAGTGTGCTGTTTTCAGAAAGTCATGAGTATCTTCCACTCTGATTCTGTTTCACTTATCTATTTCTACTTAAGCTTTCACAAGTTTTTTTGTTTGTTTCATATGATTTTATCTATGAACCCACTTCTGACACCTTTGTTTACCTGAAGTAATAAAGAGCATTTGGAATAGCTCCAATGCTATCAGTGAAGTAACTATGGGAGAATGGGAGATACTAAAAGGAATTTTTTTCCGATGAGAAAGTTCTTACAAAACCTTGTTGTAAAAATCTAACATTGTTGTGGTAGGAAGCACCAGATTTTCAAGCTGTTTTTTTTCCTTCTTTTTTTTAATGCAGAAAATTCTAATGTAAGTGTCCTTTTATTATTTTATTTTTCTGCATTTTGTTTTACATTGAAACTGAGTCTGCATGAAAGACATGGATAGTGCTTAGACTGGTGATGGTTATTTTCTCCAGTGCTTTTTCCTTTTAAAGTATAGGCATGTATTTGCATGTGAAAAGAATCAAAATCCCTAAGCTGTGGCATGCCTTACAGTGTGCTGTATGCAGTTTACTGACGTGTTTGGCCCATGTCCCTGAACTGGCCAACATCAAATAAACTATTTTGACCTTCTCAGAAATCTGAGAAATCTCTCAGAAGGTAGGTAAGAGCAACAAAGAATATTGTTTATGACTAAGGGATTCCTCGGTATAACAAAGGCATATATGCTTCATATATGTGGTCTATGTGATATGAACTAATTAGAATGTTAAGAGAATGTAAAATCTAGAGGATAAAACTGGGGTGTCTGGGGGTGTTTGTGTATCAGTTTGCCACTCCATGCCTGTGACCTAATTCTTAGCTAAGATAGGACATAACGGAAACACATGCTTGTGTTTCAAAAAGGAAGCTCATAATAAATGTTTCAGTTTTCAAACATTGTTTTCTACCTTAAAAATTTAAAAATATTTGTAATAGTTCCATACAAATCAATGCACTAAAGTGTAAGGAGATGTATGGTCACTGGTCACAGAGGAGCTTGGAAGTTGTAAAGAAAAGAGGGATAGTGCTTTGAATGTCTTCTTCAGTCCTGTTTGAGCTTATTTAAGGGATAGCATTTGGTAAGGAGAGAGTGAATGCAGAGATACTTTATACAGGAAAACTCTAATGTGTCACTTGCCAAAGGATGTTAGCAACATTGAAAAAAGACAGTTTCTTGCTCTGCTGACAGGTTTTGTGTTATTTCCTGCCTTTAAATCTAAGTATAGGTGACATTCTCAAATAGAGTTTTGATTGAACTTGGTTCTGGCTTACTTTTCAATAAAACTGCTAAGCAATTATGGATAATCCCTAGGATCTGATGTTTCTAATAGGATTTTATTTACTAATGGTCTTGTGTTATTCCAGGCAGGCATCAAAGCTTTTTCTAGCTTTTATTTTGTGTGTGGTAGCTATAAAATGATCTGCCTTTTCTTCATCTGACAGCTTTAGCCAGTGTTCCAACAGAGCTGGGTTGTGCAACAAAGTAATTATCATAAATATATGTAAAGGTCTATGTAAACATGTCCTCAGAACTGCATGAGGGGCAAACAGTCCTGTTTTGTGTATTGTGGCTAGTTTTAATTGTCTAGGAACTTTAGGATGAGTTTTAAGGACTTTTTATCTATTAAATTGTTAAATAAAAACATTCAGTTCTAACAAAAAACCAAGCTTTATTCTGTACTTGTCACTGATGCATTCTTAGCTAACCTTGATTCATCAACTTTCAAGGCAAAATGCAACTGCTCTAAGGCATTTGTGGGGTTCCCAATGAACAGTTTTTGAGGAATACAAAAGTGATTGCTGTAGAAATTGTTAGAGTACCTGTTGAATGGTCATTTCGCTTCTTATTCCTGCCTTGACAGTAGGCTAAAATCTTGCTTTTTTCATTTTTTTTCAATATATATGTTTTTTATTCCTTAATTGTCAGTAAGGAATAGATGAGCCTGGAAGACGTAACTGAGGTCAACAGCTTCAGATATTAGAACACGTTGGGGTGTTTCAGGTTGTAATTTTATTTTCAATATATTTCTTTGGATTGCAATGTTATTTCCTTAGAATAGCAATATAATAACATGAGTTTTTTTATTCTCAGTATCAGGAGTGAAAGCATAGAGTGCCTGAACAGGTGAATTTTCTGCCCCTCCATCCCTGTCCAGTGTTCTACTGGAAAGTGTTCTCATGTCCTGGTCTTACCACAGTAAGACTGGGATTCTGCATTTTGAACTAGGGACAGACCAAATTGCTGACTCTGGGAGAGTAGTTCTCAGCAGGAAGTTTCACACTTACCTAGCTTCTGCTGTCCTGGGGATTAAGGCTTTGGATGATTGACTACTGAGTAGCTCTCAGTTGGGTTTTGCAGAATGGTCACCCTTTGCACTGCAGTTTTACACTTCAACATTCAAACTCTTCCTTTTTTTTTTTTGTAACTGGGAAAATCTGGTGTATCTGCCTGCACAAACTCCTGGAAATAAATGGAAATGTTAATATCTTATAAATAATTGTGTATTCACAGATGTTGGTGACATGGGTTTTTTGACCTGATTTTTGTCTCGTCTAGTTTTTGGGGTTTTTTTGATGTCTGTTTAATATTGTCATAATCTTTTGAATTTCCTACCTGGCATCTCATTAGTAATTAAAGCAGTGTTACTCTTTCACTGTAGCCATGCTGCTGTTTTCCATTTGTCAGCATGATTCATTAAGTTGAGCCAAATTCATTCTTGATGTAACTTGACCTTAGATGTGTTTTGGCCCCATGTGTTTTCTCTTGCTGTAATTATTCTTTAAATCCACGGAGCAGAAAAAGAAAAACGTATTGAACTGTCACCCTTAATCAAATTCTCAGCTTTAAATTAGTTGTGATTAGGTCCACAGGTCGTATCTTTCAATGATTAGGTCCACAGGTCGTATCTTTCAACTGAGGAAATAGTTTAATGTCCTAATGTATATAGTGTTCTTAGATAGCAAAGGTTGAATTTCTTTTTAGTGTTTTCTGTCCCAAGGCTCATAGCACAACAGTTTGAAATCATATGGAGTAAAAAGATCTAACGTCTGGGCTTAACCAAAAATGTTGTTAGGTAAATATTTTTTTGCTTAATTACCAAATTTGGATGTTTAGCTTGATCCAGGTCCCATCTGAATCCTATGGGGTTCATTCCATTGACAACACAGACTTTTTTCCATTTACACACTAACAAAGATACAGTTTTTAATGTTTTCCAGTCAATTATTTACCTTGTGTCACATACTTAAAATTTAAAAGATGAAAAACACACCAGAATGCATTAGTTTTATATTAAGAAATATGTTTTTGTGTATATGAAAGTTTGGTATTAACATTCTTTCTCTCATATATATATATTTTTTTGTGCATTTATATAAATATGAGAAAACTTATATAAAACTAATATCTTAGGAACTCAGCAATTATATTTCTTAACCAAGTTATTTTGTCATTTTTCATCTGGTCAGTGTAGACATTCTTGTATATTTTATTAATGTGTTATATTGCATGTAAAGACAAGCACCTATATAATAATATTACTAGAACCACAGAAAGATTAAGGACCTTAGTAAGGTTAATGTAGCAATGTTTTACAGCAAGCATGTTGTCATACTTGGATAGCAAAGTACAGGGATGGTTTGAGATACTGTAAAACAGAGTGGGAAATGCTGCAGTGCGATGAAGGTGTGCAGCACGGATACGAAGCCTGACTGTGTGTGAGAGCAGGAGATCCTGGCCCTGGGCTCATCCCAGCTCTGGTGCAGGCAGTGCAGCGTCCTGGGGCTCAGCATGGGTCAGTGCATTGAAAGCACTGCTGCCTTCTCATGTGGTCAAGCATTAGTGGGCAACTTTGAAGTGAGGCAATGTTGAAAACACTTCTGAAATGAATACCTGGAATCTTAAAGTGGGAACACTCCTGGACTACAACAGAAAAATCCCATGCTGGCATAGATGTCATCTTAATCTGGGAAAATAGGACAAAGTTGTCTGTTAATTTTAATTTTGTGTCTTATTATTGATATATGCTGTGGTAATTGTATTTGCTGGGTGAAGTTGCCACAAAAGAGAACTTGAAAAAGAAATACAAGCCTAAGGAGACCTCATTACAGTGCAACAGCAGAACTAAATAATGCAAGGGACATGACCTTGATAAAAAGAACTTTAACACAAAACATGTTGTAATAATATTAAGATTGAACATTTGAGCACATTAAAACTGTAGTTATTATACCAAGAAGGCCCTTGTACCTTTACGTCAGTTCCCTTGCACTCAGACATTACTCTTCTTCAACAAATGGTTCGATATAATTCCATCAAATGAAAAAAAAATTGGTATTTATATTGATTTTGAAGATATTATAAAGAGATGCCTGTCAGATACTCTAATGTCTCCTTATACATATTACATACAACAAAAATTAAATTAGATAGCTGCTTCCGCCCATCAAACAAAATAACTGAACCTTTTCCCAAGTGAGGTCTCTTAATTCCTGATAGACATTGTCCAGACCAGTAAATGGTGCATACATGAAGAGATGGCTGTCTTAGCACTTGCAGTGCTATGATGTGTGGGTGAATGCATCCTAGCACCAGCCTTCTAAAAGGAGATGTGAGTGTGTGTGTGTGTGTGAGAGTGTGTGAGTGTGTGTGTGTGTGTGTGTGTGTATGTAAAAATGAAGACAGAAAAAGAGCTAAAGGAAGGTACAGCATTCAGAACTTAATTTCTTTCCATATTATTATAACTTGTTGTAGTGGAGAAGTACTTCAAATGGGTTTTCTTATTGTCATGCTAAATATGTTTGGAAGGGAATGAATAAGTGAATTTTTTTCAGAAATGATTGGCTTCTGTGTGAGTTATGGTGGCTCTTCTGGATGTTCTTTTCAGTACTGTTGGGAGGGACAGCTGAGAATCATAGAGGCAATGTGTCAGCCTTTCAAATGTATGGGATATTGCTCCGAGCTGTGTACTCTGGCAAGGCAAGAGTTGAGAGCAGGCATCCTGTCTGCACCTATTGAGACTGAAGTTTGGGGCTATGAACATCCAGTGGTTTAATGATAATAGAAAAAAATTTACAAACAGGTTGAGGTAATGCCAAATAAATAGTTTTGAATATGTTTTGTATAAAGAAATAGTCGAACATGGTAGACCTTCATAGATTTGATTTCTTTAGTATGTGAAGCACCTTGCAAAGGAAAAACCCATCAGCCTTGGTTTAAATATGCCTAATTGTTGTGTATCATGTTATTCTATAAATCTTTTAAAAATGTAGATCTACTCTTAATTTCTGTGAAATGCTGATTATGGTGGTTAGATGT
The DNA here is from genome assembly GCA_013397815.1 of Aleadryas rufinucha. Lineage (NCBI taxonomy): Eukaryota > Metazoa > Chordata > Aves > Passeriformes > Aleadryas > Aleadryas rufinucha. The sequence continues at coordinate 19,450 of VZTH01013878.1, forward strand.
GCTTTATCTAACTAGTCTTAATTTTCTTTCCTCAAACCTCATACTGTCATTAATACTTGTCCAAGTTGTATGAAAACCCATCTAACGCCTTCAGTTAGCAGGAAAACTGGACTAGTAATAAGTTCATTGCAGAGATAACAAACATTATGTTCTTGTCAGGTGTTTTGACTCAATGTTACTTTCTCTTAAAAGGTGATTAAAGAAAGTGGACCTCCTCACATGAAGAGCTTTGTTACACGAGTTACAGTAGGAGAATTCACTGCAGAAGGAGAAGGCAACAGTAAGAAACTCTCAAAGAAACGTGCTGCAATGGCTGTCCTGCAAGAACTTAAGAAACTTCCTCCGCTTCCTGTGATTGAAAAGCCAAAACTTTACTTTAAAAAGCGTCCAAAAACAATATTGAAGGTATGTGTCCACCTTTGACACAATTAAGAATGTTTGCTCAAAAGCAACAGTCAGCTTTAAAATCAATAAAGGGTTATTTGTCATTTTCTGTCAATATTGTTACAGTTGCTTGTTACTGTCAATGTTGTTACTTGTTTGCCTGTGCTAATATGCCTGGGCTTTTTTAAAAATCCTGAGAATGCTATGGGATTCTCAAACAGAATGGTTTGTAAATAGCTCACATCACTGAAGTCTTCAAGGGTTTGGTTCAAGTCCAGCGGAGGATCAAGCCCTTCAAGCAGCTCTGTACAGCCATGTGAAGTTTTAGCATCATCTCCTCAGAGAGGCCCTTTTAGCATATCTGGTGGTTCTCTCCCTGGGCTCTCTCCCATCCCCAGTTTGAAGAGGGAGAGAGACACATGAAATAGTAAATAAATGGGGTACTACTTTAGTGCTTCAGTACTTTACTGAAAATATGACCATCAGAAATCTGTATACTCATGATACAAAGTGCAGAGTTCTAAAAGAGCAGCCACCAGAAAAGCCCTTTAAAATAAGCAAATACTTTGGAGAGTGCAAAACTGGATTTGGAAAATGTACAAAGGACTTATTTATCACCTTCCTCTTTTCAGTTGTCTTCAATACAGAATAAGTGATTTTTCAGGAAAACCTAGATTAATTAGATACCTGTCTCCTACTAAAATTCTGGGGATCTAATTCTCAGAAACTTCTAGAAAAAAATGGGCAGGAAAATTATTTAATGGAAAACCATCAGCATTAATGCAGTTTGGAAGATTGGAAAAGGCTTTTGGCTTTGGCTTTCACATCTTGGAAAGTTTTTCTCAAGAAAGACGCTAAGAGTATAATAATGAAAAAATCTCTTACATTACCATATACTGTTTGCTATTATGAACTTAAATTTAATTATACCCAGTTGGCCTTGTTAGAAAGAGACATTAATTGTCAAAATAAGCTGGATATGTAGATGGTTTTTATTTTTTGAATATCCAAACTTCTGAAATGCTTTCAATGTGCCCATTTCTTTCAATTTAACTTGCATGTGTTTTGAGCATCAAAAAAGTGGCAACCATAACTTCTTTTTATTTGTATATATATTTATGAGGCTGTATCTTATGGCCTGCTCTTTATTTAGCCTGCTCTGCATTTTGTCTTTGCCTGGCTTCTTGCCCACACAGCTGCCCTTGTGTATGACATTGTCTTAGCTCTTTCACCTACATCTTCTCTAACTGCTTCAGCAGTTACACTATGTAGGATTTGCTGCACAGCTTTCTAAATATAATATCCCTCTCTGGTCTTTGCCTTCAGTTGCTGATCATTTTTTCAGGTTTCTGAACACTTGTTTGTTATTTGAGAAGCTCAAGCAAGCATCAGTGCTCATCTTCTCTTAGTCTGCAAATGGTTTCATGAAAGGGAAATAGCTTAATAATATGAAAACAATTCTACATTCAAACATTACATTTGCAAGTGCATTATTTGTGTTATGGTATATAAATCAGTTAAGTATGACTTCAAATAAATTTTTGGGGGTCTTAATTTCTTCTTAAAATCTACAAACAAATATTTTCATATCTATGTGCTTTGAAAGAGAATTTGCAGTGTGAGCAATAATTCATTGAAAGAATTTCAGAGCTAGAGAGTTTTCAGGGACTGTAGTTTTTCCCTTGTCTGTGTAATCTTGGACAGATCACTTTGCCAGTCCTGTTGTTTCCCTGGCATGAGATCAATTGCCCCACCAACCATACGTTTTGACATGTTATTGTGGTGATTGTTGCCTGTTAAGCATTTGAAATACTTTATGGGTAGTTCACAGTAAGCAACAATTCTAGCCATTCACTTCACAGAAGTATTTTGAGGGTAAATTCATACGACACAAAGAGTAACCCCTCTTTAGCTGCAATTTGCATTGTGGGATGGAAGGCCTGGAGTGCTGAGAAGGAAAGCAGGAAGGCTGAAAGAGGAAGCTTCCTTATGTATGGCAAATATTTTTTGTCCCTGTGTAAATCCCACCTCTTCTCAGTGTACTGCATGTTACAGCATTGTAGCAACCTATTTTAAAGGGTTAGGGGGAAGGGTTTTAGAAATAGGGCAATAAGATACAATTGACTGATAAATCTGCTAATTTTCATCCAACCTTATGAGGACCTCCATAGATAGGAGAGGGTTTTCATGGCTTGCAGATGCAAGGTATGCACACTACCTGCAGCAATGGCAGACAATTTCTTTCCACAGCTTTGAGCCTCAAGATTCCTATCTTTTGTCTCATGATCAGAAAATGGAAAGTAAGTTACTTCTTATTCTCTCAAAGGGAGTATTACAAAAGAGAGAATCCTAGTAAACGTTTTAGTGAAGCAGTGTAGCAGTTATAGGGATATATACTGAAATAATGGTTCTTTCCTTTAAACTTGGTTTAGACTGGACCAGAATATGGTCAAGGAATGAATCCTATCAGTCGTTTGGCTCAGATCCAACAGGCCAAAAAGGAGAAGGAGCCAGAGTATGTTCTTCTTTCAGAGAGAGGAATGCCTCGCCGTCGAGAATTTGTTATGCAGGTATCATTTGCTGTCACATTAGAGATAATGGCCTTGCTGTGTTTTGTTCAAATTCAAGCAGAATGGGGCATAATATGAAGTGGATCTCCCTCTGTTTAGCTTTTTGCCTTGCTGTCAGGTATACAGGAATAGTATGAAATACAGTATCAAAAAGCCTGTCTAAACTTTCTTCTTTGTCTTGGTGAAACAATTGGCAATTTAATTATGTGCCCTCTAGATTATTTTCATGTAGCAGTTTTGCATTTTTTTATACTCTTGTTTTTATTTCACCTGATTGTTACTGTCTTTATCTCTGATGGTTCATGATTTATTTACTTTTACTTTTCTTATTGAAAAATAAAAATTGGTCTGGTGTTGATCAGAGGATTGCAATAGTACCTACTATTCTGAAATATGGGTATTAATATCTCCATATTACCAGGCATTTTGACTTTAAAAAATAGTGTTGTAAATTTTTTCAGATTTCCAGTTTCTTTGTGATTTTGTTTATCTCTGAAATACAACAAAAAAAGACAACCACATGTTTTAGACTGTCCCCTGCCTGGACCTAATACTGAAACAGTGGATAATTAATGTTCCTTTCATATTTAAATTAAGAACATGTACAAAGATTTGACATAACTGTGATATTTTGTTAGATAGCACAACAGCAGGTTGAGAAAGATTAGGAACAGGACAGGATTCTGTATTCTTGTGTTTTCACTCAAGGGTAATTTTGTGCCGGAACAACTCGGAACAGCATACCTCAGCATGTTTTGACTTGTTGTCTACAAACCACACCGAAATGTCACTTCTGATCACAAGCAAAATTTATGATGTTCCAGCACCTTGTTCTCCAGAAAATTAGTTATGTTTTCATTTAAATCTCTAAGTTCCTCCTTCATGTCTATGAAGAGAAGCTAGTAATCTTAATTTCCATGGACCTCAGTGGTCGTTCTTCATGATGTATTATTTTTCTTTCTCAAGAAAAAGAAAATATTGGGTTCCTTTTGTTGCAGAATCTTTTTTTTAATATAAACTTGGATTTCTAACATTATATGAGACCTGAAAGTATTTGAAAAAGAGTGCTCCTGTCACAGACAATCTCATTTCCCATGCTTAGACACCCCCATGGGACTGTCCACATTTTGTAGTTGTGTGAGGCCTCAAAAGAAGACCAGTGTAACACAGCCCAGTATTAGGAAGATGGGCTGGGAATTTAGTTTTCTGTTGGAGGAGTGTCAATAATGGCAAAGTCTTTGGTTTGAATAAAAAAGGAACCGTAAAAGCAGTGAATATGTAGAAGATTCCTGTATCTAAGAAGGTTTGTGAAAGAAAGAGAAACTCCGTAGAGCTGTTGCTTTGTTACAAATAGTTTTCAACTCCATTTTCACCTTTTTGTAATATTTTCACACTAAAATTATTCTGCTGTTTCTCCCACCTTGAGGAAGTCTCAGTGGATTCATTATGACATGCAAAAAACCTTATCAGAATAAAAAACCTTTGTATAAACTACTTAAACCATGTTTTCATTTAATTTAATTGAATGTGGAAGTAAAACATCCAGAGATAATATATTCATTTTTATCTGTCACACAAAGAGCAAGTTTAGATGTGATGAAATGGATCCAATTACTTGTCCTGGCTACTAGAAAAACAGAAGAAAACCTCTGATGACATTAGTTGGTGTTCTGTTCCCAAAGTTAATTTCAGAAAGGTCTTTCTCTTTGTAGTCAGGCCTTTAATCCTTGATAGAGGTTATAATAATAGTTAAACCAGTTTTACAGGTCTGAGAAATAGCAACACATTGATTTATTGTGAGCTATGTTATAAATTATGTTTTTTTTCCTTGTCCCATTAAAGTCTCTCAATTTTATTGCATATAAACTTGTAGCAGATAGGCCAATTTCTAATTGTTATTTTGAACTGCATAGAAGATAAGGTTTATATTTCAAGATTATTAATATTTCTGGCTTAGATAGACAAATCTTTTTGCTTAATGATGGATATAGATGTACTTTGAAGGGTTATTTATGATTATTATTTATTTACATCTTCTTCCTAATATTTGGAATTAAGAAGTATTTGAGTAAAGATGAATTTAAACTTTTAGGAAAATATGTATATGATAACTTGAGGAAAGTGAATAATTATTGAATGATGTAACTACTAAATACCATTCATTCTTTATTTAGCATTTGTATGCCTGTTTTTACCATTTTTTTAAAGCTCCTTCCTATCTGTTTCAGGTCTTTCTAGGTTTTTTTTTTATTATTCAGATCACCTTGACTATTTTATTATTTTTGATTTTGATTTCCTTTTTTGACATGATTTTGAAACTGTGCACTATCTTAAGAGACAATTTGGCAAATAGAAGGGCTTAATGGACTGAGCAAAATACACCTATCAAAGAGCTATGAAAATTGCCTAGATGAAGAGCAATGAGAGTGCTCATGTCGCAAACCAGACACATACAGCTCCAAGAGTTTTAAGAATGGTACCAAAGCCAAGGATTAAGTTGGAGCCACACATTTTGTGGATATCCATTGCCTACAGTTTGTCCTTATTTTGGGATTTTAATTTCTCCTAGTGTTATGAAAGGCATCATGTTTGTCAGAAACCCTTTGTGCTGTACAGACCACAGGTCCACTGAGAAGCCTTCTTTCTGTTGGCTCAAAGCTTGTCAGGTGTCAGCAGTTCCAGCCCCTGTGTTCCTTGCAGTGCGATGAAGTGGGAGGAATGCAAATATGGTTTTCATCCTTCTTTAGAAACCACTCTCATTAAATCTCCAGGTCGCTGTTTGTCTCTCCATTGTTCTGTAGACTGTCCTGATGATGCTGGGGAGCTGCTGCAGGCAACTCTCTTTCCCAGTGGAAAGAGGAAGTACAGACCCTGGGGCAGTTCCAGCGTTAACAAAGAGTGGGGGAGAGGTTCATGAAGGATAATGGGGTTGACACAGAGGCTGATGGAAGAGAGAGGCAACTCTGTGTGCACTGAGATGCAGAAAAATGTAGTTCTTGGGTATGAATTTGGTGATCTTCTGGAAAATTTAAAGAAGCCCTTCTAAGTGAATACTGGCGTCCCCTTTTGCACTACTTTAGCTTTTTCAAGATCACATCTTCATCAAAAGAGCTGACAGCTGTTGATAGATCAGCAAGAGTATTATATGATGATATTAAGGAGTCTTACATTTATCGTGATTATGATCAATATTTTCTTTTTAAGGTAAAAGTAGGCAATGACATTACTACTGGAACAGGCCCAAACAAGAAAATAGCTAAAAGAAATGCAGCAGAAGCAATGTTGCTACAGCTGGGATACAAAGCCTCTACTCCTCTTCAAGACCAGACAGAAAAGGTGAGAACCAATTGTTATGATGCCCACACTCTACCCTTGTCTAGATTTTTAAGCTGTTTCAGCCAATCTCTTAGTAAGAATGGAAGCTTAAGCTTGTGCACGCCCTGTTTTAGGGAGTTGCTTGTCACAGATTAGCCTTTGTTTAGCTACAGCTCTACAGCTACACTTAGTGCAGCCTCTGCTCCTTTAGGAGTAATTAGGAACAGAAACGCAGCTCCATAGAATAGTGTGCATGCAGAAGTGTGCATGTGATTTATTCACCTATTTCTACTTAAAAATCAGGATGAATGTGCCTCTTGCTTTTATTCCATTTTGGGTACCCATGAGAGCCCAAAGGAACAGAAGGAACAGAAAGGAACAACTTAAGATATTTTCATATACGAAGTAGTAGTCAATGTTTATCTTCCCATCACATGTGCACTAAAAGCATTACAGAAAAATAATGGCCTTTTCATATTTGATGACTGATAAAGAAAATGTGTATCACTTTTTTTTTTTAATGAAGAAGGAATTGCATTTTAAATTCATATGTCTTGCAAGTATGTATTTCCATGTTAGCTATCTGTAACTTAGCACTCCTCTCCTGTCTTGAGTTTATTGATGACAGGTTTTGTAACCAAAATTGGGTGTTAAAGTTTTGCCTTTTGTATTCTGAAAAGATATTTGGTAAAGTATTTGACTAAACTGTGGACCCTAAACAGCTTCTGTCCTATACAGGCTCACTGAATGTACATATTTTGATAATTACTTATATGTTTACTGTGGCTGCACTAGGTATCCAACAGAATGTTCTGTTGGACTTTTCTAGGACTACATGATAAATCTGAATATAGTATATAGATACACACACACACACACATATATATATATACATATATATGGAAAGATGAAGATATTCTGTTCTATGTGTTCTGTATTCCTAACCAGGAAAAACTAAATACTGTACTGGTTACTTGGCCCCACCTCCTTCTGTTTCGCTCTCCTTTGAGAGTAGCAGCAATATGCGTGCTGTTCACACTCACCTTCACTATATTCTTCACTATATGTCTTAGTCATAGACAAGTGTGAAATACTCTAAACAGAGTACTTGGAAGCTGGATGATATTCCTAGTGAGAACACACTATGCAGACACAGCCATTTAAAAAAAAGCTTCTCACTGAGTCAAACGATAATTCATTTACGCCAGAATGCTGAGACTTTTCTGCTGTAGAATATACTCTCTATGGTATAAAACTATCAACTTTTCTTCACTGCCAATTTGGCCAAATGGCTTCAATAAAAAACAAGTCAAAACAGAAAAATCAATTTTTTAAAATTCTAATATGAGAACATAGGTTTTCATTCTTAGATTTTAAATTAGCTGAACTAATTTTACTCAGTATTTTTCAGAGATAAAGCCTGAAAAATTCAGCCCACAACATAGTTGCTTTGGAGAGTTCTACATAGTGGAAACTTGTGGTTACATTGAAATCTGTAGAAAAAAATTGAGTGGCTAAAAAGGGATGCCGCTGCTTTGTTTCCCTACATTTATTAAGCTCTTGCTTACAAGTGCATTGTCTTTAGAAAATCAGGCTTAATTGCATAGTTGCAGATGTAGACATTTTAGGATTGGTAGGCTAGTGTAAGATGGCCTAATATCATTCTGAACACAATGAACAAACATGTTACTGTACCCAAAAAATGTGAAGCACTCAACTTTTATGTAGTGGCAGTATCATAACAAAACCATAACAAATTTTTATAGCTTTGTTGGGGTTTAAGGACATGAAATATCTAGAGCATCTGGTTTTATCTTCTGTATATAACAGACTGGACGTATTTGGAGATGCACAAGTTAGTTTGTGTAGCTGAAAGAATTTTAACTCCCAAACTAAACTGTGGTGGAGAAGAGGAAAACAGCCCTTAGATCTCTATCAATTTGAGCATTGCAAAATTCCTTGCATATAAGTTGCACAATAAAGATATACCATTAGAAGACACTTGTTTCACTGTTTCACTGTTTGAATCCAAAATGGGGCCCAGTGTAGATTAGCTGATGTATCAGGCTGGCATCTAAATAGATAATTTTCACTTGTATGTTTTTTGATGTTGTATTCTGTTAGAGAGAAGACCAGTGTTGATTGTATTCATGTGAGGCAGCAGTACTCAGGATCACTTACTCGTAGAGGAATTCTTGTTAAATTCCCTGTCATGATCAAGTTAATAAACAATAAAAAAGAGAAGAATGAGGAAAGTTGGAAATCTTCTTGTATTGTAACAGTGTGCTGGCACCATGTTACAGATGGTCAGGGTGAATTCCTGACAAAACCATGCTGTTGTTACAGCAGTAAATACAAACATATTTATAGATTTTATATTGCTTATTCATTTGAAGAACTGTTGTCTTCTGTGTTATCCAATATACATATTATCTTCTTCATAATATGAATAAAACAAGTTTTATGAAATTAAAGTGCATGGATGTAGGTGACCAGTTTGAAAGCTGACTGTAATGCCAGTCCTTCCTTTCCATCACATATCTCCCGTTTTCATTGCACATTGCCAAGGCTGTAAGCTCTTTGGGATGTACATGATGATGAAAAGCAGGGAAACAATCATTGAAATACCTGCTTTTCATAGTGTGCTCTCCCCTTCCCTTTTCCAAGTAAAATGTATCATCTAGTAGTCTGTATTATGTCATGGTAGTAATCTAAACAGCCTTAATGCAACCTCTGAGATGCAGAGGCAGATTTTAGCTGGTTGATTTTCCTTCACATCTCTTTGACTTTCCAATCCCATCTTCCAGAGCAAATGATTACAACTTTGTCCTGGCATATAGCCTGCTTTGCTGTGAGGTTTTCTGTTTGCATACAAAATCTCGGTGAAATCTGAAAAGGATCATTCATTTGACATTGATAGAGATGGTTGTCAATAGCTCCTAAGTAATGAGGAAGCTTGGACTTGTTTATCCAGTTTTATACATGAACATTGCCATCTTATTTACTGTGTGAACCTCAGTAATGGCTTCATTTTGAACCTCTGTGTTAATTGTTCCCTGTTTCTATGTCAGAGTAATAGCCAGTATTAAACATAATAAAATTAATTTGAAGACAATTAGCTTCCTCAAAAATATATTAAAATAATGGAAAATTACAATCATATTTTCTTCTACTTCAGTAACTAAATTGATTCCTAACAAGTAAATATTTTAAAATTACACCCAAAGTACTTAATAGTGTTTATGCATTCCTTCATAGGCAGTTATTAGGATCTTCTTGGTTTAGAATGTAATTTCTCTGTTGGCTGTTTATGTTTTCAGTTGAGAACTGCTTAAAACATTTAATTTTATTTAAGTCTGATTCGGTAACATATTGAGTTGAACCTAATCCTTGGGGAAACATTTATATTTCAGTGTTAGGCAATAGTTGTTAATGCTTACTCATGAAGAGTACATTACTCAAATAATGTATCTTAGGCAAAAATTAAAATGAGTTAGCAAAATTTTGTGAACAGATATGGTAATCTCAAGTCATCCTTTTTAGTATCTTTCAACTAAATTTGTAAACAGGAATATTCTATTTAGGGAGCAGTTTGCTCTTTACTTACTTGTCTTTTTCTACCTGTTTCAGCTCGGAGAAAACAAAAGTTGGAATGGCCAAAATGTTGGGTTTCCTGAGCCAACAAGTAACAGTAAGTATTGCTTCATAAATTTATATTGATACTTATTTCTCTGTCTCTCTATGATTTGGATTATCCAAAACAATTGAAATGCTTTTTGTAAATATTTTAGGATTTCTATTTCAATTAGATGAATTAACCCCTTAGTGTCTTGTGTGTGAGTGTAGGTATGAATGAGTGCAGGAACAAGGAAATTTTTATTTACTCATTGAATCAATGAATCCTTCAGTTTGTAAGGGATTTTAGGAGGCTACCTAAACTTCTTGATCAAAGCACTGTCAGTACAGAGTTGAGATAAGGTTGCTTATGGCTTTTTAACACTTCTCCAGGGACGAAGGTTCCATAGCTTCTCTGGACAGCCTGTTCCAATGCTTAACTGCCTTCATGTTGATTTTTCCTTTTATCCTTGTCAGAACATCTCCTATTTGTTTATGATTATCATCTCTTGTTGTTCTTCTATATACCTCAGTAATGTGCCTGGCTCCATCTTTTCTGACAACCTCTTCTTAGGTATTGGAGGGCTGCTATTGGGTCCCAACCCAATTATCTAGTAATTTATCTAGTAATTTATCTACCTGGACTCCAAAATCACAGCTTAGAGACAAGGATGCTGTGGGAGACATGATGTCAAAATCCTTGCTAAAGCCAAGGTAAATGACATCCACTGCTCTCCCTTCATAAAACCAGTCATTTTATCATGAAAGACACATTGCGTGCCCTCAAATAGCTCTAAGAGGACTGCATGATTTTCCCAGGGACCAGAGTGAGGCTGACCAGCCCACCTCTTTTGACTATGATGCATTTCTCCAGGCATCAGACATTTCTTCTGCTCTCCATGACTTTTTGAAGGGAACAGAGTGTGGCCTCACACTGATGTAAGCTGGTTGACTCAGCACGCTAAGATATGTCCCATTTGGTCCAATGGATGCACAGGAAGTTCCACCTGAATATGAGGAAGAACTTTACTGTCGGGGTGACTGAGCCCTGGAACAGGTTGCCCAGAGAGGTTGTGGAGTCTCCCTTACTGGAGATACTCAACCTCCTGGATGCAATCCTGTGCCTTGTGCTCTGGGATGATCCTGCTTGAGCAGGGGGATTGGACCAGATGAACTACTGTGGTCCCTCCCAACCTGACCCAATTTGCAATTCTGAGATTGTGTGATTCATATAGGCTGACTACTAGCTTTTCTCAAGATATCCCTGACTGATGAAGTTCTGCTACTGGTAGTTCCTCTCTTCCTCAAGCTTTGTCTATAAGATACAAAGGCCAAGAAACCATGTTGGTGAAGACTAAATTCAGTTTCACTGCAACAGGTAAAGAACAGAATAGAACTTGGTGAGTTTGTAACTATATTTTTGCTGTTTAAGGTGGTAAAGATAATATAAATAGTACTTCACTTTTTCATGAGCCCTGGATTTTTCTCTAGAACTGTGTATACTTCTGAACTTCTTAAGGGTCCCAAACATTATCTCCCTCAACTAAGGATTGTACCAGACATGGACACACACATGAGCTACCTTCTATTTTTTGCCTATATACATCTGAAAGACATGGTCCTAAAAGCAGGTTTTAAGGAATTTCAGTAGTGTTCCATTATATATGTGACTTCCCAGTCACCAGAGAGTGACACAGAGACCTAAGGAATTATTTGTGCTTCAACTTACACAACAGTTTGCTAGTATTTAAAGTGATCTTGGATTCAGCACATGCCATTGTATTTCCCTGAAAGGAAGGATTCTACAGGATGTAAGACTTCCTGTTAATTGCTTCCTTACAGCCCTGTCATCAACCCCCATCAATACTTTTAGATGATTTGTGTTTGTATTGTCAAAATCTCTGAGGACAAGGCCTGTGAAATATCTTCAAATTTTAACATATTAGAGTTTGAGACAGCAGACTAAGACTGAGCTTTTCTCCTGTCTTATAGTGTCTTGTAGCAAAGATACTTGTAGATGAAACCACAGTCTTCTGTTAAACCAACAAGAAAAAACAATCTCTTTCTCAGGCTGCTCAAGACAACTTTGACAGTTATATCTGTAAATCTGAATCTAAAAGGAGAGGACAAAGGCAAACTCATTCAACAGGAGACAATATCAACAGAAATTATATTTTAAACCTGTGCTGACCAAATAAGTTATTTTTCACAGACTGACCTGCTCACAGACCTTTTTGCAGCCACCAGAGCCACAGTACAGAAACAGGTTTTCATTCCGAAACACTTTTGTAATGCACAATGCCTTCATTTGCATTCTTCTGATCTACAAGTAAATTGGAAGTCAAAGCGAGCATGCCAATAGACATGGAGCATTTGTTCAGAGACCACTGTTCTTAATGTCTTAACCCGTTTTTTTTTGAGGGTTCCAATCTAGAGGCAACATTAATAATAAGCAAGTAATTAAAGTGTATAATAGAATGTTAAAGGTTTGGAAAAAGATTATCTAGTCCCAACCACCCCTGCCATGTGCAGGGACACCTTCCATGAGACCAGATTGCTCAAGTCCTTTTTCAGACTGACTGCCAGGGTGTTTCGAATAAAATAAATCGCTTTTGTGCACGATCTCATGCACCTGTGAAGTGCACGGTTTTTTAAAGGCAGTTCCAAACAAGGTCCACACTTTGAGATCAAAAATGCCACATCCTTTCAGGTATGAATATACTAGTTTATTTTTAAGAACAGCATTTGTAGGTAGGTGAATTTACTCTTGAAGTTTTTGAAGTCATTTTTTTATGTTAGGAAGTTTTAAAAGAGGGCAAATGTAGCAGCTTCCTTCCTTTTGTATCCTTCTTAGAACAGAAATGTACAGTTTGCATTTCTTGTTACCATAAACCTGACTTTCAGTGGTCTTGAAAATCCGAGGCTCCAAGATTGCTACATCTACCATTTGGCAGCTTTTATTCATATTTTCAGTAATTTTATTCCAGGAAAACAATTGTGTCCTGCTAGGGCAGGGTATTGTACATCAGTTTCCTTTTGCAGACAGTCTCTCTTTGTGTGCATAATGCACTGTGTTTCCATCTGAGTCAAATAAAACTGCAATAGTAAAGGGAATTGATATACTTCAGTACAACAGAAAACAAGCATCATAACAGTTCTATATTTTAGTACAGTTGAAGAAGAGATTTTGTTGTACTCTTGCTATGTAGATTGTTTTTGCTGAGAAATACCCTACAGTCTGTATCCTCCTAATTACTAGTTCAAGATATGTTTAGTATTCCCTATCAAATATTCTTGAAAATTAACTTCTTGTGCTGCCCTCTATCATGTTACTCTTGCACTATTCATGTGGCAAACCTCACTTCTGTTCCTCCTACTCACTGGCAAAGCTTCTTCCCACAGGTTTACTTCTTTACCTTTCCTCTTCATTTCACAATTTCAAAGAAAGATGAAACACAAACCTATTTGTTTCTTGGTTTGGGATATCTTGGGATATCTTTGACATTCTTCATGTGTGAAATGGCAAGAACGTTGACTGAGGTTTTTTTCCCTTATGCTTCTGGAAGAGGCTTTGAGAGACTGTGAGCAGACCAGAAACATTTGCAGCCCATACAGAAGATGTTTACTGTAAACAGAATCTCATTTATCTCTCTTGATTTGACTTAAGCAGTTATCAACAGAAACAAAATATGCAACAAATAAACAATCTATTACAAAGTGCATTTTCATGGGAACATATTTTTATTTTGTATTTCTGGATGGGGTAATCACAAACATCATACAGGATGTATTCCAGGAGAAGCTGTAGATAAATTATGAAGAACAATATTAAAATAAAAGTAAAATGTAACAGTGCTTTTATATATTATAATTCTAACAGGGAAAAAAATGGCTGTAACTGTTTTTACATGTTTCCCAACCTCAATTTTCCATCACATAGTTTTCCTTTACCGATTTTCAACAATTTTGAGAGTCACAAAGTACTGAAAAACTGATAATTTAAAAGAAATACATTCAGAGCAACCCTACCTCTCTGTAAAGGACAGACTCTTTGTTTTTCTTGCCTAACATTTTATTACTAGGGATTCGTGCATGACTTTACAGTCTTTGTTCTTCAGAGTACATCTGCTCCTGCTGTTTGTTCACCACCTGAAATCATAACCATTTGTTTGTGACATCACAATTAGTTACTGTGAAGATGATTAGATTGTCACCAACAGATGATTATGATTTCAGATGGTAAATGAGCAGCAGGAGCAGATGATCTCCTGAGGAACAAAGATACTTGATCTCATACAATTGTTTTCAGTGACAAAAACAAAAAAAGAAAAAGGAGAGAAAAAGCAAATAGATATTCTGAAGAGTTTCTTAAGTTTGTGATGAGAAAATTTGATATTTTTCTGTAAATAATATTTATTTTAGTATTTTTAAAAGTCTACTTCAGTATTAGATTCTAAGAAATATAAATTAAGTAATATAAAAAATACAAAAAGATGTGGTGTTATTGTAAGCCCTAAATGTATGGCTACATTCAGATCCTTATTTAGATGTTTCTTCATCAGCTTTTTGGAGAAAATGAATGCAACATAAATTAAGTATTTATGAAATTTTACATACTAATAATCTTCACTTTGAAGGAAACAAAATTTATGTGAACTTTGTAGTTCTGGCCCTCAATAGTTTCAGAAAGACGTTTTTCTATAGTCCATTATATTTTTCAACTGGGGCTTTTGGTGAAGACTTCCAGGAGATAATTTAATACTCCTGTGTTTCCATGAGCAGGAACAGAAGTCTACAATTTGGGAATAAAGGTGGTTTTTTTGTAATTTGGGAATTTTTAATTGAAATTTATGTGTGTTATATTTTGCTAAAATATGTAATCCTTTTGGGTGTATTTCAAAGGTGATTTACAGTGGATTGTATGGATTTTTACTTACTAAGTACAGCTGTTGCATTGGACTTGGCTTCTGAATTGCTTCCAAATTTACTCAACTTTGTCAATTATAATGCACTCTTGCTAGGAGTTACACTGATACATCACTAAATGTTTGCCGAATTATTTGCCATTCTGACTAGAAACCACAGTAAGAGGGATTGACAACACCACTTATTTGGTGAAAGGCCACCGAATAGTAGTTTTCCATCTGTTCAGTTTGATATTTTTGTTCTGTTTTGTGGGGATTTTTTAGCTAACAAACTGTCAGGTGAGCATTATACCATCACTGGAGCAGTTCCTTCAGCTGAGCCATTTGTCCTCACTTTATATGTCTCACAGCCTTGTATAGAGCCTCTTATCACAGTTGGTTATGTTTAAATAATACCTTGTCTCTGTAACTGCTGAGTTGATTCACTAATTTTCTAATTAAATTTTCTTTCTAACTGAAGACATGGGAAAATTAAATTTAGAAGCAGAGGAGATTTGTTCAATTTTGTTTCTTTCCTGATTTACTGAAGCTAGGAAATCCATGCTGTATTTGACATTATTAATAACTGATGTGTTATTTTTCAGTTTCATCTAGCAGTGAAAATAATTTTGTCCTGAATAATACCAATTAAATGCAGCTTGCATATATTTTTTTAAATAGTTGAAAAAACTTCTGAAACACCTAATATTAAAAAACATATTAAAAAAACAGGGAAGGGAGTGTTATTTTTTCCTTGCTGTTTTGAGAACTAGTGATAAGAGCCAAATTAGCATTTTTATGTGTGAGTGGGATTTGGGCTGAGCTCTGGAGTGTAAGATGACAACTGCAAGTGGTCCTTCTCCTTTTCCCACATTTCCCCTTTTGAGATGCTCAGTTAAGTGCTTGAAGTTCTGCAAGTTTTGCGTCTTCAGAGGTGATGATTTCTTTGCTGAGTTTAGAGTACTTATAAAAAGTATAAAGTATTTATAAAGAGCCTTGTGTTTTAAGCATGTGCCCAGAGCAGTGGAGAATTAGTGTACTTCTTCAGCAGAAGGAGAGTATTCATGGAGTGCAGAGTAATCTGGACAATGGCAGCTGCCTTTTGGAGATGTGTGTCTAATATGATTTGCAGCCAAGAAATGAAAAATCAAATATTATTTAAAATATAGGAAATTCACAGAGAAGAAGTGATCTAAAGTAATCATGACTGTAGTTTGTCTGTTGATTGAAACTCTTGTGAATGAAGGTGCAGATGTGTATTCAGGTGTTCTCCAGCTGGTTTACAGATATTCTGCCTATTTTACATACAGCTTAAAAGAAAGAGTTGCAAGAAACCTGCTGCCCGGTTCTTGAATAGTATAGATTGTTCATATGTAAGAAAATATAGACTTGGGATGTGAAGTCTGTGGTTTGGGTGCCCTCAGGCTGAGAAGGAACTCAAGTCACCTGTCTGGGAGACTGCTTAGCCGTTAAGCTTTTGATGTATAAAATGTATAAAGAGGAAGCAGCCACCATGACAAGAGACAATCAGCTCTGTGGGTAAAGATAAATTTAGCTAATGTACCCTTTTGTTTTTCCAGTCTCCTAAAATATGAATTACATTTATTAAAGGTTGCTAGTCTATTCTTTGAAAAAATCTGCACGTGAAGTAGAAATGCAGAAGTCTTTTTTGATGTTAATAATATGTAATTATGCAAAGTATCGGCATTTGGTTTTCTGTCTTCAGGTGGGAAAATGGAGTAACGCCACTGGTGCGTGGCTCT
>VZTH01013879.1:0-85943 GCA_013397815.1 Aleadryas rufinucha
ACCCCACATCCGATTCGTGACACGTGGCTCCCGTTGATTACGGATGTTAACACCTCACCAAATCAGCACTACCACCAGAGCTGCACCCCAACGTGAACATCACTGGAAGCCCTTTACATTTGTTCAGCCTGAGCAGCCCAGAGCTGCTCTTCAGAGGAAAAAAACCATCTTTGCCAAAGAGGCTGCTTTGACAGATGGCACTAATGAACCGCTGCGTGGGTTTAATGAGGAAATCAGCCAATGGCTTGTGAAATTCCTGTAAGCTCGGAGGAGCCACACAAGGATTGCTGATCTAGGGACCGAGATAAAGAATGTAATCATTGAAGATAGCACCTACATGTTAGAGCAAGGGAGAGCACAGAAGCGCTTCCACGAGGCAAAGTATGAGGTGGTATTTGGTGGTGTTGGGATTTAAAGCCCAGCAGGGCAGGGAGAGAAAATTCACACGTGTACAGAGGTTTGTTGAAGCTCAGGGCTGGGAATTTAAACAGAAAAGGGGTTTCATTTGGCCACACGTGTGCCAGTTTATCTGTAGTTTTATATGGCCAGGAAATGTGGCAGTGCTGGGTTAATGGCTGGAACTGACAATCTTCACAGTTTTTTCCCCAATCTAATTGATTCTGCGAGAGAGGGGGACAATCCAGAAGTACCCTGGACACCACGGGGATGGAAGGGACCCTGAACAAGGCAGAAACGAGAGGTGCCCCCATTCACTCCCCCTTCCTTCCCCCACATCTACACGGAGGGGGGAAAGAGCAGTTCCCTCACGAGCACGCAGCCCTCCCCAAGCAGCTGGGGAGCCCCGAGCTGAACCTGTGAGCGCTCGGACTCCTCTTCCTCTTCGCCGTCCTCCTCCTGCTCATCCTCGCGGCGAGGCGGGCCGAGCTGGGGCTGCTCCTCGGGGAACCCCTGAGCGAGGGGCTGCGGCGGCTCCTGAGAAGGAGGAAGCCGCTCCCCGAGGCTGCCTTCTCCGCCGTTCTCCTCGCCGCCCGCCATGAGCTGTAATAAGGAGGGAGGAGGAGGAGTGGGCTCCGCTATCGCTCCCGTCCCCACTCAGGCCTGGCCGCCGCCATTTGTTTACTCGTTGCCATGGAGACGGAAAGCGCCGCTCCCACAGAGGGCGGGGATGGCGCCAGCTGCACCGCCAGCCAATAGGAGCGCAGAGCGTGCAGCAATGCACTATGGGAGTTGTAGTTCACAGCTCTGCGCGCCCTCGCTGTGTCCGCGGCGCCGCGGAGCATCTTGGGAGTTGTAGTTCGCCTCCCTGAGGCAGCCATTGGCCTCGCTCCCGCGTCGAGGTGCAGAACAAACTTATAAACGTTGTAAATACGTCAATTTAAGGAGATAAAGAGGTGCACAAAGACTTTCTGGCGAAGACAGAGCCTCTACTGCCGCTTCAGTACGTGGAGGGAGACCAAAGGGTTTATTCTACATCTTTGGTCAACCATAAAGTAACCCAGACCCTCATTAAGCTCTATTTGCATATTAACATTGGCACCCCTTAGGATGCAAGCGGCTCCCGTGTGTGCCATGGCTCACATGGAATCCCACCTATAAGATGTGATTGTTCCATCCCATTGGGAAGGGCCAAAAATTGTATAAAAGGGGGATTTTAGGGGGAAAAGATTGAAGGGGAAAACATCTCTTCTTGTTTGGGATCAGTCGATGACTGTGTCTCTCCTCCTCCCCTGAAGGGATGGCTTTAAGTGAGTTTTGTGCCTCCAACTGCACTGGAGCAGACCTAGAAATGTTAATTTTTTATATATATATATGAAATAGATCTCTGTTACTATACTTTTTGTCACAACACACATTAACGCTCCATAGCTGGTGGTGAAGCAGTGTTTTTCTGTAAGAAAAACATACAATTTCAGAACTGGTGGGGAAAAAAATCTATATAATTTAGCTGGAAATGTTTGGGAAATAATGAGAGACGAGACTGTCTCAGCAGGGGAAAGCAAAATGACATCTTTGGAGATATCTTTGCGTGTTGTCCTGTTTTTTATATCACATGTATCTTACAGACACCAATCCCCTCCTAACAGAAACTGGAAGTAAAGATGCTAAAGATATTTGGGGTTTTTCAGTCTATCATTCACCTTTCTTCTTACATTGCAGAATGGGGTAACATGAGAATGAAAAGGCAGAAAATAAAGGGAAAAAGGAGGGGAGGATGTGTCAGGGTGTCTCCAAATACAAGTCCCTGCAAGATAAACACAGGGAAAGAACATCTCCATGTGGTAAAACAATTTAATATTGGGGACGGGGTTATTGCAGCGAATTTCCATTGTTGGTAGAGTGACGCCCATCTTCGAATGAGGTGGTTATTGCTAAAAGAAAAAATGAAGAGGAAGATATAAAAACTCCTTATGGACATTACTCACTGCCTTTTATCTCTGTGCTTCGGGGAAACATTATGATAAGTGCAATAAAGCTACCCCAAATTACATCCTTTTATTATCTCGCCGGTCATAAATGTTAAAACCCTTAATGGGATTTATTCCTTTTGCACTGAGCACCCCACAGCCCCCGGCACAGAAGGCTCTGCTCCAGCTGCTTCAGGGATGGGCCACAAAGGGAAAGGCTGGAGAGCTCAGGAAAGGACAGAAAACCCTGACAGGGAAGGAGGAGCCTTGTCTGGGAATGAGGTTTGGGAGGATTTTGGGTTTGTTGTGACCTAGGAGGACAATTTTGGATCAGCAGAGCTGCAAAGCCAAGCAGGAGCTGCTGCAGGGCAGTGATTTCTTGCTCCCCGTTGGGCTGCTGGGGCTGTTCCGAGCTCTCATGATCTCCAGGATGTTCTCCTTCCCCAACCCACGCTGTTTTACAGCCCACACCTGCAGGTTTCGCCTCCTGCAAACTGCAGGATCGTCATCCCCTGCTTCCAGGGCTCCCTGTGAGCAGAGGGAATTGGGTCAGCCCCACTCAAGGAGATGGGGTGTGGGAACATCTGTCTTTAGCCAGGGCTGGTCAGAGGGCTCGGAGAGCTCTGCTCTGGAAAATCTGGGTGGTTTTAGAGAGAGACAAAAATGCAGAGAACCTTTTACTCAATATTTCAGTTTCAAATTCAGTTTATTCGACGAGTCTGACCTCTTGCAGCCACGCAGGGCTGAGGACCCTGCACACAGAGCCAGAAACACCCCCAGCAGCAAGCACGGCCCTGCCAGGACCTGGTGCTGCTCCCGTGGCTCTCCTGTCACTCAGCCCATGGCTCAGGGGCAGGAGGAGGTGACCTGGACCCTTGGGATTGCTCTGGAGGCCGGGCCACCTGTGGGAGGTGGCAGTGGTGACGTCTTGGATTTTAACTTTGATATTTTTCAAATCCTGTACTGCCTGGGGTGTAACTCTGAGGTTTCCTGTGGCCTGTTAGCTGCTGCTCTCTCATGCTGGGTAAACACAACAAACCTCTCCAGGCCTGCTCTACAAGGACACCCAGACTGTCCTAGACCCTACAGGTATAAACCAAAACCCTCTAAAGGGAGGGAAGCTTGGGGAAATTACATCATTAACTGAAGCTTTAATTGGAGAATTAACCCTGATATGCAAATGAGCCAAACTTATAAAAGTGTGAAGAACTCGTGACTCGTGGTCCATCTTGGGGTCCATTTTGGCAGCAGCCTCTGGGCTCCCCAGGGTGTACCTTTGAAGGCCCTTCAAATAAAGATCACCTTTATTCCCTTATTCCTGTCTGGGCTCTGTTTTTAGGTGGCCACTTCAGGCATCGGTTCTTTGGCACCCCAGATGGGACGAGAAGGCTTCTGAGAATCCTCTGGGACTGAGGAAGATCCAGCTCAGCTCCTCCCCCTGCCCCCTGGCTCTCTAGGGGGGGCCAGTTGCTACAGTCCAAGAGACCAAAGACCCCAAAAATTCTCCAGATTCAGCACAGAGGCACGTGAGTAGGTGAATAAAGGTGATATTTTGGTTTTTTGCTATTAGCACCTGTGCTGGGTGTTAAGAGATCTCTTATAGATTGTTTTGGGGCTCCAGAGAGCCCAGGGGGGGATTCATTTGCTGTTTCCCCCTTTTGTTAGCTTGGCTGGGGACTCTGGAGAGTCCAGGGGGGATTCTTCATTTGTTTCCCCCTTCGTTTGGCAGCAAGAACCCCCTCACTGTGTTTTTGGGGGGGCTGTGGCTGGGCTGGAATCCCACCGTGTGCGTGTGTAAATACCATATATAACCCATGTATACACAACATGCACATTCCTCCCCTGCCCACTGCGGCGCCTTCAGGACCTCAGAGGCAGAAAAACCCCTCCCAACTCCCTGGACTCCACAGGGAACTCACACCAAAGGAGTGGGAAGCAGATGGATGTTGGGAAGGCAGCCCAGGCGCTGGGATTAACACGCAGCAGGTTTGCTGGAAGGCACTTGCCCCTGCTCCAGCCCCTCCGAGAGGCGAAGGCCACACGTAATCAAATTAATCTCGAGCTGGGCAGCTCGTCCTTGTAAGACAGGGCTGGAGATTTCCTGGGAACAGAGGAGAGGAGAAAAGGGCAGGTCCAAGCACAGTTTACACGGACTGCCACCGAGCTTGGAGCACAGCCAGCGGGGCTAATGAGTTCTCAGCACGGACGTGGCCCAGAGTTTATTTCCCACCATCTGGAAAACGCCTGCCCTTCCACTGGGATTTGGGATGATTCAGGCAGGAGAAGGGATTATTAAAACCTCGGGATCACGCTTGTCCTGCCTCCCTGTCTCTCCCCCACCCCATCTGTTTGGCTTGGCAGAGCAGGGAGAGGCTGCCTGGAAGCTCTGGGATGAAGTGGCTCCTTGAAGACCCCTCTCCATGAGGGATGGAGTGACATGATTCTGTGTTTTGGGCTGGAGATAGACTGGTCCTGAATGGGACCATTACAAAAAGGAGCAGAAACAAAACGCCTCGGTGGTGACAGGAATTTTGATGGACCCAGAAAATAGTTGGGGTGGTGGGAAATGTCACCTCAGGCCTCCTCCTTCCAGTGCCACATCCCTGGATGAGCACAGCACGTCCAGCCAAGGGGATCACCCACAACATCTTCTCCTTTCTGAGCAGAAAGGAGGAAAAACTGAGCTTTTTCCTCCATGAAGTTCACACTGAAAGCTGAGCAAGGCCATCCCAGAGGGCTGACAGCTGTCTGTCCATCTTCCTCCAGGATCCGTGCTGCTTTTTACACCTTCCAATGATTTGTGCACTCCCCTCCGCCTCGTCAACCCTCTCTGCTCTCAGTTTTAGCTCCAGCTTCCCCATGGTCCCAAACTGGCAGGGTTTGGTGTTCCCACCTCCAGAATGTTGCTCTGCCCCCCTGGTTTGCTTCATTTGGTGCTCATCTGGATCTCCTGGAAGAGTAAGGTTGGCCAGGAATGTTGGAGGAGCCATTCCCTGGCAGCTGTCCTTTCCCTCCATGGAAAGGGGTCACATCTTGAGGGTGCTGCACAGAGCTGTGGGGTTTGGTTTGTGCTGGGTGGGGGGGTTTGGTGGAATTAATGTATTTTGAGGGGTCAGAGGGAAATCCCCTGTGTGTGCAATGGGATGGCTCCGACCCAGTGACAACCCCATAGGATTGTGGAATCACAGAGGTTGGAAAAGCTCTCTAAGATCATTGAGTCCAACCATTCCTGGATCAGTGAAGTTCAGTGGTTTGGGATAGACTCAGTCCCAAATTATGCCTAGAAGAGCCCTCACTGCTCTCAGTTTCTCAAGCTAAAAGTTTAAAGGGGATGGAGCAGCCCAGGAGGTGAGAAGTGACTCCAGCTGTGCTAATGAAGGAAAACTCGTTAATCTGGTGTTACCTCGTTGGTAAAGGGGCTGATGGGGCACAGGTGGGTGAGATGTTTCCCCAAATATTTTAAATTTCAAACAGTGCTTGGCCGTGGTGTGAAATGCTCCCCAAATTCTCCTGCCTCTGGAACAGCAAACACTGAACAACCATTAAAAATAACCCCAAAATCCAGAGCTGAAGGTGTAAATCCGCAGTTATTGTCCTCATAAAACCTCCCCACTACTGACAGAGGGAACTCTTCATACTCAGGAGTGTCAATGGCAAACACTGGCCTTAAATACATTGATTTACTATTCAATTAGAAAAAACAATCAGCTCCCAAATGCGTGCCACATGCAAAGCAGATTTATGGGCAGCCCTTTGCACTCGTAACAGCCCCGCTCAAATTCACTCCGCGGTTCACCAAGAAGCTCCAGGCAATAAAAGGACCCAGCTGGGTGTGGGGAGGAGGAGGAGGAGGAAGAGGAAACTCCAAATGCTTCTGAGTAGGAGGAGAATTGAGGTGTAAAGCAGGCAACTTAAATCCCATTAAACTCAGCTTTGCAGGTCCAGTTTTCATGGTGGTGGGGCAGAGGTGGGAGTTTATTTGACACCTTCCCTTCAGCTTCTTCCCAGGGCTGCGTTCCTGGGATTCCTGCTGGGAGCGCATCCAAGCTCCTCAAATGCAGCCAATGGCTTGGGTTTACCCATTTCCCCTTAATCTTCTTGTGTTTCTTGCTGAACCTTCCCCATATTCATCCCCAGGGGAGTTGGTGGCAGCAGTGTCTGTGCCCCACCAGAGGTGGCTGCCTGGAATGTGGAGAAGGCCCCATGTGGGGACAGCTGCCAGCAGCCTGCAGGAGTCTGGGAAGTCTTGGATGAGGGGTCAGGAGTGGCTTGGGACGCCACAGAGTTGTTGGAAAAGACCTCAAAGGTCATCAAATCCAACCATTCCCAGCACTGCCAAGGCCACCACTGAGCCATGTCCCCAAGTGCCACATCCACATGGATTTTAAATCCCTCCAGGGACAGGGACTCCAGCACTGCCCTGGGCAGCTGTGCCAGGGCTGGACAGCCCTTTCCATGAAGGAATTTTCCCAATATCCACCCTGAGCCTCCCCTGGCCCAGCCTGAGGCCGTTCCCTCTCCTCCTGTNCTGGCCAGAGCTGTCCCCAGGATTGCAGGGGTCCCTCAGCAGGGCCAGCACAGGGGACAGTCCCTGCCCTGGGGCCTTCCTGGGCCCGGCTCTCTCTCTCCTAATCCCGGTTCTGCTCAGCTCAGGCTTGGCCTCCCTGTGCCTGTCAGAGCCCAGCGATGGAGAGGGGACCGAGC
This sequence comes from Aleadryas rufinucha, assembly GCA_013397815.1. NCBI lineage: Eukaryota > Metazoa > Chordata > Aves > Passeriformes > Aleadryas > Aleadryas rufinucha. Next base: position 7,071 of record VZTH01013879.1, read on the forward strand.
CAGGAGCAAGAGCAGCAGCATGGAAAGGCAGAGGCGTGGAAAATAACAACAATATTAATTAAAGTCGCCACGGGCCTTTGGAAGTGCTCAGCACCAGGGGCAGGATTCCGAGTGCTTTGTGGTTCCCTCTCCTTTTCCCAGCCCCGCTTGCTCCTCTCCGGCAGTGGCTGGGTGCCACGGGATGAGCTGAGGCAGCCCAAGGGGGGATCTGGCCGTGCCAAACACATTTCATGCTGCAGCTCAGCAGAGGAAATTACCAACACCGAAGTCCAAGGCCTGAGCAGTCCAATTTTCTCCCCTGATTGCCACTGTGCCTCAGCTTAACAGAGTAAATAATGAACACCGGTGCAATGAACTTCCCAATAAACATCTCCTGATGAATTTCACACAGGTCATCCAAAAACAAATTTAATGATTACGTGCTGGCCGCAGCCACCGGGGTTTTTTTGTTGCTGGCTCGGTGGTTAGATCCAATCAGCAAGGGAAGGGATGGAAAATAAAGCGAAATGCCTCATTTCTGAGCACGCTCCCTGTTCAATGCAAAAGCTGAAACTTGAACTGCAGGGCAGGGGCAGCTCCAGCTCGGATTAGGACGGGACAGTGGAAGGCCCTGGAATGAAAGGAATGAAAGAACAGGGCCAGTCCACCAGGGACCATGGCCTGGAGAGCAACATTGGACCTCCCTGGATCTCAGCTTCCTTTGGAGTCCATCACGTTTGGAGCACGGAGTCCTCAGGGCACAACATCCCCTGCTCCGCCCTCACAGCCTTTTCCCAGGCTCGGGGTGCTCCTGGGATATCACTGATGGGGGTCACTGGGTGTTTAAAATGTGGCAGGACGAATCCTTGGGTAATAAATTCCCGAAATTAGAGCTCAGGCAGCTTTGTGGCCGAGGTCTGCCGTGGTGAGCGGGGCTTTTGTGTATCACAGGATGTCCCACCGCGGGAATGAATCCCAAAGCCTCAGGATCAGCGTGCAAGAGGCCGTTTGTGTGATTTTCCGTGTCTCAGCTCCGTAAAACGACTCCTTTCCACTTCAGACAGAGCTCCCTGCTCGTCTGTGAGCAATAGAAGCGACATTACTGCAGTGCTAATTTCCTCCTGGCACCTCTTCCCCGCTCCCTGTCTGAGTGCCCTCCCCTCCACCGCCATCGCCACATCCAGAACGAGATTTGCAATTATGATTCATGCTAATAAAATAAAACTGCTGCAATAAAAGACAAAGAGAGAGCCTCAGTGGAGAGGCTCCTCAGCAAACCTCTCCAGCCAGACCTGTCTGGGAATGGCAGGTGATGAGTTTGGGGGGGAACCACACCTTGACATTCCTGGGGGGTTCATCATCCGTCCATCCATCCACCCATCCATCCATCCATCCATCCATCCATCCATCCATCCATCCATCCCTATCCTATCTATGTACATCCAATATATGAATTTATATCTTCCAGGAAGATTTATATAATCCTTAATCAAGAGGATAAAAAGAGGGAAGGAACCCTCAGGAGAGGATGTGTTGGAGGCTGACACTCGAACTATGAAAGGAACCAGAGCAATTTGCTTTTCCTTCCACCTTTCCTATTGTGTCTGGCTCGGGCTTCAAAATCGTGGGATAATTAAAACCCAGTAAAGATTATGAGGCTGTAAAAAGGAAATTGTGAAACCCTCATGAACTTTTACAGCCCCCATGGAAACATTTCGGGTTCGCGGTCTGGAGAAGTATTTCCTTGTCTGTTTAAGCACCAAAGGAGCACTTCCATGGAATGATTCCTGGCACAGCTGCCAGCATTTCATGGGGCTTTACAAAACACGATCTCCAGGCTTTGTCTGAGCTGTTGTGTCCTGCAGGGTCACGTCAGGACAGCAGAACGATTTGTGGGGAAGGACTGGTGCAGGGAACAGAATCATGGAATGGTTTGGATTGGGAGGGACCTCAGAGCCCATCCAGTGCCACCCCTGCCATGGGCAGGGACNCCACATCCTCCTGATGTTTTCCCCAGCACTGGATGCAGAACTGGAGATGTTCTGGGCTCTTGTCCCAGACTGAGGACTGGGTCCCTCCTGCAGGGCAGATTTGGGGTACATTGTGCCCTGCACAGCTCAGGTCGAAGATAAAGGAGGTTCCTGGGATTTTTGCACCATTTCCAACACCCTCCTGTGGTTTTTTTCCCTTTGGGAAACCATCTCCCACTGCAAATGTGTTATAAATGCCCCGTGGGGCTGAGTTCCACGGGCTGGGATGGAGAAATAGGAACCAGACAACAAGAAAGGAAAAGTCAATGCTGGGAGGGCAGAAAAGTTGCGTGAGGGCTGGTGCTTTCAGGAGCTTTGAGCTTCTGTTCCATCCCTGAGAACTGATAAATCCAGGACAGCCAGAGCCTGATAAATCTGGACAGGATCATGAGGACACCTGAGCACCAACGAGGGACTGTGGGACTCGGCCCAAACCCAAAAAGGTGGTGGCTCCTCTGTGGAGAGTGTAGGATTTGAGACACCTGGTGACCAAATGTGCCCTCAGGGGACTTTGAAACACCTCAGGAGTTTCTGGTGTGTCAGAGCCACCTTGTTCCTCAACCCTCTTTGGGTTGGCCCCCCAAGTGTGGCTCCAGATGGATGCTGAGGAGGGTGTGTGGACACGGAGGGGGGATTGTCTGAGCAGTTATTTACTCCCAACCACAACAGCTTGTCTCTACCCACAGCCCAGCTCAGTAAACAAGAAATGTTCCCAAAAGCTCTCCCCCACACCCACTCCATCTCCTGTCAGCGAGGGAGGATTTCAAACAAACACCAACACTCAGGCCAGAGCCTTTGCAAGGGGAACTTTTCCCTCATATCCAATCTAAACCTTCCCTGCTGCAACTTGAGGCCGTTCCCTGTTGCTTAGGGGAGAAGAAACCAAATCCCACCTGGCTACAGCCTCTTGTAAGGGAGTTGTAGAGAGTGAGAAGGTCCCCCCTGAGCCTCCTTTTCTCCAGGCTGAACAACTCTCCGTGATAAACAACCCGACTTCTGTGCTTCAAAATCCCAACACCCGTGGTGGGTTACGCTCTTGGTGGGAGGAAAACAATGGTTCACTCCAAAACCTCCTTCCCAGGAAAAAATACCCAGTGAGGACTCTTGGATGAGGAGTCTTTCTTGCAATGTCTTCTTGGAATCCTGGAATTAAGGTTGGAAAAGACCTCCAAGATCATCAGGTCCAATGTTTTTGTGATGTGGAGGGGAAGCTGTGCAGGGAACGTCAGCGTGGGGCTGGAAGGAGGTGCTCGGGGTCTGGATTCCCATGTTCCACACGCTGCTCCTGCCTTTCTCCAGGGTGTGACCCCCGGAATACCCACGGAATGTTTACTTCCCTCGTGAAGGTTTGGAGAGGACTGAGAGCCTGAGCGCTCGAGGAGAGACACCAGTTAATTATAAGCTCTAATTACCTTAATTACAAAAGCTTCTCTCTCCTCTCCACCTGCTGCAGGTGAGTCCCCGAGTCACTGCTGCTCTGTTCACACCTCGTGGGGCTGTGATGGATGACGTGAGGGGCAGCTCGAGGAAAAATATTTTAAATAATTGGTTTTAGAAGCAAAAATACTCCCAAAGATGAGATTTTCCTGATTTTATCCGATCTGTCCTGGGTGGGAGGGAAATGTGGACTGCAAAGCTCGAGATCAGCAAAGCAGAGCCTCAGATTAGTAAGAAATTAATAATTAACCAGCTCCACACTAGGCCACAGCAGCCCAGTCGGAATTCAGAGCTCCTCACACATCACTCCTGCAGCTCAAAGGGTCTGAAATGGGGTTTCCATGTACCAAGCAGCTCCTTTTCCCTTTTCCAAAGCCTGGGTAGGGAATATCCAGCATTCCAGGAGCTGCAGTGCAGCACATCTCAATGTCCGAGCAGGTGAACACAGATCTGTGATCCCAGGAACATCCCATCTCCATCCCTCATGGAATTCTCCACCCTATTACAAACCCATCAGGGAAAGGGAGGAACTCCTGTGTTAATGGCCAATATTGACATGAGAAAAATCAGGATTATGAATAAAATGAGGATAAAAACCTCAGGAGATTCCTAACAATGAGAACTGATGGGTTCTGCTCTTTACAGGGATGTTGAGAAGCCTCTTGAGTTGGTCCGTGGTAGCTGAGGGTTGGACTGAGAAAATCATTTCCAGGCTGATGGAGCCTTGGAGAACATTGAATTTGGGCCTGGAAAGGAATCTTTTAAACACCTCAGGAATGACACTTCTTACAAACAGCCAGACAAACCACCAGAGCCTTTAAACATCCTTTAATTCTGCAATTTCAAGGTTGACACACAAAGCACCTACAGCTCAGAGAGAACCTTTCTCAGCTCAGGAAACCCAGCTGGGTCCCCAGTTCTCTTGGCAAACACGAGTGCAGCGTGTTCTGATTTTGGAGGAATAAGGAACCTTTCGCCAGGTGGATTTACAGGGTCAAGGCAGGGCAGAAATGGTGCCCTGGGTTTGGGATCTGCCCTCCTGCCCTTGCTGATCATTGGTGCTGAGCTACACAACCCTGCCCATCCTTGCAGCGCATCAAGTGACAGCCCCAACATCTCTTCGGAGCTGGGGGGACTCAGAGATAACGTTCAGAACAAGAGGATGAAGTGTTTTTTTGTTGTTTTATATTGGCAATTTTCTCCTGCAGGAGCCGGCGCCAGATGGCTCCGGGATAATGAAAGAGGAGAGGTGGAAACAAATGGTCCCGTGTTACCTCCCACGTGGAGAACGGGCTCATCACCACCTGAAGGAACAAACAACTCCATCCTTTAGCAGTGGGAACAGCAGAAAACTTCACGTGGGTACAACTTGGAGAGAGCACTGGCAGAGCTCTCCATAAAAAAAAAACCATCTCAAAACCATCGAGATCCCCCGTGTGACCAACAGGTCTGGGCTTGACTGGCAGGGTGCTGATCATTTAGTGTGGTCTGAACTTCCAAGACCCAAATTTTCCCTTTTCCCACCCCACAGCTCCCTTTACATCTCAAGGCGAAGCAGCAGCAACAGAGCAAAGCCGAATATCCCACCCCAAACCCCACTGGGATGCTGTTCCTGCTGTGGAATCGCTCTGGGGAGAACACGAAGGAAGCATTACGTGGATACACATGAAAACCACCCCAACCCCAAATCTCAAACGGCATTTCCCTCCTCACCGCAATGCCCAGCAGATTTGCACTTTTGTGTTTGATTAAAAGAAATAAAAAACTGAAAAAATCCCCCAAACCAACAGAAACAAACAAAAAACACAGAAAACCCAAAAAACAAAAAAAACCGAAAAAAATCCCCCAAACAAACAGAAACAAACGAAAAACCCCAAAACCCATAAAAACCCCCAAACAAACAAAAAAGAAACAAACAAAAAACCAAGAAACCAAAAAACCCCAAACAAACAAAAAACAACAAAAAACCAAAAACCAAAAAACCCCAAACAAACAAAAAACAACGAAAAACCAAAAACCAAAAAAACCCCAAACAAACAAAAAAGAAACAAACAAAAAACCAAAAAAAAACCCCAAAAAAACCCAAACAAACAAAAAAGAAGCAACCAAAAAACCAAAAAACCAAAAACTAAAAAAACCTGAACCAAAACAAAAAAAAACACCAAAAAAACCCCCCAAAACCCAAAAATAACCCAATCAATCAAAAAAAACCCCCCTCAAAACCAAAAAAAAACCCAAACAAAAAAAACTTGGAGGTGCCAGCTGCCAGCCGCAGGTGAGGTGGGTGGCAGAGGGGGTCACACAGTGGTGATTTTCTTGTCCTTGGTGGCCTGTTTGATGGCAGCCTGCTCACAGATGATCTCCTTGAGGCGCTGCAGCCTCATGTTCTGCGTGGTCTGGTCCCCCACGCCCGTCTGGCTGCGGTGCAGCAGGTTCAGGGCGTAGATGTACTCCAGCTCCGTGTACTTCACGCCCTGGTCCACCACCAGGTTCAGCAGCTCGTCTGCTGTGTTGTAGAGCATCTCGTAGTACTGCCTGCAAAGAGGAAAAATTCCTGGTTAATTCTGGTGCTGAGTGGTCCAGACCTTTATTTTTGCAGAATTCCATGAATTGTTGGTTTTATTCAGCAGTGCCACGAGCAGAGAAAGCTGAGCGAAGCCCGGACATCTTCCCACTGAACATCATCCTAAAATCCCACAACGGTTTGGGTGGGAAGGGAACTTAAAACTCATCCAGTTCCATGGGCAGGGACACCTCCCACTGTCCCAGGCTGCTCCAAGCCCTGTCCAGCCTGGCCTTGGACACTTCCAGGGATCCAGGGGCAGCCACAGCTGCTCTGGGAATTCCAGCCCAGCCCCTCCCCACCCTCCCAGCCAGCAATTCCTTCCCAAGATCCCATCCATCCCTGCCCTCTGGCACTGGGAAGCCATTCCCTGTGTCCTGTCCCTCCAGGCCTTGTCCCCAGTCCCTCTGCAGCTCTCCTGGAGCCCCTTGAGGCCCTGGAATGTGCTGGAAGCTCTCCCTGGAGCCTTCTCTTCTCCAGGTGAGCGATACCAAATCTCCCAACCTCCAGGAGACTCAGGGAAGGAGAACTGAAAAGATCCCAGGGCACAAGGATTTGTTTCAGCCAAATATTCAGCATTTTTTTGGCTGAGGAGCAAAGCGAGGCAGAGCGGGGCTGGAGCAGCTGAAGGTGAGGTCCCTGCATGACTCCTCCAGGGCTGCAGGACAACAAGGGCAGGTGGAATAAATGATTCAAAACCCAGGAGCAGGGGCTCCAGGAAAAGTTCTCACCTCCCTCCCTTCCTCTCCTCCTTGAATGCATTAAAACAGCGACCAGGGCAAACACGGCAAAGCTGAATATTGAATTCTTCTTGTGGTTGCCTTTGAAGCTCTCAGGGGTGGCTGTGCCTTTGCAGGGAGCACCCAACGCTGCCAGACTGCAAATCACAGCAGCAGCTGCAGCCTTGGAGGGTCTCAGACCTCGCCTGCTGAGCTCTTGGGGCTCCAGAGCTCCCCATTTTCATCTCCCGTGTCACCTTCGAGGCATCACCTCCTGCTGGGACCTGAGAATCTGCTCCTGTGCCTCAAGGGCTGGGCCCAAACAGCTGCTGCTGGAGGCAGGGGAGATGAGGTGGAGGAAAGGCTGCTGGATGGAGGATGAGGGCTTCAAAATCAGGGATTTTTGGGAAGGAGGGCGCAGCCAGGTGGGGGTCGGGCTCTGCTCCCAGGGAACAGGGATGGGAGGAGAGGGAACGGCCTCAGGCTGGACCAGGGGAGGTTTATGTTGGATTTTAGAAATAATTTCTTCCCCAAAGGGTTGTCCAGCCCTGGCACAGCTGCCCAGGGCAGGGGTGGAGTCCCCCGCCCTGCAAGTGTTCCAAAGGCACTGGAAGCAGCACTGGGATGAGGTTTAGTGGGGACCATGGTGGTTTGGGTTGGGTTGGAAGGGACCTTACAGCCCATCCAGTGATGAATTTCACTATCCCAGGGTGCTCCAGCCTGGCCTTGGACACTTCCAGGGATCCAGGGGCAGCCACAGCTCCTCTGGGCACCCTGTGCCCAACGTGGGCAGGTCTTAAAGTCAAATTTACTGTGACAGAAATCCCTTTTATTGAGAATCCCAGAATGGTTTGGGTTGGAAGAGACCTTAAAGCCCATCCAGTTCCACCCCTGCTCTGATCCCTTCTCTTCTCCCCCCACACACCCCATTGCAGAGCCCTGGAAGCTCTTCCTGCCCAGGCTGATGATGTGGGAAGGGTAAATCAGCTTCCCCGTGCTTGGCTGTGCCCACATTAAAGCCAAAAGAAAGCTTGGGAAGCTAAATTTCCTCTTTGGTCAGGAATGCCAATCCCATATAATTATTTATTAACCTTTTTGTCAGATGATACACTGAGCTGTTGATAATTATTAATTCTTTTCCTTGGTTTTAAACCTCCACTTCACAAACACAAAGCAGTTTCCTGGCGTTCCACGAAGCAGATTCCTCTGACCCATCCTCTGTTTATTTATTCCCTCCATCCTTTACACCTCGCTTTCCTCAGCCTCCTCTTGATAATCAGAAGAGGGTTTATAATGGCAGGGACAAACACACTCGTGAAAGGAAAATGAAGAGCCTAAATAAAAAATCACAGAACAAGAGGCTCATCCCACTCCCTCTTTCATATTTCATTATTTGATAACATCAGAGGCTGAGTCCATCAGAGCTGCTTGGGCGAAGGCAAACAGGAGAGCGTCTGATCAATATTTATTAATACTTTCAAAGACAAGGAAGGCAAAGTTGAGCAGACTCTGGGATGGAGTGAATAATTACTCATGCAAATCGGGCTTGGCCGCAGGCGCTGCCACGCCGGAGCGGCAGGTTTTTAATTGCACCCAATTAAAAATGCACACCTTGTGCTCCTTCCCTGCTGCCTCGCTTGCTCCCCTTTTATTTTAGAGGAAATTTTTAATTAAAAAATAATCTGATCCTGAGAAGAGCAGCACAGATGAATCCTGGGTTCGTGAGGTGCAGGATTCGTCAGTCAGCCCACATTTAGGACAGGTGGGGAAGGAGCTGGGAGGAAAAGCTGGGGCTGTGCTGCTGAGCTTGTCCAGGGATCCGTTTGTGCAGCTTCAGTCCTTGTTCCTTCCTTTAGGGAGCTCTGGCACCTTGGGAAGGCCATGGAGCAAAACTTCCCTTCCCCTGGATCCCTGGAATATCCAAGGCCAGGTTGGACAGGGCTTGGAGCACCCTGAGATCGTGGAAGGTGTCCCTGGCCATGCCCACGGGATGATTTTGGAGGTCCCTTCCAACCCAACCCATTCCAGGACTGTGGGAATGCAGCTGATGGGACCAAAGTGTCCCAGGGACTCATCCCCAACAGGGAAACCTTTCTTATTTCCATGTTTACTCACAGAGCCATCGCTTATTTGTGTTCTGCTGAAAAGCACCGATGAGATTTGCTGAGCTGAGCTGATAGGAGAGGTTTTACACACAAAAACATGGAGCAGGTTCTTAGGGAGCATCTCTCCTGAATTCCTATGGAATGACAGCTGCTCTTTACAAGGGGAGGAAGCATTCATCTGCTCCAAGCCTTCAGCTCCTCAGGATGGTAAAAAAACTTCTCCACTGGCATCCAGCTCTGGTGTTGACGGCCATATTTTGGGCAATGAGGAGTGAAAGACAGCCTGAGGTATCCCAAATCATTAATATCCTGCTCACACAGGACAATTAACTGATTTTGATGGTTTGGATGACAAGGATTTGTTCATTTTTAAAAAAAGTAAAATCCATTTTTCATATGATGAACTCACATCCTGACCAAGACACCCGTGGCCTGTTCCACTGACCACCGGCAACGGGATTGGGTCCAAAGTTGCCCTGAATTTTTTGGGGCATTTTTTAGGACAAACCTAAGAGCAAATAATGCAAAACTGAACTCTCCCTGCTCCCTTTATCCATCTGGAATTGCCCCCGGAAGATCCACCTGGAAGAACAGCTCTGTGCTAAGAGCGGACAGGGAAGGTTAAATATCCCTTTAATGGGATGGAAATGGTTCCCAGCTGCAGGAAGAAGCATCCCATGGGCAAACCAAAGGTGCAGAAGCCACCTGAGCCCCAAACCAGTTTGTTTTGTGGGGTTTTAAGCAGCACTTTTACAAGAAAACAGCAAATTGCCAACAACGAACCCGTTTTGCAATGGAGGCATTTTGAGCTTTTTCACAGAGAGAGATCCATATTAAAAAATGGTCTCTTGAACTCTGTTCTTGGAGAAAGAGAATAAAAATTAAGAAGCTTTCTCATTTAGGGAAAAAAAATCTCCGGAAAGGCAATGAGGATGAGCCCAGCTCCTCTGAGGGCTATTAATACCATTCTCCATTTAAATGCTAATGTTCACCTATAACCCCAAAAAAAAGTTTCCAAAAGGTGGCCAGGTGAATTCCAAATGAAATTCTGATTTCCCTGAGAATGACTTGATCTCATCTTCAGAGGAGGACCTTGGGTGTGATGTTTCAGAGTAAAGGATCCCAGTTTAATTATCCCTTCCTGACGGAGCTGGGGGCCTGCTCTGCATTAGCACAGGCAGGAACGGATTCACCGGGCAGGAATTCCAGTCTGGAATTAGCCAAAGGGAACAGGAAAAGAAGGAGAGATCTCAATCCTGTCCCTTATCTCCCTCTCTTTTGGGAGATTAGGGAGGTGCTTTGGCAGCAACCGGAATTGCTGCTCTAAAGGGAAAGTCACAAAGGTTAAGTAGGAAGCATTTAGAGGAAATTGGGATAAAAACTAAATGAAGGGAGAGGGAGATTGGATGGAAGGAAGATTTTATGATGAGGGTGGGGAGGGGCTGGGCTGGGATTCCCAGAGAAGCTCTGGCTGCTCCTGGATCCCTGGAAGTGTCCAAGGCCAGGTTGGAGCAGCCTGGGATAGTGGAAGGTGTCCCTGCCCACGGATGGGGGTGGAATTCCATGATCTTTAAGGTCCCTTCCAACCCAAATCCAGTGATTTTATGAAAAACCACTGGAGAAGACAAGCAGGAAACTGAAGATGATCAAAAGACCAAAGCTGTGGTTATGAAATCACTCAATTTTCCTATTTGCAGATCATGGTGGAACCACAACATTTAAACAGAGGGGGGACATGAGTGAGTGCAAAAAAAAAGGAAAATACAGCAAGAAATGAGATAACTTCAGTCAAATAATGCACAATAAATGGATTTTCAGGCCAAGAAGAAAACCCCATTGGGCATTTTTCCCTTTGGAATCATGAGATGTGGGAATGGGGAAGAGCTGAGCATGGAGCTGAGGGTTACAGGGCACTGGAGCTCCAGCCAGGAGTTTGCAAAGATAATTCTGAAAGCTCAGAACGGCACAGGAAAATCCAGGTAAGGCAGCAATTACTGTAATTTCTGCACCTCGTGAAGACTGCGGGGATGTTTGCACACACGTGTCAGTGAGCAGCATTTTAAATCAAAAACCTGCCAATCTGGGAGCTGCTTGTTCCACCTGCAGAGCTTCTGATGACAAGATGGAAACCAGGGATGGGAGGGGACGGCTGCATCTCAGCTTTTCATGGAATCACAGACGGGTTGGGTTGGAAGGGACCTTAAAGAGGATCGAATTCCACACCTCCCGCTATCCCAAATTGCTCCATGCCCCGTCCAGCCTGGCCTGGGACACTTCCAGGGATGGATCCAGTTCCACTCTCCAACCACTGCTCATCCTAAAGTGCAGCTACAACCCTAAAATAAGGGACATCACCTTCAGGACACCCTTCCACGGGGGATTGCAAATCCTGATTGATGCTTCTTCAGATTTCCTCCTTGATTTTCAGTTAACCCGGAGCGGTTCTGGGGACAACACCAGGAATGCTCCTCCTGTGCCTCCAGAAGAGCCCCAAGTGCTTTAGGGGAGTTCACATCAGAGATGGTTTTGCTGTTCTGGTCAACCTCAGCTCCTCCCAGATGCCACACCAAGACCTGGACACTTCTCTTGTCTGCCTGGGGTGAGGAAGAAGCCCCTACATGATTCCATGGACTGAAAAAAAACCCAAAATGAGGCAAAAAATGTTCCTATCGCTGTGATCTCCATCTTCTCTGTGCCCACCACATCCACAGCCCCTTGGAAGCAGCTGCCCCATCACCACACGAGGCACAATTTGGGGCAGGAGGCACAGGTGGCTCTGGGGCTGTGCTACCACAAGAACATAAAAAAACCCCACTCAAAAACCTAAAACATGTGAACTTCCAAGGTGGGAAATGGTTTGGGAAGGAAAACAAAGCATGAGAGGAGGAAATAGAAGTGAATTTGCAGTGCAGTGGTGCTTCACGCTCCTGTGGTACCTCTGCAAAGCACAGCCCTTAATAAATAATCAAGGGATGGAAGGATAGTATTGGCTCTTTTTTTTGTAAAGCTGGAAGAGTAATTAAAATTAAGTCATTTATCCAAGGCAGGAAAAAGTATCAGAGATGGGAAGCCCTCACCCCTTGCTCAGTACCCACACAGGGCTCTGATCAGGTACAGAGCCAGGCAAGAGAAAACAAGTGTATTTATTCAAAAGGGCACAAGTGCAGCCTTCTAATTAGAGACAACCTCGTTAGGAAATCCAATTATTTTCCCTTTTCAAGTTTAAACCACGGAGACAGTGCATGAAGCCCTACATACAAATCAGCTCACCTGGGGGTTGCTTTTTGTACAGATGAAGCCATTTTGGATAAAACCCCCCCAGCCAACACCTTTGGGTGCCACGTGCAGCTCTGTCACTGGGTTTGTCACCACTGCAGAGCTTTTTGTCACACACAGATGAGAAATCACCTCTGAAACGCAGAGTTAATTAGCAAAGGGAAGGGTAAGGGACGTGCAGAACAGCACCACCCTTCCCAAAGCTCTCTCCTGTTCTCCCTCCTCCTTTTAATCCCCTTATTTATCTGCCTGATCTATTATTTAGTTATTAATATTTCCTTCTTATCTCCTTTTCCCTTCCTTCCGTGGTTCATCACTTGGACAACGCTGCCCTGCTGGGAACACGAGCTCAGGCTGGGCCAGGGGAGGCTCAGGTGGGACATCAGCAGGCATTTCCTCATGGAAAGGGTTGGTAAACATTGGAAAGGGCTGCCCAGGGAGGTTTGGAGTCGCCATCCCTGGAGATGTCCAAGGATGTGGCACTCGGGGCTCTGGGCTGGTGACAAGGGGGGGATCGGGCACAGCTTGGATTCCAGACCTTGGAGAGCTTTTCCAACCTCAACAATCCCGGGATTCTGGGAATGGGGATCTCTGAGCATCACCACGTGCACGGAGCACTTAGAACCCATCCCTGAACACCTCCAAGCCCCCTCCCAGCGTGCAGGGAGACACAGTAATTACACAGCTTTTCAAAGGAAGGATAAATCCATTAAACCCCATTAAATAATTCTTCAAAAAACAATGTCTGAGCCACTCCTTGTAGCTCCAAACCGGCTGATCCTAATGAAAGATGGAAATTCTCGCTCTCCAAATGGAACTTTATAGGGTATTAAACAAGCACCCTCAGCACTTATCTAAATCTTTAATTAGTTCTATAATATACTGATGATATCAAGGCTAATTAAATTTATACAGATAAAGAGCAATGAAATTCTAGCCAAGTGAGCTGGAAAGTACATATTAAATAGTAAATTTAATGGCTCAGGAAGATAAATGCAATTTTATATAAAAAAATTAAATTCAATTTACATGTTGTATTAAAATTGATTTTGAGTGTGCAAATGATTGGAAAAAAAAAATCTTTTTAATAGATCAGTAAAAGTGTTAATCTGACCTGTTTAAATATCAGTTATTAATGCCAGCATTTGCAAATAAGCCACACACATTTGCATTTTACTGCATATAGTAAAAAAAAATAAAAATTATCTGTACCATCTGCCAGTTTATAAGGAATATTAAGGGATTTTTCCCCTTGCCTCATGCATAAATGAGAGGGAACGTGGAAATGAATGTAGCCTGAAAGAAGAGGGAGTCAGCACTTCCACGGAAAGTGCTGCAGAGATTGCTCCAGTCAGCAAAAAATCCCACAATTTTCACTCCCCTTTGGGAACAACAATTGCTGTGGCAACCCCCCAGCTTTATTTAGGATCAAGTGACGTGGAACTGGATGCGATCGGGGAGGTGCTCAGTGGTGCCAGCTGAGCTTTGATAAACCACGAATGGTTGGGAGCTGCCGAGGGGTGAAGGACACGATGGGATCGGCCTGATGGGGACAGAACAGCGAACTGGGGCAGAAGCTCAAGTAGGGCCCTCAAGTCGGTGTCCGCCTGTAGCAGGTCATGGTTGGGTCCAACAAGTCAATGTCTGCACGTAGGAGGTCATGGTTGGGTCCAACAAGTCAATGTCTGCATGTAGGAGGTCATGGTCAGGTCCAACAAGTCAATGTCTGCATGTAGGAGGTCATGGTTGGGTTCAACAAGTCAATGTCTGCATGTAGAGGTCATGGTTGGGTTCAACAAGTCAGTGTGTGCCTGTGGTAAGTAAGGTTGGGTTCCACAAGTCAACGTCTTCTTGTAGTAGGTTGTGGTCAGGTTCATCACGTCAATGTCTGCCTGTAGTAGTCATGGTTGGGTCCAACAAGTCAATGTCTGCCTGTAGTAGGTCATGGTCAGGTCCAACAAGTCAACGTCTGCCTGTAGTAGCTGTGGTCAAGTCCAGTAGTAGGCTGTGGTCAGGTCCATCAACCCAGTGTTTGCCTGTAGTAGGTTGTGGTATGGTCCAGTAAGTCACTGTGTGCCTGTAGTAAGTATGGCTGGGTTCCACAAGTCCATCTCTGCTTGTAATAGGCTGTGGTTGGGTCCATCAAGCCACTGTTTGCCTGTAGCAATTATGGTTGAGTCCAACAAGTCAATTTCTGCCTGTAGTAGGCTGTAGTTTGGTTCCACAAGTCAGTGTTTGCCTGTAGTAGTTGTGGTTGGATCCATCAAGCCAGTGTTCACCTGTAGTAGGTTGTGGTTGGGTTCCATCAAGTCAATGTCTGCCCGTAGTAGGTCATGGTCAGGTTCAACAAATCAATGTCAGTCTGTAGTAGGCTGTAGTTGGGTTCCACAAGTCAGTGTCTGCCTGTAGTAGGTCATGGTCAGGTCCACCAAGCCACTGTTTGCCTGTAGTAAGCATGGTTGAGTCCAACAAATCAGTTTCTGCCTGTAGTAGGTCGTGGTCAGGTCCAAGAAGTCAATGTCTGTCTGTGGTGGGTTGTGGTTGAGTCCACCAACTCAGTGCCTGTAGTAGTTGTGGTCAGGTCCAGTATTAGGCTGTGGTTGAGTTCATCAAACCAGTGTTTACCTGTAGTAATTATGGTTGAGTCCCACAAATCAGTTTCTGTCTGTAGCAGGCTGTAGTTGGCTTCAACAAATCAGTTTCTGTGTGTAGTAAGTTGTGTTGAGTCCATCAAGTCAATGTCTACCTGTAGTAGGTTGTGGTTGGATTCCACAAGTCAGGAACCTGTAGTAGGTCATGGATGGTTCCACAACTCAGTGTTCCCCTGTAGTAGGTCGTGGTTGGTTCCACAAGTCAGGAACCTGTAGTAGGTCGTGGTTGGTTCCACAACTCAGTGTTCTCCTGTAGTAGGTCGTGGTTGGGTTCCACAACTCAGTGTTGTCCTGTAGTAGGTCATGGTTGGGTTCCACAACTCAGTGTTCCCCTGTAGTAGGTCGTGGTCAGGCCCTGGTGCTGCCCAGGAGCTTTGAACCCCTGGCTGGGGTCGGACAAACAGCCCCAAATCGATGAAAACTCCACATTTTCTGGCGACCTTTGTTCATTTGGTTCGAATGCTGTGGTGGCTTCAAAAATTAGGGAATGGAGATTTTTTTGTGGACAAGCTGACACCAAATCAAATTTGTTACAATTTTTTCTTGATCACATTGATGTTTTTCATGGAAGAGTTTATTTTTTTTTTTTGGATTCTCTTGTCTCATGGCCCTTTTTTTTTCTCTCCTGGTGCCACGACCCAGCCTAGAAACTGCTGAGATTGGGAAGGGACCTGCTGGGCATGGAGTTACACAAACCTGCAGCAGCCTCCAGCCCGATCCAGTGACCCACCACGTCAGTGCCACCACCACCAACACCTCAAGGGCATCAACTGCCACCATCCAAGGAGAAGAAATGGAACAAAAAGAAACCAGGATGGGGTCAGTGCCAAATTTTGAGATGCCCAGAAGTGGTGGACGTCGACATGGAACTGTGAATCTCCTGGATGAGGGATTAGGAGCTTCAGCCCTCTCCTCCTTGCTTTCTGTGCTGGCCGCTGGCCTGAGGAACATTTCATCCCAACTCTGCCAGTTCTCACCTCTTCTCCCAGTGTTTGGAAACCTCCAGGTTTGAGGCCACAGGTTTTTATGGGCAGCTGCTGCTCATTTGCAGCATTTTTGGCTGAAATTGCTTTTTCTCCTCTATCATTCCGAGGACAGAAGTTGTTTTTAGAGGGATTGAAACCCACCACTACTAAAAGAGCAGCTCCCACGCTGCCGTGTGCACCACAACTGTGGCCTCTTCTGGCCATTCCTGGTGGGTTTAGCTCCAATTATCCCAATTTTTTGAGCCAACAGAGCTTCACTACAGTATTTTTTTGCCAGGCAGCACAAATCTGAGCATTTAAAATGAAAATATTATCGAGGCAGTGTCAGTGCAGGGTGAGACCCACAGCTGTAGATGTGGTTTTTTATCTCCACTCTCCACCGCATGGAAAAAACAGGTTTTACTCGTGGAACATCTCTGAGTTGCATCCCTTTGCTCATCACTTTTTATGTGACTCCTTGGAAACAAAACTGGTCCCCACAGAGTGAGAAGAGAATCCCTGCACTGCTGCTGGACTGGTGGAGTAGCTCAGAGCCATCAAAAGCACAGCAATTCTCTGAACTGCTTTTCATCTCCCTCTGGAAACGCATCTTCCACTGCACAAAACCTCCAAAGGACTCTGCTGGGAGAGCTGAACCTGGAGTTTTCCGTAGTAATTTATTAATTTATCAACCCCTCTCAATTCCCATTTCACAATTTCCCGAGGCACTTTGGAGACTCCACGGCCAGAACTTCTCTGCTCTCTCAAAGGCCGCTTTGAGGGTGACAAGGATCAATGACCCCACCACGGTTCCCTCCAAACTTATCCATTCTCTGATTATTGGGAAGCTCCCTGTGTGTCCAACGGGATGGATCCAACCCAGCAACAGCCACCCCACAGAATCATGGAGTCACTGAGGTTGGAAAAGTCCTTTAAGGTCATCCAGTCCAACCATTCCCAGCACTGCCGAGGTCACTGCTGGCCATGTCCCCAAGTGCCACATCCAGGGCTTTAAATCCCTCCAGGGATGGGGACTCCACCACTGCCCTGGGCAACCCTTTGGCTGAAGAGATTTTTCCTAATACTGATGCTTGCTGAGTAACCTCCCAGATTCCACCCCTGAACCTCCTCCAGGGACTAAAAGCACATTTTCCTGATGATTCCCAAAATCTGCACATTTTCCATGAAGGAAACCTGAATTTCCCCCAGCACCGCAGTTTTTACAGATGGCAGAAAAATTCACCCATTTCCCGCGTTGGGCTGGGCTTAGGAAAACAACCCGGGATCCGAAGGCACTGAATCCTATCAGAAAAGCCATATTTTCCATCTTGCTTCTTCCCAATCCAAGCTGTTCCCCACCAAAGCATCGAACTCGCTCTTATTTGCACTTCTTTCCTTCTCCTCTTTGTTTTTCCCCACGTGACAACGTGGAATCCGTGCCTGATCTACGACTTCTGTGTGCACTTGAGAGACCCATTTCAGCTTCAGGTGTTAATGCACTTCTGTGACGTGAGGTGGCAGCTGAATTTTAGAGCTTTTCTGTATTGTTTGAGCTCCAATCTGGAATACAAATTATAAAATACGAGGGGAGCTTTACAGCCTTCAGTAAAATTCGAGTAAGAGATGATCCATTGCACGTAATTTCCTGAAGATATCTAAACGTCGACATCATACGTGCGTGTATTCAATGCACTGCTTTGGATGTCATTGTTTAAATATCTCCCTAAAAAATAAGAATTGAGGCATTTGGATTTTACCTGAGCGTGTGGATTTCTCCTGGCTACGAGGCCCAGGTTCATTACAGGACAGATTTAATTGCTCCATCAGAGTTTGTGTGTTGATATTCGACATCTGACGTGCGAAAGTTCAGCGACGCCAATCAGGCACGGTGCAGATGCCACTCTGCAGAATGTTCTCAGACAGTCTCCATCTGTCAGATATGGTAATCCCTGCTCCCCATCAATAATTCACCTCCTTCACTCCATGTTTCCCGCATTTGAGTCGGAATTTTTAATGTCAGCCTCAGCAGAGGCTCCACCTTGGATAGACGGCGCTGCCTGATCTGCATTCCCCGCTCGTTCCTGCCCTGGAGCCTCTCGCCTTTGGCACTTCAAGAATCATCTCTCAGTTTATTTATTTATTTATTTTTTTTACTGCAAAAATCACAGCTCTCCTTTTGGGCCATCTCATCTCATCTCCTCTCACTCGGGGGTGGAAGTCAGAGGGTAATTATGGCAATCACACCAAAATCCGACTCGGATGGATCGCGCCTTTCCCGGGAAAGCTCCTGGGGAACACCGCGGGGGTGGCTGAATCCCCCAAATAAGATGTTACTGCACAGCTGAAGAGGGAGGAAAGGGGAGCAGGGGAGGGGAGAAGATGATGTGGAGCTGTTCCTCCATGGGTCAGAAAATGCTGAACGGCATCTTGTCCCCACCTGACCCCATATGGAGCCCATAAAACCTTGGTTACATCCCAAACTCTTTGCAGCCATTCCGTTCTTAAAGAGAATTAATCAAAAATGCTGGAAAGCAACTTTTTACACAGTCCAGAGATAGTGATAGGACAAAAGGAAAGTTTTAAACTAAAAGAGGTGAGATTTGGATTCGATTTTAGGGGGGAAGGGTTTATTGTGAGGGTGGTGAGGCACTTGGACCAACCTGGGGTAGGGCAAGGTGTCCCTGCCCATGGCAGGGGATGGAACTGGATGGGCTTTAGGGTCCCTTCCAACCCAAACCATTCCATGATTCTGTGATCCCAGAGCCAGGAGATGGCTGATTGTTGAGAACATTCCCTGGCATGAGGATAATTTGCCCATAATCATGAATCCTTCAGCACCAGTGAGAAGTGCCCCCAGCAGCAGCAGCTCCAGCTCTCAGCATTGGAAAGGTGGAAAAACCATCTTGGGACTTTGTCTGGCCAAGGAGAATAAACCCTGAAGATACGAAGTGATAGCTGGGAATTTCACAGATCCCACCACCTGGAATGACATCCAGCACATCCCCAGGCACGGATCCACAGCAGAAGGTGAAGGATGAAATTCCTGGCTGCAGAATGAAGCTGGTGGAAATCCTTATTTAGGATTATTTGGGATTATTTAGGGCCGTGCCACAAACATGAGGCTTTGCACCAGGACTCACCACTAGCCCTGAGTTCGCCAAAACCTCCAAACGAGACCAAAAGTCAATGAATTAAAAATCTCGGTGATTTTAGAGTAATTAACTGTAGAGGAAATGGAGGAATGTATCTCAAACTGCCTAAATTCAAGTGTCCAGTGCAACCATTTCATCACCAGGGTCACCAGCACTAACCCATGTCCCCAAGTGCCACATCCACACGGTTCTGAACTCTACCAGGGATGGTGACTCCACCACTGCCCTGGGCAGCTGTGCCAGTGCTTTATAACCCTTTCTGGGGAAAAAAATGTTCCCAAATCCATTCTAAACCTCCCCTGAATGACTTAAAGAGCCAGAACACTCTGCTCCTGCTGTTTCTGGACCCCCTCTTGGGATCCCTGCTCTGCCCTAACGGTCATGGCTTGACCCTGTTGGTCCTCTCAGTCCTGCTGTTCCTGTTCTTTCCTCAGTTTCCCTTTTCCCTCCTCTATCCCACCAGGAATTGGCCCTGGGCCATTGCTCCTCCTGCTCCTCTCTTCTCTCACCTCGCAAGCCCAGACCTGGCCAGGTCCTCAGTGTCCCTTTGTGTCCCAACACTGACGTTTTCCTCCCTCCCAGCCATTCCCTGCCCGCTCCCACCCCTTCCAAGGGAAACATTTCTGGTTCCAGGGTGCATCAGCAGGTGGGAAAACTTCACTCCTGGCTTAATCTAATTAAGAGAGAGAGAGAGAGAGACCGGTGGCAGATTTGACTGCAGAGCCCAGAGAAGTGACGAGCAGTGACTCCAGCACCATCAGCCAGCCCCTGCTATCAGTTATTCCCGAGCTGATAACGGGGTCTGAGGCACTGCAGATCCTAATGAGATCTGACTGGCAGGGCAAAGCAATCTGCTCCTTCAGGTCCTGTCCGTGTCTCTCTGTCTGTGGGGCTCGTGCTGGGAAGATGCCGCCTCCTGTGAAAAAGGCAGGACATTTTCCTAATTGCTTCCATTTGCAGGTGGGAGCCAGGCAACAGAGATGCATCTCCAGCTGACAATCCAATATTTACCTCTCC
Organism: Aleadryas rufinucha; assembly: GCA_013397815.1. NCBI lineage: Eukaryota > Metazoa > Chordata > Aves > Passeriformes > Aleadryas > Aleadryas rufinucha. The sequence goes on from VZTH01013879.1 coordinate 26,965, forward strand.
TTCAGCTGCAGACAAGTGCCTGGATGGCTGCTCATGACACACTGATGGTTCTTCCTTTTATTTTTTTGTCATTTCTTTTTTTGTGTGTGTGTCACACAAATTCCCTTCTTAAAAATCTGTCCTTTCCCTTAAAGCTGTTTGCTGGGAATTTCGTCAGAACTTCCCAGAACAGGATCCAGCACAGAGCCCACCTTCAAGCACGGGAGAAAAAAGCAGTTTCTAACCCAAACAGGAGATCCAAGGTTATGGGAGAGCTCAGACATGGAGTTCACATTCCCATAAAACTCACAGTGGGATCTATTCCCATGGGATGGCTCTGGATGTTTGCTCAAGCTCAGTCTGAGGGTTGGGCTCTTCTCCCAAGCGGACAAAACAAGAGGGAACAGCCTCAGGTTGTGCCAGGGGAGGTTTAGGTTGGGTATTAGGGAAAGTTTCTTCCCCAGAAGGGTTTTCCAGCCCTGGTGGAGTCCCCATCCCCGGAAGGATTTAAAGCCACGTGGATGTGGCACTTGGGGACAGGGGTCAGTGGTGGCCTTGGCAGTGACAGGTTGGACTCAATGATCTCCGAGGGCTTTTCCAACCCAAATGATTCCGTGATTCCAAATGAAGACAATCCAGTGAAGCCCATTCCGAGTGCTGGGAGGTGCCACTCTTTGCTACTCTAAAGCAAAAAAAATCCTTTAATTAAGGAAAACCAACGGAATTCCCTCTTCTTCCTCCCTTGGAGTTCCACTGGATCACACTTCCATCCCTGCACGCTGCTGCCTCCGTGTCTCCAGCCCAACCCCTCGTGTGATGCTCCATGTGATTTCCAGAGGCTGGAGCTGTGGAAGTGCAGGGAACTGGGGGAAGGTCCTTGGGCTGAACAGAGAGAAGAGGATTTGCTGGAATGTTCCTATGGAAGTTTCAGAGCAAGGACACAAAGCTGCTCTCTGTGCACACAAAATCCTGCTACAGAGTGGTGGATCCATCACACAGGGCCCTAAAAATGAGCTCTGGCACTCATCCTCGTACTTCTGTGGGACGAAAAACCTGTCAGAATCTGGTGCAACTGAGCTTTTGGTCTCCTGAGCCAGACTTTAGACCTGGTCTAAGACTCTGCAGCCTGAGGAGCCTGTGGGGAAGGCCCTGTGACCTCTTCCCAGCCAAAACCTCTTCCCAACAAAGCATCTTCCATGTTTCCTGTGGAAAATGAAGTGTAGGGAGAAAATGAAGTCCCCTCCAAGGCTGGGGACCTGGCAGAAATCCTTGTCCCACCCCCTGAGCCCCAGCCAACGTGTCCTGGGTGAGTTTCCCAAGGATCCAGACCCCATTCCTGATCATGGACCGCGTGGGTTTGCTCCGTATTTTTGCTGCCACCACCCCCAACCCAAATTCTGTGCAAATAAACCAAATATTGACGAGTTCTCCACGATTTCCCAGAGCCACCACGGAGATGACAGTGGCCACCACGACTGACAGACACCTCCAGGATGTGCTTCCAAACCCCGGCCTGAAAAAACCAATGCCCACCTCACGTTCCACAGGCCTGGATGAACAAAATGATCCAATTCCAGCTGGACAAGCAGAGCTTCCTGAACTCAGACCTTCCATTAAAGCAGCTCACAAGTAAGTGGCCGGTGGCAAAGCGTCGTCACCGAGGCCAAAACCACTAAAGGTGGAAAATAAGAAGAAAAACTTCCAGCAAGAAAAATCCCTTGCCTTTAATTACCATTAGCAATGCAGCATGACAGAGGGAGATAAACACACAGGCACCTACACAAATAAGGAGCTTGGGAACACAAAGTAATTACTTTGATTTTTTTTTTTTTCCTTCCCCCACCGACATTCAAAACTTATTAGTCTCCAGAAAGCACATATCAGCAAAAGACTGTCACCTCGGGGATAAATGAGGGATTTGTTTGTAATTCATTTCCAGGAGAACATATCCTGATGGTTTTAAGGCGGAGGAGGAACGTGCTCTGGCCAAAACAGACTTCTTCAAAATGTTTATTCCCGTCTTCCCGAGCTGGTTCCCTGGAAATGGGAACGCCAGGTTTGTGCTGGCTCAGAAGTTCACCCCCATCGATTGCTTCTCTAACACACCGCGAACCGAGCGAGGCAAAGTCAATGAAGCCTCTCAGTTTTTTCAGTCCATTTCCAGTTTAGGAAAATTGAATTAATCTCTTTTCCTCGGAGCAGCTCAGACATCCCCGTCCAGGCAAAGAAAATCATTGCGGAGGCCACGAAAACCTCTCTCTTTAAAGGTTACGGAGCGAGGATTAAAAGCGCCTCCGGGAAGGGCTGAAATGCCTGATCAAAATAAAACCCTGAGTCAACACTGGAAGGGCTGAGCAGCACCGGTGCCTTCCAGAGCCTGCTGATATTTCCAGATGCTTCCTCTGGCACTTGGAGCCATTCCTAAGGACAGTGGATGCTCCGTGACTTCCCACACTCAGCGTGGTCAGGGGTGGAGGAACTGCTGTGTGAATTTAGCCCCTACTCCAGTTCCTCTGGGGTTACTACAAGGTGTAAAGCCTCAAGGGTTGTCCTGGGCAGGAATATTTGAGAGCAGCCCTGAGGAGAAGGACTGTGCACATCCATGGAGAAGAGCAGGGTCACACCTTCCAAAATCTCCTCTCCATCCCGTGCTGAGGAGCTGGGAAGCTTCGGCAAAGGACTTGGCCACTCCACAGCTTCCAGGAGCTCGTTAAGGATTGGAAAAGCTGAAAGTTTGGGAAACCTGGAGCAGGCGCCTGGCTGAAAAGGCCAAAGAATCTGGGGAAGGGTCTGGAGCCCCAGGAGAGGCTGAGGGGGCTGGGAAAGGGGCTCAGCCTGGAGCAAAGGAGGCTCAGGGGGGACCTTGTGGCTCTGCACAAGTCCCTGACAGGAGGGGGCAGCCGGGGGGGGTCGGGCTGTGCTGGCAGGGAACAGGGACAGGAGGAGAGGGAACGGCCTCAGGCTGGGCCAGGGGAGGGGCCAGTTGGATATTGGGAAGATTCCTTCATGGAAAGGATTGTCCAGGGCAGGGGTGGAGTCCTCATCCCTGGAGGGATTTCAAATCCATGTGGATGTGGCACTTGGGGACATGGGGCAGTGGTGGCCCTGGGGAAGAGCTGGACTCCATCTTAGAGGCCTTTTCCAGCCTAAACAATTCCATGATTCCAAATGTACTGAAAGCAGGGAGAGACCCCAGGAAGCGCCCCATGGAATGCTGCGAAGGCACAGATTGGTGTCGTCCTAAAACTCCTGGCAGCTGCAGATTTAACTGGGAATTAAATCCATGGATGGGGGATTTGCTCCAGGGAGTTTTAACGATCCCATAATGGGGCGGCTCTTTGGGATGCAGGGGCAGCGCCCGTCTGGGGAAGGGACCCTCTGATCCCCTAAATCCCCCTGGGGAAGCAGAAGGAGGGAGGGGAGGAGGAGGGCATCAAGCTGAGGGGTGGATTTTAATCCTCTGCGATCGGGATTTTCGGTTAATGCAGCGAAACCACTAATTACAGCTAATTAAACCTGCACTGAGATCAAAGCTCAGCGGAAACTACAGGGGGGAGCAAACAAGGCGGAAAAGAAAGGGAAAGAAAATACGGATTTTGTTGTAAGCGAGTCCTTAATTGAAAACTAAAGCAGCTTTGTTAATTAAAAGCTGCAAACCCGAATGAGGACGTGCTCCAGACACGAGTCCAGCCTGTGATGGAGACGACACAACTTTCCCACGCTGTCAGCAAAGGGAAGCTTTTCCTCCAGAGCCTGTTCTATCCCTGGATCCCCTGCAGGGAAGGGACTTCCTGGGATCCAGACTGTGAAGATTTGGGGATTTTTACCTTTCACAATCCAGGCTATGAAGTGGGGGGATTGGAGTGTCCTGCTTACTCAGCTAATGTGGGGTTTACTCAAACTGAATGAGCTTAAACACCCCAAATTTAGTCCTGGCTTGAGGGCAGCCCCAAGGAGAACATCTGAGATGCTTCCCTCACCCACAGGCGGCACAGGAGCATCCCAGGAGCTCTGCAGAGACACCTGACACCGAACAAAGGGATCCAGGGCAGGATTTGCTGCACCTGATGCTCTCCACGCACAAATCAAGCTCAAGGATGGCTCTCAGAGCAAGATTCCCTCCACCAGCTCCATCCTCGGGCAACCCGGGTGCAAACACAGTATTTATCAAGAGTAAAATCAGTCAGAGAAGTAAGATTTGGCAATGAAAAGTCTTCCTCCAGAGCACTGGGATGTTTGAATGCTTCCCTTTCCCTCGGCAGCTCCCAGTAGATGGCAGCAGGTCCTTGCTGATTCCTCCTGCCTGGGACAGCCTTGTGCAGTGGGGAACAGCAGAAATCTGGGAATAATCCAACAAAAACCTGCCCTGCCCGGCAGCCAGGGCAGGAGAGGAGCCCTGAGTGCCCAAGATCCAAACCTGGCAGCCCAGCCCTGGGATCCGACCCAGCAGTGATGCAGAGTTTGACGTGGATTTGATAAAAGCTCAAATTCCAGCTGCATCCTCCATCCTAAACTTTCACAGGATCATGGAATCATGGAATGCTTGGGGTGAGAAGGGATTTTAAGGATCATCCAGTCCCACGCTTGCCCTGGGCAGGGAACCTTCCACTATCCCAGGGTGCTCCACCCCTGTCCAACCTGGCCTTGGAATAAAGATGGGTTTTGAGTAACAGGAGCATTCCCCAAACCCATCGAGGGGCTGGAGCGTGTCCAGGGAAGGGAACAGAGCTGGGGAAGGGTCTGGAGAACCAGGAGAGGCTGAGGGAGCTGGGAAAGGGGCTCAGCCTGGAGAAAAGGAGGCTCAGGGGGGACCTTGTGGCTCTGCACAAGTCCCTGACAGGAGGGGGCAGCCGGGGGGGGTCGGGCTGTGCTGGCAGGGAACAGGGACAGGAGGAGAGGGAACGGCCTCAGGCTGGGCCAGGGGAGGCTCAGGGTGGATATTGGGAAAAAGTTCTTCCCCAAAAAGATTGTAAAGCACTGGAAAGGACTGCCCAGGGAGGTTTGGAGCCCCCATCCCTGGAGGTGTCCAAGGAACTCCTGGATGTGGCACTTGGGGCTGGGGACAAGGTGGGGATTGGTCTGGATTGCTTGGACTCGATGGTCTTGGAAATCTTTTCCACCCTCAGTAATCCTGTGACTCCACAATTTGGGTTTACTGATGGCCCAACCAGGACCAAGTGGAGCTCTGATGGCTTCTCCCCACCCCATTTCCCTGGGGATTTCTCTGGAGCGGTCGGGGATCTGCCGGCAGTGACAACGAGGTGCCACATCTGCTACAGGGACATGGCACAGCCAAAATCCCTGGTAATGCCACAGCCAAAATCCCTGGTAGTGCCACAGCCAACACCCCTGGGAATGCCACAGCCAAAATCCCTGGTAGTGTCACAGCCAATGTCCCTGGTAGTGTCACAGCCAATGTCCCTGGGAATGCCACAGCCAAAATCCCTGGGAATGTCACAGCCAAAATCCCTGGGAATGTCACAGCCCACACCCCTGGTAATGTCTTCGACAGCAGGAGAAGACTCCTGGTCCCTGCAGGAGGGGTGGCCATGGGAACAACTGGAATGGCAGCACAGGGAAAGCTCCAACTGACTCCCAGGTGTGAGGACACCTCTGGATCCCTCTGCTGCCACCACCGAAGGCAGGGAGGACACTGAGACCCAGGGGCAGTGACAGCTCTGCTCAGAAACCTCCATTTCCGAGGTCACAGTGCCACTTGTTAGAGAAAATGTTCCCATTTCATCCCTGCTCTCTCCGTTCCCTTTGCAACCACCTCAATTCACTCTCCAGAACACTCAATTTTAACACTTGTGTGACTCAGAAAGCCACTTTCTGCAATGATATTTTATTGAAGGGTAAGTCTGAAGCAGAATCCTCGCCCTTTGTGACTACCTCTGATGAAATCTTCGTAAAATCCACGAGAATTTCGGCTGGGCATAGAGGGGGACAAAGAAGGCACAAGGGAAAAGACCTGAATAGGAATTCAAATTTGAAGCTTTTATCCCTCTCATGCCATAAATCTAATTCTGGGTGTGCAACTTTGGAAATTTGGAGGTATTTGGAAGTCACGCTCAGTCTCAGACTTTGCAGCACATGCCTGGATATCACCCAGGGAGAAAATCCTGCTTTTTCCTTAATAAAATAGTGGAAACCCCAACAACCTCTCACATTCCTGCTGGCCTAGATACTGAACACACACAGGAGTGAAAAACCTATTAGTATTTGCAGGAAATTTAGCAAATGCTACAAATCCTCTGTGACACCTCAGCAGCCAGGACCAGCCTCTTCCACCCTTTCTCCTGGTGGAAAAAACTCCTCACACCACTTGGCAATTTAATTTTTTTTCAATGCAGACATGCTCCCAGCTCTGCTCTGTGATGCTCTGCTGAGACTTTCCCTGCCTTGAACTGAGAATCTTCAAGCAAAACTCATTTAAAACACATTTTCCCCTTGCCATGGCACTGCTCCCAAAGCAGCAAACGCTGCTGTTGTCACCTGCAGGTCACAGAGCTTTGGAAAAACGGGGTTGAAAAAGCAAGAGCCTCACCAGGACCAACAAATGTTACCTGGGTTGAGGCTTTGCTGTGAATCCTCCACGTGATTTTGGCTTCAGAGGAGAAAGGGCTTCCCCTTCCAGCTTCCCTGGGTGGGATTTCTACTGCCTGAAGTCACTGAGCAGAGAAGAAAGGGGATGCCCAGTGCTCTTTGAGGCCCCTAAAAAGCCTTAAAGACCATATCAGAAGCGAAAAATAAAAGCAAAATCAAAAGCACGACACCCAGGAGAATCTTACAGGGCTTTTTGTCCTTTCTCAGCTGCTCTGGTGTTTCCTACAAACTGGAGCCCATCTGATTTCAAACAGGTTCACTTTGAGAAAAGGGACCTGTTCCAGAATTCAGATTTAATGTGTGCAGAGGGGCAGTGTGGAGAGTGGTGCACTGATTGTTAATTGAGGCTAATTGCTCCTGGGACCCTCAGTGTGAAGGACACAGAAATATCCAAGCAGGGTTGGGAGTCTCCTGTCCCATTTATGATCCCCCAATTCCCTGGAGAATTGAAGCAGGGAGGGAATTTACCCCAGGAGGTGCAGGGGGAAGGATGAGCAGGGGAGTGAGGATTTCCCCTTCAGCTCTGCCACTGCTCCTGTACATGAAAAAACCTCGAAAAAGGCAAAACTGAGAGTTAACCACAGCACAGAGCATTTACAGATTCCTGCCTGAGCCGTATCACAGAGGTACAAATCACTTTTATCCCAGCCTGATGTTGTTTTATGCTTTCTGGAGGGGAACTGCTATGTTTATTTAATAGTTTGAGTAGACCTGGGTACGTGGAGTCCCTGGGGTGACGTGAGGAGCTTGCTCAGGTGATTGTGAATTCAGGTGAGCAGGGCAGGGCTTGGAAGCACCAGAGCCTCGTTCATGTAAAAGGAGAATCTGGATAACAAACATTTAAACATTCAGGAGTCATCTGAAGAACTAAAGAATCAAACAGACTCCTCAGAGCACGGAATTACGCCCCAAAAGAAAAGAGGGAGGTGATGCAGTAAAAGCTACAAAGAAATGTTGCTGAATGGATTCGATGGGAAGAAATCTGCACAAAGCTGCTGTGGGAGGGTGGGGATCAGGCTCCTCCCCCAAGGAACAAGGGACAGGACACAAGGAAATGGCCTCAAGTTGTGCCAAAGGAAGTTTAGGTTGGATGTTAGAAAAATTCCTTCGCCACAGGGTGGTCATTTAAAAAAGAAAAGATTGAATTTGTGAAGTTTATTCCTTGGAGAATTACTAATGGATCTTTCTCCCTCCACCTCCTGCAGGCCTCAGCATTCACAGCTTCCTCATGCCAGTGCTCATAGGAAGAAATTAATTCAGTAATGCTCATTCCCCAGATGAGATCCCAAATAAATGAGGCACTCAGCCCCACTCCCCATCCATGGGAATCCAAACTTCCCTCCTCATTCAGCCTCCAACAGCAGTGGCCAAGTGATGGCACCAAGTTTTCCCAGTGTTTGTGGTGGCTCAGATCCAAGTTTCACACAAACCCCTCTCATTTGACCCCATTCCTTCATTTCCACGTTCCAGACCTTTCCTTTGGCTGTTCCTGGGCTCAGCTGTCCCCTCCTGACCCAGCTGCTGCCACAGAGCATCAGCTGAGGAGCTCCCTGCAGTCCCGGTGCCAAAACCACTGCTCAGGGTTTGCCTTCACCCCCATCTGCTCATTCCTCAATCCTCCCTGAGTGAATAAATCCCAAAATGTGGGAGAGGTTTGCAGGGGGTCTGCCACACCCAGTTTTGGGTTTATTTTGCTATTTCAAGGTAACAGAACTTGAGGGAGATGTCCCCTCAAGCCAACATGGATCTGGTGACCCTGAGCCTTCAACAAACCAAAATACTTCTCACCTGGGAATAAATCCAAGCCCCAGTTTCATCCAGTTTACGTTCCACCTCTCTACCTTTGGAAGCTTTTTCTTGCCTGGGTTTTGGTCATGGAGAAACCCCAAGGAAGCTCCAAGCACAGAGACTTTGGTGGGACCTCACATCAACCTCAACAGATCCAATTTTGACTTGATGACCTTGGAGGTCTTTCCTAACCTTAATAACCCCCTGATTCTATGATTTTATGTCCCTCTGAATGTTGCTCAACCAAAAGAGAGCAAAAATTGCCACCATGTGTTGAGCTCAACACTCACCCGGCCACCTGAGCCTTTTGGAAGGAGCCACCTCTGCTCCTGTGGACACCAAAAGAGTGACAAAGCCCGAGGTTCCTGCTCACCTGGCGAAGTCCAGGTCGGCCTCGCGGGACATGGTGATGTTGGTGAGGTTCTGCTGCAGGATGAAGATGTTCCTGCACATCTTCTTGATGCCGGACTCGCTGATGCGCTTGAAGTAGTGGGCGCCGTTGATGAGGATGCAGGAGATGAGGTGGCCCAAACCTGCAAGGGGGAAGATGTTCAGTGCCAATAATTCATGGTAAAACCCCAAAATGAGCGCTGTTACGTGGTGCACGTGGGCTGGATCAAAGTATAACTGGATTTTACCTGGACACCCTCAGTAACCTTCACAGTGCAGTTTAGGACTTTCCTCCATGTTCCCTCCTTTAGGAAAAACACAAAACTGCCCCAAAACTCTGAGCTGTGTTATCACAACCACTGATTTATAATCAGGTTTTGCATGATGTCCCTCCCCTGGCTGGGCAGAGCAATGGATCACTGCAGCTCCTATAAAACCACAGCATTTTAATCCATTATCCAGGGTGGTGTTTTCCCTGGTAAATTCAGTCTCCAGGAGCGGGAACGAGCTGCATTTCAATGCACAACCTCTCTCTGATCAGCCTTGAACAGTTTCCTGTGTCTGCAGGATGTCAGAAGGACACAGCTGGGGGCTAAGGGACATGGCCACCACCCCCAAAACGATGCATCCACTCGTGTCACATTACAAAGAGCAAAAACCCAGCCTGATTTACACTGCACAGGTCTGGGTAAGCCCAGAGGCCAATTAAAAGTCTAAATTAAGGATTTATGTTCATGGACAGGCAGCCAGTGTGGGGCAGCTGTAAATCCCAGACCTGGGCTTAAGAGGTGCCCACAGTACATGAAGTGCACGAAGTTCAACCTCAGTGGGATGTGAATGGTCCCCGTGGCTCTGTGTGGAGTCACTTCCCTCTTTTCAAACAAACGGGATCACAGAATCCCAGCATGGTTTGGGTTGGAAGGGACCTTAAAGCCCCTCCAGTGCCACCCCTGCCGTGGGCAGGGACACCTTCCCCTGTCTCAGGCTGCTCCAAGCCCCGTCCAGCCTGGCCTTGGACACTTCCAGGGATCCAGGGGCAGCCACAGCTTCTCTGGCAATTCCAGCCCAGCCAGGAATGCCTTCCCAACATCCCATCCATCCCTGCCCTGTGGCAGTGGGCAGCCATTCCCTGTGTCCTGTCCCTCCATGCCTTGTCCCCAGTCCCTCTGCAGCTCTCCTGGAGCCCCTTGAGGCCCTGCAAGGGGCTCTGAGCTCTCCCTGGATCCTTCTCTCCTCCAGGGGAACATTCCCAGCTCTCCCAGCCGGTCAAACCCCACGCGGTTCTCACTCATCAACGCTCTGTAGGTGACAACAGCGCCTCAGTCTGCTTTATCCCTGCAAGGAATCCCGTGGAGCTTTGGGATGAGAACAGAAAACCCTTTATTAAGGAAGGACTGGGAAGTGCCTGACCTTCGAAGATGTACTGGAACTTGTGCTGCTGCAGGCTGGCACTCATGGCCTCCTCGATGGCGCTGATGTCCTTGTTGAGCCGCACCACCAGGGGGTCGTAGTCCATGCTCTCCACGTTGGCCACGATGGCGTAATTCCCTTGTTTGGCCAGAGGGATCAGGTAGTGGAAACAGTGAACCCTGTGAGGCACGAGGGAGAAACATCACCATGCAACAACCCCCGTTTTAAAACATCTGTGGGGTGCAAAGTGGTTTTTTCCTTCCTCAAGCTGGTAAAAAATTAACTTTAGGAGATGGGTGGTGATGTCTGTGTTAAAGACATTCTCCTCTTGGCATTGTCCATCTTCAGAGATGGATCCAAATTCCTCTCGATGACAGATCTGAGCTCCATCATCCCACTGAATTTTCCCAGGATTCCCCAACTTCCCACATGATACCAACGCTCCAATAGGAACTCCTTCCATGAAATCCTCAAACTGGCAGAATGAGTGAGCCAGGGGTCATGGAATGATAATTAAAATTCCAAGATTGTGCCTATTCCCAAGCATTTCACGCTATTGTAACTCTGTCCTATTCACCAACGTGCCCAACCACCATCCCTCCATGGAAGGAGAAATTCCATGCAGTTAAATCCCAACGTATCCAACCATCATTCCTCCATGGAAGGAGAAATTCCATGCAGTTAAATCCCGATGTGCACAACCATCATCCCTCCACGGAAGGAGAAATTCCATGCAGTTAAATCCCAACGTGCCCAACCATCATCCCGCCATGGAAGGAGAAATTCCATGCAGTTAAATCCCAACGTGCCCAACCATCATCCCTCCATGGAAGGAGAAATTCCATGCAGTCAAATTCCCTATCAGGACTCTGCAAAAAATTGTAATTAAGTCATTTCTCTCAAAGGCAGAGAGGAAAGTGCTGTGTCCAGAAAATTCCATAGCAGAACGGAAAAACTCCATCCTTCTACTTTTGTAATCGCTCAGTGGCAACAGGGTTGGGTTCTACTTCCACCAGGAGAAGTTTAGGCTGGATTTTAGGGAAAATTCCTTCATGGAAAGGGTTGTCCAGCCCTGGCACAGTTGCCCAGGGCAGGGGTGGAGTCCCCATCCCTGGAGGGATTTAAAGCTGTGTGGATGTGACATTTGGGGATGTGGTCAGTGGTGGCCTTAGCAGTGGTGGGGGATGGTTGGACTTGATGATCTTAAAGGTCTTTTTCAACCTAAATAATTCCATGATTCTGAAATTCACCTGTCAGGGGAACAAATCAAAACCTGGGGGAGGATCTCTGACATTTGGGGCATAACTCAGGATCAGCACATGGAGACAGAAAGTTCACACCAGAGTGGCCCAAAGCTGTGACAGAGATGTCCAGGCTTTCATATTCCCTGGAAAACACCCTGGATGAGGCCATCACAAGCAAGTCCAATTTAGGGCAATTCCCAGGGTAAAAGCATCTTATATATAATTTTATATATTATTTTTTAATACAAAAATCCTGTAACAGACATGAAGTGGTCTAAAATTTCATGGTTATTCCAACAAAAAGTGCTTCCATTCCCAGGCTGGATGGGGCTTGGAGCAACCTGGGATAGTGGAAGGTGGCACTGGATGATCTTTAAGGTCCCTTCCAACCCAAACCCTTCCAGGACTGCAAGATGTGATTCCATGGAATGGTGAATGATCTGAATGTGCCAAATGTGTCCTTTAAGGAAGGAGATACAAATCCAAGGAGCAGGATCTCAGTGACCTCAGGGTCATGTCCATGTCCAGGAAGAGGAGAAGACAACATCAACCTGCATCTGGAAGGAACAGGGGCTCTGAGGGAGGAGAAAAGGGGATAATTTTGTGATCCCAAATCCACCTGGCTGCTTTGGTGTCTCTTCAGGCTGCACCTGCAGCAGCCAGAAGTGGGATAAATTCCCAGGCTCTTCCCAAAAGTGCTCTGAGTCCCTGCTGAAAACACAGGGATTCTGTGGATGAATTCCCATTGTGCTGGGCACCTTGGAAATGGCCCAGATCCAAGGAATGGGTGTAGGAACAGAGAATCCTGCTGGGAACAGGCACCAGAGGGACTGGGGTTGTTCTGTGCCACTGCAGGTGGTTGGAAATGCAGAGTGATGGATCCAGGGAAGCTCCCACCCTGCTGGGGTTTTCCTGTTGTCAGCACCTCTCCTCAATCCCTTCCACCCTTTGGACACAGGTTTGGTGAATTCACATCTCCTGTTGGAAGCACTGGAGGAGCTGGGCAATGCTCTGCTCTAAATAACAGCAACATTTATCCCTAAATTCCATTTTAGGGATTTTTGCTTAACCCAAGTGTGATGAAAAGCCACAGAGGCCAGGAACCCATCCCACGAGTCCGGGTGACCTCGGGCATCACCTCCTGTTACAGCACAGCTGGAAAACTGCTCCATTTCCAGACTTCCACCACCTCTTCCTCGAATCCTTCCAAGCCCAGCAGGTGATGGATGGCAGGATGAGGGAGTGCTGACAAGAATTAATGTGGATTTTTTTTTCAGAGCCCCACACTGACTCCAGCAGAGCACATGGGGACATGGCGTGGCTCGGGATGTGTCACCGCAGGACAAACTGATGATCCATCAAATCTCTGACATCCCCTTCTATTTGATGCTTCAGAGCAAAGGGAAGCAAGGAAAATACACCTGGCCTAAACAATTCTCCAGGGAAAAACGTCTTCCCAGGCCTGGAGCGGGCAGCTGGCAGCCTGAAGGAAGGGATTTGCTGCCTTTGATCTTTGAAAGTGAAGTTGGAGACTTCATGAAATTATTCAGCCCTTGGAAAAAATGCAGCTGGTTCCCCAGTTTCCTGTTACTGCTGGAAAAAGTTGGAGGAGAAGCTCCTATTTGCAATCCAAAAAAAAACTTTGGAGACACCTGTTAGGTCAGGAGAACACCATTGTGTTGTTTTGTAAGGACAAAGTGCCCCAAAATCACATTTTTCCTGGTCTCTGATCCATAATCATGGAATCACAGAGCGGTCTGGGTTGGAGGGACCTGCAAGATCATCCAGTTCCACCCCCTGCCACAGGCAGGGACACCTTCCACTGTCCCAGAGTGCTCCAAGCCCCATCCAACCTGGCCTTGGACACTGCCAGGGATCCAGGGGCAGCCACAGCTTCTCTGGACAACCCCTGCTAGGACCTCAAAACACCCACAATAAGGAATTTATTCCTAAATTCTCTTTTGGTTAGGATACAGACCTCCCTAGGAAATTCCACCTTTGGTGTCCTGCCTCCATCCCACATTTGGTGATCTGGCATTTCTGGACCAACCTTTGACGCTGTCGTGGACAAGTTTATTTGTCTCCTGCTAAAATACATCCTGTGGACATGATCTTCACCTGCAGCCTCCCAGGATCCCCCTCCATCCCCAAATTCCGGGTTTTTACCTGACTTCCAAGTGCAGCACCAGCAGGCAGCGATCGGCCATCTCCTGGAAGGACCTGGCCAGCTCACTCAGGCTCTGCAGGATCTGCTCAGATGCAGGAAGGTGTTCCAGGCTGGCGTGGCTGTCCTGGCCTGGGGACATGGCTGGCAAGAGAAAAGAGTTCAATTTGGGACATCTTCCATCCCATCCAGCTCCTGTGTGCTCCCATCCCAACTCTGGGTGTTCCCTCCACCTCTAATTCAGGAGTGTATCAAGGAGCAAAGCGCTCCTGCGATGGGTTCGACTCCCAAGTGGATCTGAGGGGTTTCCAGGACACATTTTCCTGGGAGGAAATTGCTCTGGGGTGAGAATTCCTGTGGCTGCAGAATCCAGGAGAGTTTATCTTGCTCTGCTGGGAGGGAGGGAAGAGCTGCTTGGCACAGCACCCACAGGTGAGAGGGTCCTTTTTGGTCACCACGATGTCCCCATGAACCTCAGGTGAGTCTTTGCCTGTCCCCACCCCTTCAGAGGAGCCTTCCTTTGGTTTTGTTCCTTAACCACAGGCAACACCCAAGATCTGCTCGTGGAGCGTTTCCTTCCCACTGAGACCTCCCTAAAAAACCTCCTGGGATTTTATCCCAGCCACCAGAGCAGCTCCAACTCCGTAACTTCACCCCTTGTGTTTCACCCCAGGGCCTGAGCCTTGAACCTCCTCCCTGCAGCCACTGGAGCTGCAGAGGCAGCTCCATAAAAAGAGGAACACTCTGTTATCCCACATTCCCCCCTAACCAGAGGAAGGGAATCCCAAATATCTGAGCCCAAGTCCTTGTTCAAGCAGCACTTCCGAGCTGACATCCTGCCTGGGGTGATCAGCAGAGTATGAAATCAGATTTGCACCACTTCCACTTGAATTAAATAATGGGATTGCGAGGGGATCTCCTGGATCTCCAAGTCCCATCCCCACAGTCCCTGTGTCCCATGGCCTCAAGTAGAGACTCCTGTGCCATATAAAAGATTTCTACCCTTGCTGGCTCCTTCAAAACACTTCTCCAACAGGGAAGGCAAAGTTTGGGATCTGAATTCCAGCCTAACCTTATTCACTGATGTTTTATATTTGCTTCTTTCCCTGGCAACATTATCCTTTCCCTCACGGAGTTCTCCATCCCTGGCATCCCTCTCTGTAAAATCATGGAATCGTTTTCTCCAGGCTGAGCCCCTTTCCCAGCTCCCTCAGCTGCTCCTGGGGCTCCAGCCCCTTCCCAGCTCCAACACAACCCTGCACAGGAAGGATCTGCGCATTCCCAAGGAACTGCTGACAATCAACTTCCATTTTGAGGGACACTGATTTAAGGGAATGTGACTTTTGTACAGCCACAGCCTTGCTTTGAGAGAGCTGAGCTTTGGATTAAACACTAAAAGTAATCGGCCTAAAATTCAACACAGCCTCAGATCCAGCCTGGAAAGATAAAAAAACAAAGTGAAGAGATAAAAACCCCTTTTTTTTTGGTGCAAAATGAATTGAAGCAGAGGCGAACATACAAGAGAGAACTGTACAATTAAAGAAGTGTGGAAATCACAGAACATGGACGTAGATGATTTTTGATGCCCAGAGAAGCTGTGGCTGCCCCTGGATCCCTGGAAGTGTCCAAGGCCAGGCTGGATGGGGCTTGGAGCACCCTGGGATGGTGGAAGGTGTCCCTGCCATGGATGGGGGTGGAAGGAGATGATCTTTGAGGTCCCTTCCAACCCAAACCATTCAATGAATTATCTCCATGAATTAACTCCATGAATTATCTCCATGAATTACCTCCATGAATTAATCTCCTTCAGCAACTCTCCTTCAGTTCAGCAAGTCCTGAGATCACAGCAAAATTCCCAGAGTAACTTTTTTAAACCAAGGAACACTGAGAAATTCACAGCCTGGCAAATGCTGCTGGAAATAATGACCTGGCCTGGAGTGTGCAAGAGGAATAAAGAGGGACATGAGAGTGACAATCCAGCCTGGGGGGGTGGGAATGACGAGGATTCCCCCTCCCTGAGAGTCCTCCCAGCCCCTCTCTGCTCACTGAGCTCTGTCTCACAAAGAAAATTAAATGATCAGCAAGGGGGTGAGGGGTGTATTTACACAACCTCTAATTCCAGATTATCCCAGGACTCTCAGGAGGCATTTTGGGACAGCTGTTTGTCCAAGTGACACTGGAGGGTGGCAGGACTTCAGCTCAGGGTCAGGCCTAGGGATCCTTATCTGGTGACAGCAGAAAGCAGGAAAGCCCACCTTTATTATGCACGAAAAAACATCAATTTTTAGCCCCAAAATCCTACATTTGGAGAAGTTTTTATCCTCCTGGAGATGGACTTGGTGCAGGAATCATCTCTGTTGAGCAGAGCCAGCTCTGCCCGGAGATCCCGCCCTGGAAGTGCTGGAGATGGATGGAGCCATCACCCGAAAAGCAGGAGTCAGCTCCTTCCTGCTGCAGGGAGATGCTCACACCATTCTTCTCCTCTCCACAATTCATGTGCAGCACTTTAAGTGAAGCTGTAATTATATTTGTCAGGGGAGATAAGAGGAGGAGGGAGAGAGGCACAATCTGCTCCCTGTTTAAAGCACTGAAATCCTTCTGGGTGTTCAGAGCCCCCCCTGGCAGGGAGGAGGCTCAGGTGGGGTTTTTTGGGAGATGAATGTGAATTTCTCCTGTGTATTTTTGGAGCTCCAAGGAAGCCTTTCAGAGCCCATCAATTTTCCTTTCTTCCCTGGACATGCAGAAAGGACCAACGAGAGAAAATCCCATTCCTTTCAGTCTCACTGCAGACAGTTTTACTCCATCATCCTTGGCAGCACGAAGCCAACAAATGAGCTGGAGCAGCAAAAAATAATCAGAGCCTAAATTATTAAAGGGCCTTGAGTAAAAAATGTCCTTTGGAGCTGGCTGTGGAGTTGGGCACTTCTTTGGGCAAAGGCTGAGCCTTCCTGTGGGTGTGGACTGGTGTGAACACACAACACTCTGAGAAGGGGAGGGATCTCTGACTGCTGAAATGATGGAAAAACGGGAAAAAAAAATCTGGAATGCTGGAAAACCAGACCAACCATCCAATTCTTCTTCCCCTCCTCCTCCTTCCTCACCCATTTCCACCCAGCTGAACATGAGCCCACCTGGCCACACAACACCCTGGCCAACGTCCTGCTCCACTGGCCTTTATCATCCTGGAGCCTTCACGGATTAATTTGCCCGAGGTGCATTTTCCATGCTGCTGGATGACAGTCCCAGTTTTCTTTGGGATTTCTCCTCCCTGGCTGCAATCACAGCCAAGCCCTCTCCCTCTGAGGAAAAGAAACGTTTCATTCCAGCAAAGCAGAGAAAAATAAACTCAGCACAGGCCTCGTCACCCACGATTTCAGCCGTCCTGCAGTTCCACGGTGCCTCCTGCCAGGTTGCTCCTCGTAAATCGATGGATGTGGATTGCCAGACCTCTGGAATATTAAACAATTCCCTGGAGCCACTCAAGTGTGAGCAGAGTGACCACTGACAGGTCCCAGTGGTTTAACGGCACAAGGAGCAAAATCAACCCAAGGAGACAAACTCTGCCACCTGAACCTCACAAAAGAACTGCCAAGATGCTCAGGATTCGCACAGCATTCCCGAATTTGCTTTATGGGGGAAAGGGAAGGGTCACAGAGGCATTTGACAGCTCTGCTGAGGGAAAATCCAGCAGAAAACTGGGGAAAATCCAGTTTCTTTGGGAAAGAGATGCAGCAAGAAACTCCTGCTGAATTTAAGGACCAGTTCACAGCTCCTTAAATTTTAATTTCTTCCTCCTTTCCTCTCCAGAAGAGGTAACTCCAAGAAACAGAGGGAAGAGGGAATTTGACATGGGGTAGGTGGTGGACTAAGCCTTTGGAGACTCAGGGTTAATTCTTCTCTCTGCTGGAGACTTTCCTGGGCGTCTCAGGCACCACTTTCTCTTCCTGTGCTTGAGTTCCCAGCAGGTAAAACCTGGATAATGTGTTTTTATCCATCACTGCCATTCCAGCTGACTCAGTTCTCCGAGTCTCCCGCTCCCACAGCTTTTAGTGCCACGAGATGATGCCACAAGGAGACAAAACAACTCAAACACCTTCAAAAAGGAGAATATCTGGTTATTTAAAGGAAAAAGCTTTGGGTGGAGCTGGGGAGAATGAGAGATGTGATTATTTTTTAAAGGAGTGGGGTGTGAACATCAGATCCAACATCAAGGGCTGATTTCAGCAGGATTCCTGCCAGGAAATCTCTGACTCCTACACCCAAAAAGCATGAAAAAATTAATGTTTTTAAAATATTTCACTGTTTAAAAACCACCTCTGTTAAATCCTCTGGGACACAGCTGAGCAAGGGAAAGCTGCTGCTGGTCAGCAAAGCTTTGTGATGGGACAGGAACGTCCCTGAGGTGTCCACACCCCACCAAAAGGTGACTCCAAGGTACAGCTCAGTCACTGCCCTCTCCTAAACTGGTCCATTTGGAGATTCCAGCTTTCTAGGAAAGGACTGGAATGAGCCATAAAAGCTGGAGCTGGATTTGGATTCTCTCAAAGTCCATGGGATTCATTTCAGAGCGATGGGAACTCAGGAAGCCAAGCTGGATTTTGGGGTTGACACCTTCCCTGTGCTTCTCTGAGGTGTGAACGTTTGGGCCTCTTAGGTATGAACAAATACTTGGAATATTCACCCAGATATTGCTGCTTTTTACCTAAATTGTTCTCTTTTGTAGAGTTTAAATCCAGGGAAATAAAACACTCAAAGGAATGATGTCTCCCAACACTTCCAACATCGTGGAATGGAAGGGAGCCAAGAATGCTGGAACTTTAAAGGTCATCAGTCCAACCTTCAACACATCTGGCACCTAACACCTGGATTTGGGATGTCTTCTTCACATGGATCCAGAGGGAAAGGCAGTTTCCAAGGCCAGTGGCTCTGCACATCCTTCACTCCCACAAGGATGGATCCAGGATGAGCTTGTCCCTCTTCCTGCACACACTTGGTCTCTGCAGCCAAATGCGGGAGGTGGTGACAGCACCGAGTCTCCCCCACAAATCCCAAATCCTGCTCCTTCTCCTGATCCCTGGAAAGCTCTGGGATATGGAGAGCATTGACCTGCACAGTGGGCTGAGAGATGAAAGCATTGGGATTCTCCTTAAAACCGCACAAACATCAGGAAAGGACAACTCTTAGAGATCAGGACCTTTCAAACGAGAGAGGGGAGGGTGGAATTGTTTAAATTCCCAGCATTTTACTGGGAATTCACCTTTTACTGGGATCAATGGCAGGGCACTCATTGGTGCCAAAGGGACAAAGTCACACTTACAGGACAAACAGAAGTGAAGAGAAAACGAGCTCAGGGAGAGATAATAATGAATAAATCTCCGAGCCCGTTTCCACTCACGAATCCTGTCTTCTAGGAGAAAAATTTGGGCTGTGTTGGAAGAAACTTAAGGAAGGGATTTTCCCCTTGCAAATCTCCTCGAGGTTCTGACAGGGACACAGAGGGAAGACAAAAGAGCAAGAGAGAAGGAAAAGGAAAGCAAGAAGACAACAGTGAAGGGCTGGCACTGAGAACTTCCTCCCGTGGCCTTTGTGCCCTTAAAATCCACGTGCGGGAGAAGGGACAAGGCTGGAAAAAAGCATCCCGATACAATTATAGATAAGGAAGGGCTGCAGCCCCCAGCAGCTGGGTAAACACTAATGATGAGCAGAGCCCAGACTGTCACTGGTGATAAAGAGCAGCCTAAACACTCGATTAGTTTTTCATTTGGGGAATTAATGTTTTTTACGGGCGTGTGTACACTCGGCACTTAATGAATTGTCTCGTTAGCGCTGCCTGCGGAGCTCCTCGCCTGCCTCCGCCGCCGGGCATAAATTTCTCCAGGAAATGAGCACTTTTCCAAAGGCAATAACTCCTCGAAAAAGTGGTTTGTTTTCCTTTTTTCCTGCAAAAATGCAGCCCTGGGGAAAAAAAAAATATTACTGGGGGGAAAGGAATCTGTTAAATAAAATAAAGGGGCAACAGAAAGTGTGTGGGGAGGTTCGAGCTCCATCCTACAATCCAGGGAAGGTTTGGTTGATCCACACTTTTCTTTAAGCACTTTGCAGTCTGGAAAAGGCCTGAAAACCACCCAAAACCAATTGGTTCATTTAAAAAACTCCAAAGATCAGGTGTTTTTCCCTAAAAAGCTGGGTTTCTTTCACTGAAGGAAGCAAAACTGTGCAGGGAGAGTGAAGAGCAGGATCCCAACACGGGATTAGGAGCAGAGTTGACTTTGCTGTGGAAGGATTCCCTAAAAAGTCCAGGATTTGCTCCTCAAGGGGGAAAACTCCTCTGTGTTAATTTTTTTCTGTTTTCAGCCATTTATAAAGCCACTTTCCCACAATTTGCCCTTCTCAGAATTATCATTTCCTGGGCTGAATTCTCTTAGCTCAGAAGTGACTTGATTTTAGAAAGTCTTTTCATCTTCTGGGTACTGGGAAGGATTTTTTCCCCTGTTTGGTGTTTCCCAATGTGCTTCAACAAATTTTCCTTAAAAACAGGGATAATCCCAGGTCCATGGAGACACTTCCATCAATCCACAGCGAGCCAAAAACTCACCCCCCTTTTCCTGTCTTTCCTCAGAGTCCTCCAGGATACTGAGCTGCACCTTCCCAAAAAACGCCCTCAAAACCTCACTGCAGGATTTCTCTGGGCCTGAGGGGGATGGATTTCCAAAAGAACCTTAAACCTCCCAGTCTAGTGGATTTACTGGAAAAGAAAGGAATAAAATTCCTGAAGTTAATCAGTGTCCTGATGCCCAGGAGTAAAAGTATAATGAAAATAACAACGGTGAAACAGATCCTTAAGGATAATTTTTTTTTACAATTATAGCTAAAAGTGGGTTTTTGAGGGCTGTTTGTTTTTACCAGACTGGTTTGCAAAGCAAGAGGAGCAGCCCAGAGGTCTGGAAGACAAAAAATGAACGAGTCTTGTCCAGGAAAACACAGAGGAAGGTGGGAATGGGAACATCCACGGGAATGACGAAGAGTTTTCAAATTCAGGGTGAAGAAAGGGAAAGAAAAAGGGACAAGCACCAGGATGATGGGTGATTTCTCCACAATTCTTCGTTATTTGAGAGTCATTCCCCCAAATCCTACGGGAATTTAAGTGCTGGTGAGATCAGAGTGACCCAATGGTGACGTCAAACCCCGGCTGTAATTTTGAGTCCCAATCCCGTAATTTTGACAATTCTTTTGCCCCTTCCAGAGCAGGGCAAGGCGTCACCTCTGTCACACCGAGGAGGAGCAGGGAGGACTTTGTGCTCTCCATTTCTGCCATCAGCAAATCGTTTTCTCCAGGAGAGATAAAAGGACGTTAATGGGATGAACCAACTGCAGTGGCCAGCAGGCTCCTTGGAGCCATTCCCACAAAACCCCGATTTCCTGGCATTACTCACGCGGGATCCCGGCTGGAAAACCGGTTTGAAAGCTTCGCTAATTAGGTCACTTATTTACATGACAATCCCCTGTGTGGAGGGCTGGTGGGTGGGAGGAAGGGAAGATGGAATGAGAGTAATTAGCGTAATGATGATGGCGAGTTAAGTGCTGACCCCACGGGCACCGGATCGATCCCGGGACAGATTCCCGGTGTTGTCTCCCGCAACAACCCATAAATGAGCAGCCAGGGCAGGAAAACAACGTCTCATTTCTTCATCCCATTAAATGTTTGATGGAAAGCGCTGAGGCTGGGGAAGGCTGCAATCCATGGGAAAAGCTTCACTGCAGACATTCCAGAGGGAAAACGGGCTCAGGAAGGCACCAGGAGATGACTTTGATGGGAAAACAGGAGCTTTTAGGTGACTGGTGACTGTGTGGGTTCAATCCCTGAGCTCCAGCAAAGCAGAGCCATATTTAAGCTACGCAATTTTCTTGCCAAAATTCTAAAATGAACCAAAATAATCTCCTCGTGCTCAGTTAAACCAAACCAGGCATTTTATCTCCACGAGGTCAACAGTTCCCTGCTGGTCCTGAAGGTGATTTAACGCTTTGCCATCCCAAATTTTCCATGGGTTTAGTCCTCCAAAAGTCAACTCAGCCATGAGGGACCCAGCTGGAGTCTTGTTCTCGGCCTGAATTGCTCTGCTCAGCTCTTGGCTGTACAATCCTGGAATGGTTTGGGTTGCAAGGGACCTTAAAGATCATCCAGTTCCAATCCCATGGGCAGGGACCCCTCCCACTGTCCCAGGCTGCTCCAAGCTCCGTCCAACCTGGCCTTGGACACTTCCAGGGATCCAGGGGCAGCCACAGCTTCTCTGGGAATTCCAGCCCAGCCCCTCCCCACCCTCCCAGCCAGGAATTCCTTCCCAAGATCCCATCCATCCCTGCCCTCTGGCACTGGGAAGCCATTCCCTGTGTCCTGTCCCTCCATGCCTTGTCCCCAGTCCCTCTGCAGCTCTCCTGGAGCCCCTTTAGGCCCTGCAAGGGGCTCTGAGCTCTCCCAGCTGTTTGCTGCAGCTTTCCTATGTCCAAGTACATTTGTAGTTCTATCAAAGCTATAAATGGTGATTAATTATCAGCTGATCACCCCAGGTTTGGTTTGGACCTGACAGATCACTCTGGGTGAGGATGGCAGAGCTCCCTGTCCTTGCTCAAGGGCGTTCCCACCTGGGAAACTCAGGACACCAGTAAAGGAGCTCATTTGTTCATTTGTTCATTAAACTCCACCCCAAGCTCACTGTGGAGATGCCAGGGCTTGGAGCAGCCTGTGGAGAACATTGGGAATCTCTGAGCATCCCAGAGCAGGGACAGGCTGAGCTGTGGGATGGACAAGAAGAAGATCTGTGGACATGAGCCACGGCCAAGCAGATAAAATGCCCAAGAAGGGCTTTTCCTTCCCTTCCTCTGCTTCTCCTCTGAACCAAGGAGATCTGACTGACTTTGTCCACCACCAGTTTGACCCAGCAGCTCCCAGGCCAGGTTAATGCCTGTTCCCAGGGCAGGTCCATCCATGGGGACACAGCAAATTGGAGATGATGACATGAAGCAGGTTCAGAGCACCTGGGAAGGGCAGCTGGCCAAGGTTTATGCTCTTCCAGAAGAGCCCCAACTGCTCAGGCAGTGGAAAAGAAGAAATATTGGAAATTAAGGCTATTTATGAAGCTTAAATAAAAAGCTGTCGTTTAGATTAGGTCATACTGAAGCAGAAAATATTCACCAGGTAATCAAAGCACTCAAGATCTACCTTGTTAATTTAATGGCAGATGGTTTGCATTTGGTGGCGATGGGCAGCTTTTTCTGGTTTAGTCAGAAATTTACTTTTGTTGCAATAACAAAGCCACAGCATTCACCAAGCCCTTCCCTTGCCCCAGGGCAGGCCCGTGTTCATCGTCTTTAATCTGGCTTTTAAATAAGGTCCTCTATTAATAGATCTCTTTAAAAAAAAAATCAATTCCCCGTGAGCAATCAATACAGCGAGATGTGGTACAAGTTCAGCGACAGGGAAAGAAAAAAAATCAGCTGCAGCTCGAGAGCAATAGAGCCCCATTTCCGAGCTGAATTCAGTTCATTACGGGGTTAAACACAAAGCCCTGCCTGAGCTCGGCACTGCTGGGTGGCCTGGCTGCAGAATGAAAGGCAGCAATTTCCCCTCCACACCCGGCCTGATTTTCATTTGTGCTGAAACCCCTTTGCACCGCTCTGGAGGGGCCTTAAAGTGACTGGAAATGGCAGCTCCCCGTGGCAGAAAGGGGCTCCACCTGCAATTTTAAAAGCATCGTTCCTGGAGTGGGGCAGGATGCTCCCTGTCAGCCATCAAAGCCCATTCCAGGCTCAGGGAAGCAAAGGAGAGGCTGATGATCCTCCGGGGGCAAAGTGGCTCAGGATGGGCTTGATGCTGTAATGGCCCTCAGTGACCTTTGAAAAGACCATTTTGAGATCTGTGGCTGGAAAATGAGATGCAAATGCTCGGTGTTATCATTGATAAAGCCAGGCAGTGGCAGAGAAATGCGGGATTTTAGGAAAGAGCTGTAGAAAACCTCATTTTTGCCTCCCCTGCTTTTGAATGAAGTCGTAGCTCACCCAGACTGGGACTCTGTGGGGGAAGAGATGTGGGATGGACAAAAAGATCTGTGGACATGAGCCATGGCCAAGCAGATAAAATACCCAGGAAGGGCTTTTCCTTCCTTTCCTCTGAACCAACAAGATCTGGGTGACTTTGCCCACCACCAGTTTGACCCAGCAGCTGCTCATCTGCAGGGGAAAAGGTGAAAACATCTTCCACACCCTCCTGGATTTTGGGGTGAACAGGAGAAAATATCTGCTGAGGACACAGCCTGGATAAAGAAGAGGGGGAATGGTCTCGGGATCTGTTCCTGAAGAGATTTTCTCTTTGTGGAGAAGGCAGTGACAGGACAGGGGGTCCTTCCTCAGGCTGGTGTCTGATTTTCCAGTTACAACTGGAAAAATGCATTAAAATGTTGTTATTACTCATCAAGGATGACACAGACAAAGCCCACACAGAGAAGGTGAACATGACACACAGAGAAAATAAAGATTTCTCCACACGAAGGGGCTGAGGGAAGAGCAGCTACTGAGCTGTAACAGCCATGGATACATGGTACAAATACAAAAAGTTTAATTCCAATAAATCATCTAGAAGAGAGAGACAATCCTGATTTAGCTGAGCTGGAAGAGCTCAGGGCCTAAAGGAGCTCCAGGAGAGCTGCAGAGGGACTGGGGACAAGGCCTGGAGGGACAGGACACAGGGAATGGCTTCCCACTGCCCGAGGGCAGGGATGGATGGGATATTGGGAATTAGGAATTCCTGGCTGGGAGGGGGGGGAGGGGCGGGGCTGGAATTGCCAGAGAAGCTGTGGCTGCCCCTGGATCCCTGGAAGTGTCCAAGGCCTGGTTGGATGGGGCTTGGAGCAACCTGGGATAGTGGGAGGGGTCCCTGCCCATGGCAGGGGCGGCACTGGATGGGCTTTGAAGTCCCTTCCAACCCAAACCATTCCATGATTCCATGACAAAGCAATTCCTAACACAGAGTTTAAGCCTGTCAGTCATTCCCTGGTGATCACAACAATCTGAAATCACAAGATGCCACAAGCAGCTGACTTTAAAGGGCAGCTCCAACTCCAGAAGCCAACAGCTCATCTTTCATCCTCCTCCCTACACACAGCAAGCAATGGTCTTAAAAATGTTAAAAATCTTAAGAAGATTGTCCCAACCCCTTCAGGACACACAATAATTCCTTCTCTAAAATATTCAGGGAACCTCAGAAGGCTGGAGCTCCACAAGGGAAAAGGATGAGGGTTTGTTCTGTCTGCAGCTGACAAGGCACAGAAGATGAGGAAGAGAAACCCGACTTCCATTTTCCTACAAAACCTCTTTAAAATTGACTCGACTTCCTCAGCAAATTCATCTTCTCCCAGCAACTTTAATCCTTAACTGGTT
Organism: Aleadryas rufinucha; assembly: GCA_013397815.1. Lineage (NCBI taxonomy): Eukaryota > Metazoa > Chordata > Aves > Passeriformes > Aleadryas > Aleadryas rufinucha. The sequence goes on from VZTH01013879.1 coordinate 51,976, forward strand.
ATTGTTACAAAGAAGTTTGTATTCCCTCAAAAGACAAGAGCAGAAGGAAATGACTTTGTCATATCTGACTGGTTCGGGAAATATAAAATCCAATTCTGAAGGGGAGCAGATAAGGGAAGAGCCATGGAAGAGCCATCAGCTGAGCAAACACCAACTAATGAACAAGGCAGAGACTGCCCGGCCTGATAAAACTCTCTGTCAGCAAGGCTGGGTTTAAATGAGCAGTAATTGTGGCACATCCACAGCCAGAGGTTATTGAATTTTTATCTCTGCGAAGGGGCCTTTGACAGCCTCACCCCGAAGCCACCGGCAGGTCACGCCTCTTTGTAGGGCTTCCCAAAATCACACCTGCCCAGCTCCACCTTCTGGATATTCAGAGCTGTGCCTACGAATTCCCTGTTTGCATCCAAGGGAAGCTTTGCTGGAAAAGCTGCTGACTTCCCACAGGGAAGGGATCCAGGGCCACCTTCTCCACGTCACGGAGTTGTTGGGATTATGGAATTTCTGGCATTGCACCCAAAATTCCGGTCCTGATCACTCACTGAACACTTGGGTGATGCCCTGAGTGGGACCAGGACTGAATCTCAAGTTGTTGGGGCAGAAAGGAGAAACAATTAAAGATCAAAATTCCATTTATAAGCACGAGGTCAGGACAGCCTCTGTCATTTCCTACCACTGCCCCTTCTTCCCCTTGTTCCAGATCCTGCTGGCGTTTGTGTACAGACATTTTAGGATGAAGTTATGACAAAGGAAGATGAATTTTTATTGTCAGGAGGACGCTGCCAAATGAAATATTACACTCTGTGCTTTTATGTATATTCACCACTGCGTGGAACGTCCTCTCCGCAGCCTGAAAGTCACGCTCGTGCCCTTTAATATCTGGAAAATATTGATTTATTAAAAAAACCCTGGGTTTCAACCAGACCTGGAATTATAAATGATGTTTTATTTTAACAGCTCTGACTGTTAGAACATAAATCCTCAGCCCCAAGAACTCTCCCAGTAACTAAATAAATATTTGGCTACTGAACTTTGATAGCATTTCCCACTGGGTTTTGTTTAATTCTGGTGTTTGTTTTTACTCCTTTAAAGCAAGAACAGAGCGAGTGTTGTCACCCAGGTATTGAGAAGTCAAAGTCTGGGTTACAGGATATTAAAGCTACCTGGAGTAATTTGGGTTTTAATTGTTAATTGATTGTATAACCTTAATTATCCATCTGGATCCAAAGGAACTGATCATGGGAAGCTGAGGGAGGAGTTTAAGGTCCTGCTCTAGAGCAGAGTTGGAAGCCACAGGAAGAGATTTCAGTCACCCAGAGAGGCTCTGCTAAAAGGGACAATGATTTAATGGAGATAAAACGCTGGGACTTTATCCAGCACCAGCAAATTTCCCTCATCAATTCCCAGAAAAAAAATTCTGAGCTGATTTTCAATTCCCAGCTCCCACGAGAGCTCAGTCCTGGGCACCTCCCCCCAGGATTCTGCTCCAGATTCACAAACCAAACTGCAGAAATTCCCTGTATCCTCACCACATCCCCCTGAGTCCCGGGATCCCCTGGAGCTGTGTGGATTTTTTATTCCATGCTTTTCTTTTTCCAGCTCCTCAGATGTCTCCTTGCACCCCCTGAGACAGCAGGGGATGCTCAGTATTGGTAAAACACCCAAGATTTAATTCCAGGGATGCTGGGCAGGANAAGCAAGAACAGAGCGAGTGTTGTCACCCAGGTATTGAGAAGTCAAAGTCTGGGTTACAGGATATTAAAGCTACGTGGAGTAATTTGGGTTTTAATTGTTAATTGATTATATAACCTTAATTATCCATCTGGATCTGAAGGATCTGATCATGGGAAGCTGAGGGAGGAGTTTAAGGTCCTGCTCTAGAGCAGAGTTGGAAGCCACAGGAAGAGATTTCAGTCACCCAGAGAGGCTCTGCTAAAAGGGACAATGATTTAATGGAGATAAAACGCTGGGACTTTATCCAGCACCAGCAAATTTCCCTCATCAATTCCCAGAAAAAAAATTCTGAGCTGATTTTCAATTCCCAGCTCCCACGAGAGCTCAGTCCTGGGCACCTCCCCCCAGGATTCTGCTCCAGATTCACAAACCAAACTGCAGAAATTCCCTGTATCCTCACCACATCCCCCTGAGTCCCGGGATCCCCTGGAGCTGTGTGGATTTTTTATTCCATGCTTTTCTTTTTCCAGCTCCTCAGATGTCTCCTTGCACCCCCTGAGACAGCAGGGGATGCTCAGTATTGGTAAAACACCCAAGATTTAATTCCAGGGATGCTGGGCAGGAGGAAGAGCTCCAAGCAAGGCAAGGCCACCTCGCCAGGGTGACACGGAGCAGCTTTTGGGAATCTTGGCAGGTGAGACCCATCCCCCTGGTCCTGGGACAAGATGGCAACAGAGCTGGGGGTGATTCCTCATGAATTAATGGAATTAGTGGAAGGGTTTATCTGGGAAGCAGCAGAGTTGAGGTCAGTCCATGCCAAGCTTCTTCTGGACGTGGCTCTGTGCGGGCCCCACCAACCACAGCGAGGAGAGAAACAACACTCATCGCATCCCCAGCCCTTTCCAGACAGACAAAAATCCCTATTCCCAGAGGAAGGAGAGAAAGCTGAATCCCAGGGGAATGAAATGATCCCACAAGGCAGCCCCTGGCAGGCAGGAGCAGCGCTGGGGTCTCCGGGCTCTGCTGTCGCTGCCCTCCTGGCACCTTCACGTCACCTAGAGGAGCCTCTGCCTCTGCAGGGTGACCATCAGGGGCACACCAACCAGGATATTCCTCATTAAATCCCATCCAGCTGCTCCTGGAATTTCTAACACACATCCCCTTTTAAATATTCCAGTTGCTCTTGGAATTTCTAACACAGGTCTCCTTTTAAATATTCACTGGCCTGGCGATGCTTCGGAGGGAGCGAAACCTGCCCGGGCACCAATTCCTGCTCCTGGGAATGCCATCAGCAGGGACTGCTGGGAAGCTCCTCAGTTACAGGAATCTCAAAGCTACCTGGAGTAATTTGGGTTTTAATTGTCAATTTGGGTTTTATTTGTTAATTGGTTGTATAAGCTTCATTATCCATCTGGATCCAAAGGAACTGATCATGGAGAGCTGAGGGAGGAGTTTAAGGTCCTGCTCTAGAGCAGAGTTAGAAGCCACAGGAAGAGATTTCAGTCACCTAGAGAGGCTCTGCTAAAAGGGACAATGATTTAATGGAGATAAAACGCTGGGACTTTATTCAGCACCAGCAAATTTCCCTCATCAATTCCCAGGAAAAAAAAATTCTGAGCTGATTTTCAATTCCCAGCTCCCACGAGAGCTCAGTCCTGGGCACGTTCCCCCAGGATTCTGCTCCAGATTCACAAACCAAACTGCAGAAATTCCCTGTAACCTCACCACATCCCCCTGAGTCCTGGGATCCCCTCAAAATCCTCAAAAATAACCTCCCAAATCGAGGCCAAATCCTCCAAAACTCCTTTGCCTTCGAAATTTGAACGACTTTTCCAAGTTGGAAGTGACGCTCCTGGAGCCCTCCCGTGGTGCCCCGTGAGGAACAAGGAGACGAAGCTGCTTCGCTTCCTGCTTCCCTCTGACACAACAAAGCAGCAACAAAAGGTGCTCATTCCTGCCAAAATCCCACATTTATGCCGTTCCTATCCCCAGGCAGAGGTTTCCCACGGGAATCACTTACTCTGGGATGCTGAGAGGCTGGAGAAAGCTGCCTTGGTGCGTCCTGCCAGCCACTCCAGGCTCTCGTGCAGGTTGGCCAAGGCCTTGAGGTCGCTGACGTCCCGCAGGATCTCCTGCTGAGGGATCAGTTTGTCTCCCAAATTCCCGATCAGAACTTCGGACTCTTTGCCGAAAGCAGCCCTGAAACGGAAAGCAAAGCCCCCCCTCAGGAACGGGGAATGGGGGAGAGCAGGAGGAGGCCTCGGTTCCACCTCAGGGAAGGCCGAACCGGCCCTTGTGGGACCATCCCGGGGATGTTGTCTGAGGGAATTCCAGAGAAAAACCCATGGAGGTCTTTCCCATCCTTCTCCCTGTTTTTATACAACCTTGGAATTCCACCTCACTCCTCACAGCTCCAAACTCCATCCCAACCAACTCCCACCCCTCCTCACCCCACAGGGAATTCACACCTTGCAGGTGCTTCCCGTGTCTCCCTGGCATTTCCATAAATGACACTTTTCCATCTTTCCTTGGAAATCAGCTCTTCCAATCCCTGAATCACCTTTTTTTCCCCCCCACATCCCTTAAAACAAATCCCTGGTGAAACCCCAATGGCTGATCATGGCAGATAAATGATGTGGAATGTCAATCCATGAATTATTTGACTTCCAAGGAGATCCCACCTGGTGAAAAAAAATGACCAAGAGAAACGTGTTTAACCCAAAAAAGCTGGAAAAAATTCATTCCAGGTGTGATCTTCTGCCACATTTCCATGTTTTCCATCTAGTTTTAGTTTTCCCAATCCTTGTCTCCATGAAGAAAATTTTTGGTTGTGTCCCAGGAGTATTCCCATGGCAAATATTCTGATTTTTCAGGTAGAAGAGGAGACTCCACATGACTTTTTGGGCATCATTAGAACAGAAAAAATCAGGGCACAGCTCCTACATCCAATTCCAAGAGCTCCCAGCTGCACCCAGGTGCATTTCACTGCCAGGCTCCAAGTGAGGCACATTTCCCCTGGTCCTCAGCACACTTTTTCCATCATTAGCTGCTCTTTTTGCTGGGAATTAGAATTCCAGTTCTATCCAACTCTACAGATCTCCGCCATCAGCTCTTTTCTGAGCTCGCCATGAGGAATCACCGCTGAGCAGAAGAGCTCCAAGGAGTGCAGCAAAATCACCCCAGCAGTGGCACTTTCTGGTCTTTTATTTCCAGATTTTATCCCCAGATCTGCGGGAATTCTCTGGCACTTGAGAAAAAAAAAACCCACAAAAACATCCCCCAACCATGAAATGGTTTTAAATGGCTTGATTGGAGTCATTAAAGGCAAAAAAATAATAACAGCTTCCCTTAAAAAGATCTTTTTGAGTTTAACAATGAGATTTGTAGGATTAATGAAACTCAAGGTTCTTCCTGGATTCAGGTTCAGAATTTATGTGATCCTCAAAAATAACCCCCAAATCGAGGCCAAATCCTCCACAACTCCTTTGCCTTCACAAGACAAGCAAAAGCAGAAGGAAACTTCTGGGATGTGGAGGGAAGATCCAGGAACTCACTCGGTTTTACACCCCTGAGAATAACAGGATTTATTCAGTTGTGCTTGGGATGAGGCACATTTTCCTGCAGGAAAAGGTCTAAAAACCCCTTTCATATAAAGGAGCAGACTGTCGTAGAAGGGAAATGATTCACACCTATGGAAAACTCAGATTCATAGTCCCAGGATGGGGAAAAAAGTGTTCCCAGAGGGAAAAAAGGGTGTCCAGTTTGCTGCCAATCTTACAAACCCATCCTTTCACCCCTTAAAAGTATTGTGGATATAACAAATAGAGCCTGAGGGATTGGAGAGGGAGAACTTTTATCCTACAGAGAGAAAGGAACAAGGGAAGAGCCAGAAAAGCTGAGAGTGGGAGAGCTCAGAGGGAAAGGAAGGGAAAAGCCTCCCAGGAAGGCTCCAGGAAAGGACCTGTGGCGGGAAAAAAACGGAAACAGCAAAAGAGAATAAAAATAATGGAAAGTTTCAAGCCCAGCACTAGAAAAACACCCAGTGGATGTCTGGGACAGCAGCTGGAACAACCTGAGAGTCAGCTTTTGAGGAAAACCTTGGCTGCCCAGAGAGGGGGAACAAGGGAACATCATCCCCACCCCAAAGCAGGGAAAGGCTGGGCTGGAATTCCCAGAGAAGCTGTGGCTGTCCCTGGATCCCTGGAAGTGTCCAAGGCCAGGCTGGATGGGGCTTGGAGCACCCTGGAATGGTGGAAGGTGTCCCTGCCCAGGCAGGGGTGGCATTGGATGATCTGTAAGGTCCCTTCCAACCCAAACCATTCTGGGATTCTTTCCCAATTCCACTTCCTGGGCTTGCCCAGACTTCATTTACACAATGGGAATTTGCAGCACCCTGATCCCTTTGGAAACAGCTGAAGTGATTCCAGCTGTGCCCTGTCCCAGGAGCTCTGTCCTGAACTCCTGAGATTGTGACCTCCAAGCACCCTCTGGAGGAGAGCTCATGGAGCCTTTCCAGCTCCCTGCAGTGCAGAATCATCCCTCTCCTCCTGTCCCTGTTCCCTGCCAGCACAGCCCGACCCCCCCCGGCTGCCCCCTCCTGTCAGGGACTTGTGCAGAACCACAAGGTCCCCCCTGAGCCTCCTTTTCTCCAGGCTGAGCCCCTTTCCCAGCTCCCTCAGCCTCTTCTGGGGCTCCAGACCCTTCCCCAGCTCCGTTGCTCATCCTAAACCAAGGGAAGAGATCCCAATAAACAGCTGGGGTTGGGTAACTCTGACTATTTGGGATGATTTGCTTCAGGATCCTTCCATTGCTTGGACACATCCAATCCCTGTGGTGCAGAGCAAGTGAGGATGAGCATCCTGAAGCGAGGAGGAGAAGCAGGAGGCAGCTGGAGCTCCCTGCAGTCATCAAAAACCCAAAAGCACTGAAAGGAAAAGTCCTGTGGCACCTGGAAATGCTGGGAAGGGGTTTTTTAATTGCTCCATTAAATTTAGCCCGAGAACCTGATCCCGAGTTCGGCACTCAGGAGTTTGTTGGGAGCCCAAAAGAGAGGAAAATCCCCACAGCTCAGGTTTGGAGCTCAGCTCTACGACCAGAATTATTTACAGGGAGGGGTGACCTTCATCCCAACCTGGAATGGGAATTCCCAGACACCTCCTGAGCTTCCCAAAGCCATGGTTTCCCTGGAAGCACAGCAGCCTTTCCCCACTCGCTGCAGAGCTGCTCCAAACCCCAGGAATTTCTGCACCACCAGATCCAAGCTCTTTTCCCACTGCTTTTCCCTCTTTTCCAAGGCAGAGCTGGGAACATCTTTGGGGTTTATCACCAGCAGACCTGCCTGATAAGAGCTGAGGGATCACCTTTCCACAGAGATAAGGGCAGCCTGTTTCACACTCCCCTGGTGCCAAACAGCCTCTGGAGCTCCAAAAACCAGTTCCAGGAGCAGAGGCCGGGCTCTGCTTCCCTTCCTCTCCTCACCAAGCTCTGAGCTCCCCTAAAATGCTCCAGCAGGTCCCTCTGGCTGGAACCCCACTGGAATATTCATGGGAAATTCTGCTGGAGCCTTCCCTGCCTTTGGACATCTCCTCACTCAGGAGATAGCGAGGGGTTAAGGCAACAAAATCCATCTCTGTCCACGGGCAGAGGGTTCTTTTTTGCAAAGATTTTTTTTTTGTTTGGATTCTTTTTAATTAAACAAATGAGTTACAGGAAAATTGGGGAGGGAAGGAAAGCTGTGCCTTGATCTCTTTTGAGGCCATGGGACAAAAATTGGTGGTGAACTTTTAGGACATATTTAATTTACCAGTATTCATCAAGGGATGCTGCTGAGTAATTCCATGTCCAAAAAGAACATTTTCCCAAATTTCATTAGGCTTGAGCCTTCTTTTCCAGGAAGGGATGAGCAGTCCTGTCCTGCTGGCCAAGTATTAGGGCCCATGAACATCAAATATTGAAGTTTTAAATATCTTAGAGGTTAAAGTGATCATGAAATGAGCTCTCCCAAGCTCTCCCACCCCAGCCATGCCCCTGGAATCCACAGGACCCACTTCCCTTTGGCTCCACTGCAGTGTCCAGGCAGAATTATTCCCAATCCATCAGCAGTGCCAAGAGAAAGAAGCAGCAGCAGTGAGGAAATCATGTTCCTTTGTGTTAGGAGAAAAGGCTGGGAAAAGGCTGCTTAAATGGGAAGAGGATGACAAAAAGTTGGACAAGCAATTAATTTTATTTGGAAGCTTTCAGGAGGGATCTATTCAACCATCACCCGTCCTGGAGGAAGTTTCGAAGCCATCAATGGCTAAATCTGGCCCAGAGCAATTATTATGATTTAAATTAATGCTACAGGAGCACTGGGAAGAACTGGGGCTTAACAGATGATGCTCCGTGCAAACAGATACTGAGAAAAGATCTTTGTCCTAAAGCCTGGGCTGAAAAAAGCCATGGCACAGGAGCTTCTCCCAGGGAATTCAGTGTGGATGACTTAATAGGCTTTTCCTCTGATCCACTGTCACAAAATGCTTCAATTAATGGCCAGGAAAATGGAATAAATGGAATAAAATGCATATTAGGATCAAAATGTTGGCTCTGTCAGCATCAGGCTGAGCTCAGCCATCCATTTTTGCTTCACCAGGAATTTCCACCCAGCCAGCAGTGCCCACTGGAGCTCTGGTATCCCACACTGATGGCTCAGGAACCACAGGAAGAACCAGGAGGGGCTTCCCAGGCGAGGAAATGAAGGATAAACGTGAAGACAAAGATGCAGGTGAGGGCTGAATCCATGAAATTCAACTCGGGGACTGCACAAAGGGACCTCTGCAGCCTCCCTGTTCCACTGGGGATGTTTTAAATCCCTGCCCAAGCTGCAAACCCTTCTGTGGCCACACAAATCCCGTCCTCTCCAGGCTGCATCATCCCTGTCACGGGGCTTCCAGGCAGGGAAGGAGGAAAACGACAATCTGGGCAAATTAGACTTGTTATTTTCAACAGCTTCTCCTACTCCTCCAGTTTTACAGCCAAGTGCCAATCAAGGGAGTGATGAATAGGGATGGGAATGTGCAGGCTCTGGAATCACACAGGAGCTGAGCCATTCCCAGCGTGCAGGGAAAGGGAATCTGCCCTGGAAGGGTAGGAACAACCTGGTATGGGCACGGGGAGTTGTCTCCAAAAGAATTCCCTCTGGAAGTACCACTGTTTTTAATTTCACTCCCCTGAGTCAGTTCCTGGAGTTGGGATGGAGGGGAAACTCCACCAGGCTGTGGCTCAAATGAAAGATTCCTTTGACAACACCAGTTTTGGGAATTCCTGCCCAGTACAACCAGCTGGCTCCTCCATTAGGTCAGAAAATGCTGCTCCCTTCATCACATGGGCGATCAGAGCAGCACCAACCACCAGGACAGGGATCTGCCTGGATTCAAAACAATCCTTTCTTTGTTCCCCAATCCCAGGCACTTCCCTGACCTGGATCACAAGGACAATGCTCCAAAGAGCCTTGTCTGAAAAACAGAGTGAGCAGAAACTGCACCAGGAAAAGTTTGGGTTGGATATTGAGAAAATCTCTTCCCCAGGGCAGGGGTGGAATCCCCATCCCTGCAGGGATTCCAAAGCCCTGTGGATGTGGCACCTGGGGACACGGCCAGTGGTGGCCCTGGCAGTACTGGGAATGGTTGGACTCGATGATCTTTCCCAGTTCCCAAATGATTCCATGACTCTCCTCTCACATGGGGACACAACACCTATGAAAACACCGTAAATTTGTTCCCACTTTTTGCTGCTGCTCTCCTTGAAACCCTTTCACAACTCCCCACAATGTTTTACCTTATAAAATCTTCCTCCTCCTCTCTCTTGGGCCTCAGCTGCTTGGGCTGGGCCATGTTGCTCCAGTTGGGCAGGGATTTCAGGAGCCTGCTGATATCGTCGTCCTTGGCCCAGGACGCGCTGATCACCAGCTTCTCATCCGACTGCACGATGGTCCTGTGGGGAGAGCAGCAACAACCACCTCAGAGAGGAGCAAATCGTGCTTTTAGTGCCACTTTTAATCTAATTCTGCATTATTCATTAAAATCCCTATCACACAGATGTGGGTTAAGCAGCGGGGAAGGGATCCAGAGAGGAATTCCACACAGAGCTCATGAGGAGGGGACGGCAACGCGGGTGGACAGGGTATAAAATTCTCTTAAACACACAGCCCCTGATGGACTTGGAGAGATCTTTTAAGGAAAAAAGGGCAGTTTTCCTAAATTCTCCAACCCCTGAAATTCAATTTGGCACCCAACTGGAGGAGGTCACCCTGCCCTGGTGTCTCCATGGATCATTTTCCTCTGGAATCTCAGCGGAGCTCCGCAGGCTCTGCCCATGGTGGAATCACTGCAAGGTGGGTCCAGCCCAGGAACCCCTGGCTGGAAGCCACCACCTCACCCCAGCCTGGGGACAAGCAACAAAGGGAAATGAAGGGTCCAGGATCTTCTTTCCAAGTCATTCAAGGCATCTCCTGATGGAGATTCCAGCTAAATCCTGTGTCACTCTCCCCTGGGGTCTCCATGGACCATTCTCCTCTGGAGTCACTGCAAGGTGGGACCAGCCCAGGAACCCCTGGCTGGAAGCCACCACCTCCCCTCACCCCCAGCTGGCCCAGCCTGGGAGTGGGGCTGAATCAATGAAGGGGAAATGAAGGGTCCAGGATCTTCCTTCCAGTCATCCACAGCATCTCCTGATGGAGATTGCAGCTGAATCTTATGTAGGAAACCGACTGCAGCGTGATCCAGTTAGGAAGAATTTCCCTGTTCCGTATTTTTGGCAGGGTAACTCATCTGAATTCCTGACTGGGAATTTCAGGAGACAAACGGGATGCTGGATTTGGAGGAGTCAATCCAGGACCTTAAAGATCCTCATTTCCACCCCCTGCCATGGGCAGGGACACCTTCCACTATCCCAGGGTGCTCCAAGCCCTGTCCAGCCTGGCCTTGGACAATTCCAGGGATCCAGGGGCAGCCACAGCTTCTCTGGCAATTCCATTCCAGCCCCTCCCCACCCTCCCAGCCAGGAATTCCTTCCCAACATCCCATCCATCCCTGCCCTCTGGCAGTGGGAAGCCATTCCCTGTGTCCTGTCCCTCCATGCCTTGTCCCCAGTCCCTCTGCAGCTCTCCTGGAGCCCCTTTAGGCCCTGCAAGGGGCTCTGAGCTCTCCCTGGAGCCTTCTCTTCTCCAGGTGAACATTCCCAGCTCTCCCATCCTGGCTCCAGGTAGGAATGGGCTGAGCCAACAGCGACATTCCACATGGAGCACCCCCTGACATGGACCTGGCAGAGCCATTCCAGCCACGCTCTCCCGGATCCAGGCCGGAATGCTGGGACAGAGATGAGCTGTCAGCAGCACTCAGGTGGTGATTTTGGGAATAAATAGAAACAAAAACAACAACACCCCGAGCATCTGCGCTTTGCAAAGGAAAACAGCGAGAAAGGCACCGAGACGGGAGCCAGCTCCGATCCATCCCAAAGAGAACAGCTCATTTCTCTTCCCACCCTTTCCCCATCCACCAGGAAAACAAGCTCTGCTCAGGAGCTGCACAGGATTTGTGAAAACGCGTTTGTCACATGCACTTACAAACAAATTCTCCTTCCCTTCAAGTTTCACGTTCAATCTGTCACAGGCAAAAGGCTGAGTTTTGTTTCCAGCCACACAAGACCTCGGCGTCAACATCCCCGTTTGGCCTTCTGCTGCTGGGAGGGAGTCGGTGTTTTTCCACTCAGGGGAAAAACACACAAAAAAAGGTCTTTTATTTTTCAACCTGGTGAAAACCAAGGGGGATAAAAGAGCTCCACCAGCAGCTCTGACATCTGAGATGGAAAAAGGGGATTTGATGATATCTGGGCATCGCTGTGCCAAGGCAAGACAACTGTTCCAGGGAATACATCAGCCAGGGCTTTGTCCTCTGCACATTTAAATGACTGAAGTAATACCCTCCTTCCCTTGGGAGTCTATTTCACACTTGAACAAATCCAAGTCTTGGATAAAACCACTCCTGATACCGAGCTCGTGTTTTATTTCCCTCAATTTCATCCCATTACTCCCCGTTATTTCCCCTCTCAGCTCAGCTCTCTTCACGTCCACTGTTTGCTCTCTTCAATTATTTACAGCCTTATCGTGGCCCTTCAGACGTCCACAACTCCAAGGCTTCTTTGGGAGTGTCCTGATGGAGTCACACAGAGCCACCTCTCTGTTTTATGATCCTTATTATCCTCTGTCCTCAAAATTCCTACTGCTTGTGGAGCCAGCGCTGGGGAGGAGACGGGGGAGGATGCTGGGATGCTCTGACAAGCTGCAAACTCAGCCTGGTGTCCTTGCTTTTCCAGGGTCAGAGTTTTCCAAGAGCCTAATCCACGATTCCCGCTTTCCTCACCTTTTGGTGGAGTGGTATCCGTGGAATCCTGGAATGGTTTGGGTTGGGAGGGGCCTTAAAGCCCATCCACTGTCTCAGGGTGCTCCAAGCCTCATCCAGCCTGGCCTTGGACACTTCCAGGGATGGGGAGTCCTCTCTGGACAAGATCCATGGATCCATTGAAATCAGTGAGCTCCAAAGCAATCCATGCTGGGTGGGTCCCCTGGAGTCACACCCCCACTCTTTCCCAGGCCTCCAACACCTCCTGATTTTTATGGACAGGTTGGTTTTGCTCCAACATTGAGAAGATGTTGGAGAGGGTGGAACATCCCCGATCTCCGCTGGACACCCAGCTTTTCCCATCAATTACAGACTCCTTTTCCCCACATTTTCTTCCCAGCTTCCCAGCCAGTTTTCACCCTCTGCACCTTCAATCAGTGTCAATCCAATTTGGGTCCTTGAGTGAATTATCCCAGGACAGGGTGACATCTTTTAGAAGAGCTCAAAATGCTTCCATTCATCCCCATTCCCCTTATCCCAAACTCCTCCATAATTTTTCCTGCTGCTGCCAAAGGGAGCTGACCTTGGAGCTTGACTTGGATCCAGGTGCCCACCAAGCTGTTCCATCATTCCCCTCCTCAGAGGACAGAGGGGGGAGAAAAGATGGAAAAAAACTCATGGATCGAGCTTTTATTGCAGAGCAAACATCATAAAATATGGAATATCAGTCTGGGACAGCTGTCCTGGATGTGCCTTTCCCAAAATCTTTCCCATTCCCAGCCTGCTGGTGAGGGGGGAAATGTTGGAGAGGCAGCCTTGATGCCGTGGCCAAAATCCTGGTGTGTGCCAGCACCTTCCCAGGTACCAAACTGGATTTTTGGATGATTTTTCCCTCTTCCCATGGCCAAGGTGATGTTTCCACACTGAGCTTGTGCTGCCAAGGGTTAAAGAGCAGCTGAGGGGACACCTCTGCCCCAAAAAGAGCCAAAAAAGCAACTTAAACCCCAAAAGTTCATGCAAGGAGGGAAAGATGCCACCAAGAGCAGCAAAACGAGTGGTAAAAGCATTTCCTGGGGAATCAAAAAACCCTGTTTGACTGCACACCCCACATCTTGGCTGAATTAATCTGCTCTTCCTCAATAAAAAAGGGCTTGGAATTATTTTGCCTGGCTGGAAAGCAGGAGGGGTTTTCTTTTCTTCACCATTTGGAGCGATCCAGGCCCACTTATTTCCCACTTTTTTCTCCCAAATTCAGCTGAGAGAGCTCAGCCAAAGGAGGCTGGGCACCAGGAGCTGCCTCCACAGAGGGAGCTGAGCACCTCCAGAGGATTTAATCACTTCTTAATTCTCTGAATTGCCTTTTGGTGATGCCCATCTCTCTTTTTAAGACTAAAAAAACCTTTGGGTGAGCGATGCCTTTACTCAGAGCCTTCGGAGAGGTTCAAACATGGACAAGGTGAGGATGGAGATGGGTGAGAAAGGGGGTGGACACAAGACAGAGCTTAAAGCAGGCAACAAAATAAAAATGTGCAACTTCAACGTGGACATGGGCAAATATTGGCCAATTTACGTAGAAAGGCGTGGAAANTTTCTCCCAAATTCAGCTGAGAGAGCTCAGCCAAAGGAGGCTGGGCACCAGGAGCTGCCTCCACAGAGGGAGCTGAGCACCTCCAGAGGATTTAATCACTTCTTAACTCTCTGAATCGCATTTTGGCGATGTCCATCTCTCTTTTTAAGACTAAAAAAACCTTTGGGTGAGCGATGCCTTTACTCAGAGCCTTCGGAGAGGTTCAAACATGGACAAGGTGAGGATGGAGATGGGTGAGAAAGGGGGTGGACACAAGACAGAGCTTAAAGCAGGCAACAAAATAAAAAATGTGCAACTTCAACGTGGACATGGGTAAATATTGGCCAATTTACGTAGAAAGGCGTGGAAAGGGATTAATTTTAGCACTCAAGACAGCAAATTTTGGGGTTTATACTCAGGTTTTGAACATAAAATGGTTTTGAACTCCGGAGTTGGGCTGCTCTCCTGGAAATCTGCTGGAGACGGGGGTTGGACACGACTGGAAAGCGCTGCCAGCACGGCAGGAGGTTTGGGGGCTCCAGCTCCTGTTTTTATTTGCATTTCCAGCCCCAGCCCCTCATCAATTAGTCAGAGATGGGAGCTGACGTTTGTAAACAGTTTGTGTGGCAAACTGGGATTGGAATTGGGACAAAAACGCGATTTGCAGGAGACATCTCAACCTCACCTCCACTGAACTTCCGAAATTCGTCATCGATCAACGCACGAGAGCTGCTATTTATAGAAATGTCCAACCCCATCCAGCCCCCTTAGGTTTGATATTTTTTTCCCTTAAATCCCTGGAAAACACGAGCCAAACGGAGCTCAGACATGAACAATCTCAGCTGCGCATTTCCCAGTGCTGACGTCCTTCCCGAGCTGTTCCGCAGAGAGCTCCGGATAAAATCCCGCCTGGAGGAGCCTCCCTCTGGGTGCTTTTCACCCACAGTTGCTCACATTCCCCCTGGAGGAACACACGGGGAACAAATCCTACAGAAATCACCTCTCTGCCTTCCCAAATTCTCACTCTTTGCCATCCCAAGAGCAGCCCTTGCTCCGCCAGCTTTGCCAGGTGGGATCGACTCCCAGCTCCGAGGAGTTCATCCTGATTTTAAGGAGCTACAAACAATCCCGACTCCACCAACTTCATCAACACCGGGATTTATCCATCCCAACTCCCCAGGGAAAACCCTGGAGCAAAGGGCAGGGCTGTGTGGAGCCCAGATCCCTGCAGAGGGCATAGCATCCTCATGGATGGAACCGGGATCGCCGGGAGCTGCTCCGTTCCCCCGCATTCCCGGGAATGGATATGGATTTCTATTTCAGTCCTTTGCCAGCAGCAAAACGAGAACATTTCCTGTTTTTTCTCCCTCTCGCTGCAATCAGGAGATGGCCAAATTAGCGTTGTCCTAATTAGCCCTCAGCAGGTGCCAAAGCCAGGAATGGCAAAGGAAGGAAGGAAGGACCTTGGAGTTCAAGCCAAACAAATCACATCCATTGTCCGGCTCCAGGCAGGGAAGTTTGGGATGAAAAAGGAGTATTTTGGACAATGGCACAAGAGCAGCTCCCAGTTTAGGGGGGTGTTCAGGCAAAGTTTAGCCTCTGCTCACTACCATTTTTATTGATAACATTTTATTGATAATATGATTTTTATTGTTAATAATAATAAAAATAATAATAATTATTATTATAATGATGATGATGATGATTCCATTTGCCAGATGAAGCTTTTCCTGAATAAAATCAGGCAATGGGAAGTAATTTCTTGGTCAGGAAACACAGGGGCTTTTTCAGGCTCAATAGCCATGGAAGGGATGATGTAGAGCAGCTCTTCCAGCCCACATTCCTGCAGCATTTTTAGTGGTTTTTAATGGGATTATTTATCCTCGTGGGATGGGGAATGATCCTGGTTTTCCTCTCCAGGAGGGCTGTTCTACAGATGGATAACTGGGATGTACTTAGAAAAAGTTATTTATCAATAGTTATCAATAGAAGTTACTTATCAATTTCCTTATTTATAAATTTCCTGATTTATCAGGAAATCTCTGACAAATAAAGTACTTGAAGGGTTTAACCAAACACTTCCATGGCCAGTGGGATTGTGCTGCCTCGAGATTCCATGCTTTGGTTGGGGAAAGTTAGGGATGGATCATCCCAAAATGCCAGTGGGACAAGGACAGAGCATTTGGTGACTCCCTGTCAGTTTATAGGATTATTCTGGGAAAGTTGCACCAAACTCAGTGTGGATTCATACAGTTACTAATTCCTAAAATCCCAGCATCATTTAGGGTGGAAAAGACCTCTAGGATCGAGTCCAACCATTCCCAGCACTGCCAAGGCCACCACTGAGCCATGTCCCCAAGTGCCACATCCACAGGGCTTTAAATCCCTCCAGGGATGAGGACTCCAATTGGAAGGGATGGAGCCCCTTCCAATGCCTGACCAACATTTCAGGGAAGAAATTTTTCCTAATATCCAATCTCAACCTTTCCTGGTGCAACTTACGGCCATTTCCTCTCATCCTGAAATTCCTGAATTGCCATGAGATCCGAATACCCAAATCTCAATACAATTAATTCAAACAAAGCTGAATTCCTTGCAAATGTTCAGATGAAGAATCTGAACGACGTTACCAGAAAGCCAAAGGCACGTTCAGCCTTTTATTTTGAAGATGATACTTCACTCTCAGTGTCCAACTTGAGGTCTCCTTTTACCATGGAATTATGGAATGCTTTGGGTTGGAAGGGACCATGGGCAGGGACACCTCCCACTATCCCAGGTTGCTCCAAGCCCCAGTGTCCAACCTGGCCTTGGACACTTCCAGGGATCCAGGGGCAGCCACAGCTGCTCTGGGAATTCCAGCCCAGGCACTCCCCACCCTCCCAGCCAGCAATTCCTTCCCAACATCCCATCCATCCCTGCCCTCTGGCAGTGGGAAGCCATTCCCTGTGTCCTGTCCCTCCAGGCCTTGTCCCCAGTCCCTCTGCAGCTCTCCTGGAGCCCCTTTAGGCCCTGCAAGGTGTCATCCTGCCTGACTAAGCGAAGAGCTGGAGTAATCTCTAAGCTCTACCCCCACTGTCATCCCCATCTCAAGACCCTAAACCACGGAGAGATGTGGATAAATCCACTGGGAAGCCACAACTCCTCCTATTCCACTGACCCTAATTCCAGCTTTTTTATCCCTAGAAGAAAACCCCCTTGACCACCCCAGCAGAGACGACTCTAGAAGCAACTCCTGACAACCACGGCAGAACAACCAGCCCCAAAAGCAGCAATTCCCCCCCTGAACTGCTGCCCCAGGCTGTACCTGTAGGCCAGGGTGCAGGTGTCCTTGTACTCCTGGAGCTTCACGCACACCATGTTGAGGAACTGGTCCGAGTACGCGCTCAGGTCGTGCATGAGGTTCATCAGGTCCTGCACCGTCTTCTCCACGATCACCGTGCTCTGGGGAGGGGACAAAAAGCCCAGGCGTGAGCGGCAGCTCGGGGAATCTTCATCTCAGCCCTGATTTTGCTAATTGTTGTCACAGATGCAAACGTGCAGCTGATGCTCCCCGACGCCGAGCAGGTGCTGGAGCGGCTCTGCCAGAGGCTCCTGCGAGGCTGAATAAATGAGGGGAAGGAAAACACTGGGAAAGAGGAGGAGGGAAGTGGTTTGAGGGTGTGAACATCGGCTTGGGAAGTTTGGGTTTCTGAGCCGCTCCCTGAAGTTCACCAGGTCTTTCCTGCATCAGGTGAAACCTCGAAATGAGAATTGTGATTTTTAGAGGAACGAGGAACACACGGCCCAAACTGCTGCTCCACATCCTATAGATCCTGGAATGACTGAGGTTGGAAAAGACCTCCAAGACCATCCAGTCCGACCTGTGACCCATCCCCACCTTGTCACCCAGCCTGGAGCCCCGAGTGCCACTAAAACCCCTGATGAGCAGGTTTGGTTTCCTCCAGGAGGTACCATAAATCCAATAATGTCCAAGATTCCAACAACTCCATGAATTCTGGGATTTCTGAGCCCCCCAGGTGACTTGGCACGGTTTGTATTTATTTTGCCCACTGTGTTTGATTTTGTTGCTGCAAACAAGACAGAGGGGAGGCCGTGGAAGTCCCAGGTTGATAGAAATTGAACTGTTAATGGTGTCAGTAGAGTGAAGGGTCATTCCTGAACTGCAGCAAAGGAAGAGACTGAAGCATTTGGGAGTCCTGGTTGGGAAATTCTGGACTCAGATTATATGGGAGGATCCCAGGGATTTGGAATGAGCCTCCCTTTCCTCTGTGTTAATCAGGACGTGAGGAGAAGTTGGTGACTCAGAGCAAAATCTCATCAACGCCCAAATCACCACCTCTGCCACATCCCCACAAACCCAACTTCCATCTCTCCACTGATTTCCTGATTAAAGCGCGGCAGCATCGCCCTGATCCCTAATCCTGCTCCTCCAGAGCAACCCCTGAGGGACAGGAATTGATCCTGCTCCGCTCCCTGTCCCTGATTCCCTAAAAAAGCACCTTCCAACCTCATCCTCATCGGGAGCACTCCCAAATCCTTGGGATGGGGGATTCACTCAAGGCTCAGGCACCACCTGTGCTGTTCCCGGCACATCCTCAGCTCCAAAATGTACTTGGAGAAAAAAAACAATCCCACTTTTTTTTGGTTGCTCTTGTATCTTATCAAGCTCTGCTCTTAAGCAAATCCCAGGAATGAACCCACCTTTCCTACTCTAATTAGCAACGATTTGGGACTATTTTGTCCAAACAAAAGCCGAGTCTGGTGTAGCTGCTGCTCAGATGCTCCTGTTGGTGCTGCTTCTCCTGGTGCTCCAAACATCTGTGATTTAATAAATATTCAATTCCAGCCTGGGCTTGGGGATCAACCATCCCTGAAGGACTTGTATCCCAGAGATATCCCCAGGGAATGGAGCAGGAACAGCCTGGAGGGGCTGGGGCAGTCCTGGATGCTGATTCCACAGGGATGGGCTCTGAGGTGTGAGGGTGGCTCGTCAGCTCCAGGACTCCAAAACTGCCAAGGTTCATTTCTATCCCCGCCTGGGATGTGGGAATGAGCCCAGAGAGGGCAAAAGCAGCATTTTAAGACTCTGCCCAAATCCTACTAAAATCCCAGAATGGTTGGGGTGGGAAAGGAACTAAAAGCTCATCCCATTCCATGGGCAGGGACACCTTCCACTAGCCCAGGCTGCTCCAAGTCCCATCCAGCCTGGCCTTGGACACTTCCAGGGATCCAGGGGCAGCCACAGCTTCTCTGGCAATTCCAGCCCAGCCAGGAATTCCTTCCCAAGATCCCATCCATCCCTGCCCTCTGGCACTGGGAAGCCATTCCCTGTGTCCTGTCCCTCCAGGCCTTGTCCCCAGTCCCTCTGCAGCTCTCCTGGAGCCCCTTTAGGCTCTGGAATGTGCTGGAAGCTCTCCCTGGATCCTTCTCCTCTCCAGGTGAGCACCCCCAGCTCTGCCAGCCTGGCTCCAGAGCAGAGGGGCTCCAGCCCTGGGAGCAGCTCCATGGATTCCTCTGGATTTGCTCCAGGTCCTGCTGCTGTTGTCCCCAGGGCTGGGGCAGCTCTGCAGGTGGGGTCTCACCTGAGCAGAGCCTGATGTGGTTTGAGATTAAAGTCAAGCCCACGCTGGACTGATAAATGTGGTGAGGGATTAAAGTCACCATTTATCCTTCAGGAATAAAAAAGAGGAGAAAATCCTCCCCAGCTCATGTACCAACACAGAACACAAAAGCAATTCCTTTCCTTTTTGTGTGGATAATCAGATTTTTCCTTTTCCACTGGGATTTCAGTGGTGGGAGGAGGGTGGGGTTTCCAGCAGACCCGTGGTACCACCCGATCTCCTGCAGCTTCCCAGGAGCAGGATCTGTCCTTCCAGGAATCCTCATGTGAACCCTCCTGGGTTGGACACGAAACCACACGAGGAGGAACCAAACGTGGCCTCGATCCAGCTCATTTCAATTTCTTTACGTAACTCAGCATTTGGAAAAAACAACAACCTAAAATCCCACGAGTGGATGTTAAAACACAAAGTATTGTGGTTTTTTATGGAGTTTTTCCCATTTATTTTCCTCACCACTAAAATCCCAGCAAAGCTCCTGCCACTATCTGGATTTTAGAATAAACCCTTTTGATTTAAAGGGAACACAAAGCTACTGGAATGATTAAAAAAAAACCTAAAAGGGAGGAAAAAGGGAATTACCATATGAAAGAAGACCCTGCCAGACACGTAATGGCCATTTCCCTGTGACATCTTAACCTCTCCCAAAGCCCTGCTGCCACCTCTGCAGGTGTCCCTGGGGACACCCTGTCTGAGGAGGCATTTGGGACAGCTGGATTCGTTAGCTGGGCCAGCCCCGGAGCTTCTGAGAGTCCCCAAAATGAAAGGCAGCTCACGCATTATCCCAGAGCCACAACCCCGTTGCCTCTGCCCCATCTGGATTCATTAACAGCAAATGGATGCGATCAAAGCTTAATTTTATGGCGAGGCACTTCAATGGAGCCTTTTAAAAAAAAAACCCCACACTAACAAGGAAACTCATCCAGGGAACAATGCCCGGCCCCTCACACCTGAATCCCAACACCACGCCGAGGGGATGGTTCATTACTACTCCGGGAAGGTTTGAAAAGAGGCTGAAGGCTGCTAAAAATGAAAAGAAATTCCTCCCGACGCCCTCCCGTCCCTCAGCTGCGGTGGGGGGGACGAGGATAAAACCGAGAGCACCGCTGGTTATTAACACTGTGGGGTTTGTCTTTAATGGGTTTGGCAAACATTTGCCATTATCCCTTGGTTTGTTCCTTATTCTCAGCTGGGCTGGGGCTTCAGGTGGTGGAAAGCAGCTCCAGGGCAGGCAGAATTCCTGCTCCGACCGCAGGGTGACACAGAACAAGCAGCCCTGGAGATACTATTCCATCAATTCCTTTGGGATTTCAGTATTCCAGCCATTCCTTTGGGATTTCAGTATTCCAGCCATTCCTTTGGGATTCTTGCCTTGTGCAACCCCAGTGAAGGTTTTAAAATGACTGAA
Organism: Aleadryas rufinucha; assembly: GCA_013397815.1. NCBI lineage: Eukaryota > Metazoa > Chordata > Aves > Passeriformes > Aleadryas > Aleadryas rufinucha. Next base: position 72,616 of record VZTH01013879.1, read on the forward strand.
GCAGGAGAGCCCTGGAGGTGAAAGGATGCAGCCGGGGGGTGTTTTTAAGGGTGCCTTAAAAATGCCATTTCAGGACAATAAAGGTGATTTTCAACGAGTCCTTGACATGGAGAAGCTCAAACCTCCAGCTCAAACCTCCAAAACCTTCAGGTCTTTATAGAATCAGAGAACATTTTCGGTTGGAAGAGACCTTAAAGCCCATCCAGTGCCACCCCTGCCATGGACAGGGACACCTCCCACCATCCCAGGTTATTCCAAGCCCCATCCAACCTGGCCTTGGACTTTTCCAGGGATGGGAAGTGCATAATTTTATTTTCTAACTCCTTGGTGAGGAGTACTTGGATCAGAGGAACGATCTTCCCCCTCAGTATGTTCTTTTTGACAGAAATCCCAGCTTTTCCCATGCCTTGGGAGGGAGAAGCTCCATTCCCTCGCTCCGTTTCCTTGGGGAAAGCAGACAAAAGATGGGAATATCCTGCTCAGAAACGTCTTCACCAGAACACAGCAGATGGAGGACGAGACCTTGGCACTGGAAAAGTTGTCCATTATTAGCTGATTATTGCCCATCACAAAATCTCTGCTCGAGATGCCTTGGCAGAGGAAGGCACCAGATGAGGGCAGGACGTGGCTGCCTTGAAGGAGGAGAATTCCTAAAGCCCGATCTGATTTTTAAGCTGGAGTTTAGCTGACACCTCACGATTTTAAAGCACCAAACGGAGCCCAGCTGTAATTAAAGCAAGGACAGGAGAGAGGAAAAGTTTTCAAAGCTCTTCAGGCTCAGTGCTGAGCCCCAGCTCTGGATTTGGGACCATTCCCAAGGGACAAAACTGAAACACCTTAAGCTTAAATACCTGGCCAGGCTCTTGTGAGCTGACAGATACCAAGTGCTGTCAGTGCCTTGGAGGGCAATGACAAAGGGAGAGAAAAATTTGGGCCTTTTGGCCAAATTTCTCCCAAATACCTCGTGGAAAAACTCTCCTGTCCCTAAATGAGCAGAGTTAGAGATGGGAATCATTGAAACCTGAGAAGCAGGAGCTGGGGAGCCATTTTGCCTGGAATGTTGGCATAAATGGGCTGTTTAGTGCTCTTTGATGGCTCTGAAATAGCCGACACCAGCCCTGAGGCCACGGGAGTGGGACTGGGAATATTTGGATCCATCGGTGCCATGGGGAGCGAACCTGGAGCTCTATTCCAGCACCAACACTAAAATGAAAGAGTAAATCAATAAAATAGAGGAGTAAAAGCAGCCCTGAACCAACTAAATTCATTTTTTTAGCTAAGAGAGGAAAGAGGAGAATCTAAATTCCCTCTTTTACTGATGAGTGGTTATCCCACGTGGAGCGATAACGCCGTTTCCCCACTTTCTTTCCTGGCACATGCAGGGTTTACAAAGGGCTGGAGTTTTTAGAATGCATCAATTCCATTCAAACCCGTGTTCAGCAGCAAAATCTCCTCTCACAGTCTCCAATCTGATAGCCTGCTTTCCTTTTTTCCCAGGAAAATCCATGATTCCAGTATCAGCTGTGCCCGTTACTATGGTTATGCTACATCCCACCACAACTTCGCTTCCCGACTGCTCCGAGCTCCAAGGGATTTTTCCCTTTTTAACCATAACTCTGCCTGTTTCCATGCAGGTGATGTTTTAATTTTTATGGGGTTTCTCCTGAGAGGCCCTGAGTGAATTCACCCCACGGATGTGAGCCCAGGATCTGCTGGAATTCTCTCCCCGCTACAAATGTGATGTTGCAGGAGCCAAGTGAGTGCACAAACAAGGTCTTGGGTAACTCTTATTTACCTGGCACAGAAAAAGCTTTGCTCCAGTGAACTGGAATATTGATGAACAGCAAAATGTACATTTGTTTTTCTTTAAAAAAAAAAAAATGGGGAAGGGGAACCAAAAAATTGGCTTACTGCTGTGTTACTGTGACAGGGCAGGGGGTTTCCTCCCTCTANTGGGTAACTCTTATTTACCTGGCACAGAAAAAGCTTTGCTCCAGTGAACTGGAATATTGATGAACAGCAAAATGTACATTTGTTTTTCTTTAAAAAAAAAAAAATGGAGAAGGTGAACCATAAAATCTGCTTACTGCTGTGTTACTGTGACCAGGCAGGAGAGTTTCCTCCCTCTAAACACTCTATTCAATGTTTAGGATTTCACAGAGCCCCTGATTGGAACACAGAGTGAACATTTCCTGGGGCCAGCCTTGCACGAGGTCCAGTAAATGCAGAATCGATCACACCCAGTTAAACACAGAGAGGGGAGGCTGCCACGAGGGTTTGGAAACCCTGCAAGGATTCAAAAATAAATCAGCACCTCCGCAGTTCGAAATTCAGCCCACGGAGCTGAAACACTCGTGGCTTTTCTGGAATATGGGAGGCCAAATCCCAAAGCTGGAGAGGAGGCACAAGAACAGGCTGTGGGTGGATGGGAATTTTCATCATGTTCTTTGTTAAACTTGAGATAAACTTGTGCTCCAGACTGGGCTTCACTGCAAGGAAAAGCTTCCTTGGAAAGATTTCATGGAATCATGGAATGGTTTGGGTTGGAAAGGACCTTAAGGATCAGCCAGTTCTACCCCATCCATGGGCAGGGACATCTCCTACTATCCCAGGGTGCTCCAAGCCCCATCCAACCTGGCCTTGGACACTTCCAGGGATCCAGGGACAGCCACAGCTTCTCTGGCAATTCCAGCCCAGCCCCTCCCCACCCTCCCAGCCAGCAATTCCTTCCCAACATCCCATCCATCCCTGCCCTCTGGCAGTGGGAAGCCATTCCCTGTGTCCTGTCCCTCCATGCCTTGTCCCCAGTCCCTCTGCAGCTCTCCTGGAGCCCCTTGAGGCCCTGGAATGTGCTGGAAGCTCTCCCTGGATCCTTCCCTTCTCCAGGTGAACACTCCCAGCTCTCCCAGCCCAACTCCATATCCTCAACTTCTAATTAAACTGAGTCCATTCCTGCAGAATCCCAGAACCAGCCAACCTCTCCCTTCATGGATTTTCATGCAGGACATGGATTCAGCCCCTGGGCTGCAGCTCAGCCCTTCCTCACTGCCCTCAGTGTGAAGTGTGAGCTCACTCCCATCGACTTCAGCTCGTCTGTCCCAGCAAAACCAAATTTTGCCGTTGTCAAGACAGAAAAATGTGACTGGATAAGTCCCCATGGAAAGTTTTTCCAAGGAGAAATGCTCCTCTCAACTCCCTGTTCTACACTGCCCTGATGACCTGGACTTGTCTCTCATGACACTTTGATGATATTTGCACAGAAAAAGGTTAAAATCCCCTTTCCTTTGTGATCTCCTGAATGCCTGTGACTTTGGAATCCTTTCCCAGCTCATTTTTATGCAATTCCAGCTTTCCCAGCCATCCAGGAGGAGATCCAGCAGATGGGAGCTGAAGCTGGATCGCAGCAGAGCAGAAATGAGCTCCTGTTTTTAACAGGGAGGGTGATTAACCACAGGAACAGTTTGGTGTGCTGGATTCTCCATCTCTGACAGGTTCAGGATCAAGCCCAGGCGCTTTCCTGGGAGAGTCGCTGCATTCCCAGTGGAATTATGGACTCGATGAGGAAATTCCTGCATATAGAAACTTTGAGGGCTGATTATCCTGCAGATCTGATGAATTTATTCTGATTTTGAGCTCCAATTCCACAGCAAAAGATGCCCAAATTACGCTTAAAACTCCCCAGCCAGCAAAAGCTGGAATTCCAGCTCCATCCCAGGAGCTCCGACCCTGGAATCTCTAAAAGTGGTGGCATTTTGTTCTCCAGCACCAGCACAGCTGATCTGTCCACCCAAAACACACCAGAACTGTTCAAATCCCCTGAATTCCCCACAAAACTGGAATTCTCAGCACATCAGCTCTTAGCCAGCACTCAGGAGCTTGCCAGCATCCCAAAAAGGGGTTGGATCTCCAGCAGGATCATGGTTAAGGTTGGGAAAGACTTCTCAGGTCACTGAGTCCAACCATCAGCCGCGGTCACCACCAAACCACGTCCCCAAGTGCCACCTCCACACGTTTTTTGAACACTTCCAGGGATGGGGACTCCATCACTTCCACGGGCTCCAGTGCTGGACAATCCAAGAATTCCCTGCCAAGGTGGTCTCACCTCCAAAAATCCCAGCGCCAGCACTGGGAGTATCCACGTGAGGAGATGCCTTTCCATAATCTTCAAACCAAAAAATCCCTGATCCCAAGCTGGCTCCTACCCCAGCTCTGTCACAAGCTTAAAAAGCAGGGAATAGGAAAATGATCCCTTGGACAAGGATTTCCTTTTGTTTATTCCCATTTTATGTGCACTGCAGATGAGCAGGGAAGGGAAAATTTGGTTGGACACAGAGGGAAGTTTGTGACAGTCCCAACTTCCAGCCCTGACATTATCCCTGCACTTGAGCCCCTGGAATCCTCCTGGAATGCTCCAGCAGCCACAGCAGAATAAGGAATATCGGTGCCTTGGCAGGGAGATGGACGGGATAATTTAATTGGTCTTTTGTATCTCTCCCTTCTCTGATCCCGCCGAGTTCTGGAGCCATTATTAAAGGCATTTTTTAAGGTATTTTAATTTACTCCTCCAAATGGATTCCCATCCATTCGCTCCCACCAAGTGAATGTTGTCAGGGACATTAGTGGGGTGATAAAATAGCTGCAGCTTCCTGCTGCTTTTAATGTGTTCCATCCACCAGAAAAGTCATTAGCTCTTAGCCTTTAATACACCCTCTGCACTGCTGCAGAACTGTTTATCACTTAAAAGTGCCACGCTCCCCCTTTATTCATCAATATATATTTGTGCAAGGAAAAAGGGACTCACAGCCACTGATTCCAGCCTGGCTTGTGCTGCAGGAGCTGAAAAAAAACGTCCCTGACATTTTCATCCCCTCCCTGGAATATTCCTAGAAGTGGCTTTTACTCAGGTTTTCACACAGCTCCTCCAATTACAGGTGAGCTGGTGGCAAGGTGACAAATTTATTTCACCGGTGGTGAGTGGCAGCTTTCCCTCTCCTTTGTCAGCCCTGCTCTAGAACATCATTAGCAGCTGCAACGCGACGCAAATGGGACGTGGAGCACGGAATTAATGATGCTCGGGAGCAGAGAGCTCGTTTTTAATAAATGTTTTCATACAGCCGGCCCAGTTTGGAGAATAAAACCCCTCAGTGTTATTTTTATGTGCTCTGAAATCGAATTTTTTTTCAGTCTCGAAGCCCTGGTATTTAAAATATATTTATCTATTAAAAATGTCTTGCTGGAGACGCTGAATAGGAACGTTCAGGTGGAGGAGGGATGCTCCTGGAAAGGCGCGGCGACCACGCCAAGGGCAGCTGGATGATGAAAAACCAAAAGAAATTGGGGAAAAATGGATTGAGAAAGGTTTAGCAGGGCTGAGCTCCCAAAAGAAAATGTTGTTGTGCCCCTGGATTGGTGCTGTCCAGGGCAAAGGCTGTAATTATGATCTAAATTCAACAAAATTAATGAAAATGCAAGGGATCACTGGAAAACAAACGGTGAAATCCAGGAATGACAAGTAAAGGCTTAAGAGGGACCCTGAGCTAAGCCAGGCTGAGCTCCTGGGCTCACAAAGATGTCATTTCACTGGAATTAGAAGCCAATTTGTCAGATTTTGGCATAAGTCTCTAAAAGTCTCATTTGTAGGGGTGAGACAAAGCAGAGTGACCAGGCTGATGTCACCAGTGGGTTTGGGTATGGGGGGATCCCAAAAGACACTCAAACCTCACCTTTAAGCACCAAAATTCACCTTTCAGCACCAAAATTCACATTTCTGTCTCACTCTTCGTTAACCCAACTCTAATTAATGTCATGAAGAAGTCTTTGTTCACCAAAGAAATCCTTGGCAAACATGGGGAGGGAGCAGAGGCCTTCCTATGGATTTATCCCTCCGAGTCATCCCAAAGGATACAAAACTCACAGTTAAATTCACTGTATTATTTTCTGTGGCTTGATTTTATGCAGGTTTAAGGCTGGTCTTACATTTAAAGGAAAAAAATATTTTCAAGGGGAATTTCCACCCCAATTTCCACACAAGAGGCCAGAGATGGCCAGAGGATGACAATTGGGTTCTTCAGGTGTTTCTCATTTAGGTTTCTCTCAACAGAATGGGCAAAATTTAGAGTTTCCCACATTTCCATTAGAACATTCCAGTACTGGAATGCTATTTATAGACAAATCCAAAGGAAAGGAGAGGAATTGGTTAGGAAAAGGATAGGAAGGAGGGATTTTTTTCCCTGAGATCATTCATTCAGCAGGACTTGAATTTCAGTATTTGATTGCACAGGCCAGTGCTGGAACCACTGAACTCCAAGATGAGCAAGACATTGGAATTCCCAATCTCCATCTCCTTTGATCCCAAAGGATTTGAAACAAATCCAGTGCTGGGATGGAGAAATCCCACTGCAACTCAGCAAGGAGGTGCCTCCCAAGCACCTCCAGACAGAACCTGGGCAGAGCTGAGGGCTCCTCCTCCCAGGAATGACTCAAAAAGCAAAACCACTTGGAAATGGGAGGTGATGGACTCAAGGTCTCCACTCAAGAACAGAACCCAAATATCCTTAATCCCAAAAAAATTTAATTTAATGGAACCCTTAGCATTACACAGTTTCCCAAGCTGGAAGCTACAAAAAAGAGAGTTGCCTCATGTCCTGCAAAATGAAGCAGAGGATTAAAAAAAAAAATCTGCCATTCCACCTATTCTCTTGGCTTACTTTTTTTTGCATTAAAAAGAAAAAAAATTGCAAATTTTGCATTTTTGCATCGTGGCACGAGCAGGGGTCGAATTGACCAATTTAAGGGTGACTCAGGGGGGTCTTTGCACATCCCAAAAGGGAAAATCCAGCCTGAAGTGCTGCCCCCAAAAAACACAGACAGGAGAAAACTCAGGGAAGCTGCACGTGCCGGCATCGCCCGTGACTTATTCAACAAATTCAGCCTTGTGCTCTCCACATCAAAGACCGAGGAGGAGATCACAGCCCTGTCCCTGGATGTCTCCAAAGGATTATTTGGAAATTCCTCACGCGTGGAGGCTGCTCCCGGGATCCGCCAGCTCGCGTTAACATTGCGTTCATCAAACCGCGGTGACCGCGCCGAGCCCCCGGAGACTCGGCAATGACAAACTCGGCAGCACCAGCCTTTGATTCCTGCCGGGAGCAGCAGGAATTACAACGAGATCCATGGGCTGGGAGCGAAACTGAAACGTTTTTAACCCACTGTTTTCTCCTTCTTTTGTCTCTTCTCGACTCAGGTCCAAGGGTGGGGCCATTCCCGAAGGAAGGTGATTCCAAGGAGGAGCCATGGTGTGGGGATGAGAGCCGTAGTCATGGATCCCACTTTCTGGAAGTAGGGATGGATTTGGAAAATGCCAGAGGCCTGCAGGGCACTTTCCCTTCCAGACCAACCTTCTCCTGGGCCACACCAGTTTAAAACAGGGTGGAAATGGGATCACTTGGATCTGTGGTGGAGTCTCCATCCCTGGATGTGTCCAAGGAAGGCCTGGACGTGGCACTCAGTGCTCTGGGCTGGGGACAAGGTGGAGATTGGTCACAGGTTGGACTTGATGGTCTTGGAGGGCTTTTCCAACCTCAGTGATCCTGGGATGCTGTGATTTGCAGGGAATCTCATAGATAGGACACAAACACCACCAAGGCAATCCCAGAATGGTTTGGGTTGGAAGGAACCTTAAAGCCCATCCAGTGCCACCCCTGCCACGGGCAGGGACACCTCCCACTATTCCAGGTTGCTCCAAGCCTCGTCCAACCTGGCCTTGGACACTTCCAGGGATCCAGGGGCAGCCACAGCTTCTCTGGGAATTCCAGCCCAGCCCCTCCCCACCCTCCCAGCCAGGAATTCCTTCCCAAGATCCCATCCATCGCTGCCCTCTGGCAGTGGAAAGCCATTCCCTGGGTCCTGTCCCTCCATGTCCCTGTAGTAAAGATAAATCCTGAACCGCACATCAAGGACACCTTTGCTTCCTTCAGATCCCAACTATTTTTACCACGATTCTCCCAAAGGCCTGTCCGATAATCCAAAAAACCAAACCGAAAAGAAGCAAAAATTATTCAGCTGCACTTCACAGTTTCCCACACTAAGCACTGAATATTTCCACTCCTTTAACTCCTGGCAAGAAGTAAAAATAACTAAAGGGACTACTCAGCGTTTTAGCAACCACCTGCTCCTAACTCAGGATTTCTGTCATCGCAAAGCCCCACGCGACGGCAAAGCCCCGCTCCCAAAATCCAGCAAAAGGGCAGCGTGGAAAAGGAGTTGCCTTTTCCCCAAAAACCCCACATTTCAGGAGGAAAAAAGAATAAAAAACATCAAATTGGGAAGTGAAAAACGCACTGGGTCAGCTCGTTACGGGAGACGTCTGATAACGGCGGCGCTGCCGTTGTTCGACCCCCGGCCGGCGCCATAACGAGCAATCCCGCTCGGAAAACGGGCTGGATGAGGCCATGGATCTTCCCTTCCCACGTGGAACTTGTGCATCATTTCCTGACAGAGCCATCCCCCCTTCCCAGCAGCCGGAGCACCTCCGAGAGGCCTCCCAGGCATTACGGATGGCGGGGAAGGGAATGTTTTACTTTCCCTTTGTTTTACTGCCCGTTGTTTTCCCGGCGCTAACGACGCTCCGGCGATCGTCCTGCGGATAAATCCATGCAGCGGGAAGGCGAGGGAGCCAAACCTGGCACGGATGGAGCCATCCACACAAAACATTCATCTATTAACCAAGCGACAGCGCTTCCAAACCCAGCGGGGCCGCGGCGGAGCCCTGCTGGGAAACAGGAATTAACTCGGAGCGGAGATCGTTTGTCTCTGGAACGTTGTCACATTTGCTGTCATATTCGCGGACGAATCCCAGGCTTTACTGGGAAGGCAGGTGGCACTCAAGATCGCTCATGGGAGAGGCCTTGGAATGCAAAGAGAGCCGAGGAGAAATCCATCTCGCACGGATGGAACGGAGGGAATTCATCTCCGACGTTGCTGCAGTTAACGGCAGCAAATTTCACTCCGTTTCACACAGAAGGAGCAAACTGGAGTAGCTCAGTTACTACCAGGTTACTACTCAGTTACTGCTTGCTCAGGTTTCTGTTTCATTCCTATGTAGAAAAAACATTTCCCATCTTATCCAGAAAAACCACGGCCAGGCCTGATGGGGATCGTGCTTCAAACAGAAGTGTTGGAGAAATGGGATAATCATCCCGTTTGGGCAGGAAACAGACAATTTGGGGCCATCACTGGGCAAAAAAAAAAGGGAATTTTTAGGGAGGAAAGAGGAATTTTAAGTATTCAGTGGTTGCTGCAACATGGGGCGGTCTGTATGTACACACCTTCCTCTTCAGCAGCACAAAAAGGCTGAGGGGTGTGGCTACACCAACTTCCCAAAGGAATTTCCTCAACTCCCTGCAAGTCAAGAGCCAATTAAATACCCTTCAGAAATTAATTTCTTTTCGGCCAAACTGCTTTCACAAGCTCCTGTCCCTCAGCAGAATCACAGGAGGCTGCACAGAGCACCCTGTGTGAAAAGGGAGGAGTTTTCACCCCGACTCACACAAATCCCATCCTCACCCCCCTGTCCCCCTTGCCCAGGAGCTGTTCCCTCACCAACAGGAATTCAGGAATTCAGAGGCAGAGGGACTTTTCTGGGAGACGAAAGCGAGGTCAAGTGTTCAAGGTGATGCTGAGCGGTTCAGTTCCCACAAAAATGAAGCGTTCCCGAGTGCTGGATCCCGAGTCCAGGACTCAGATCCGCTTGGGAATGCTGGGAACGGGACAAATCCTGATGTCTGCCCTCCTGAGCCAAGGCAAATCCAGTGAGCAACTGTGGAGTAAACTCTGCCTAAAGGAGGGGAGGGTTTCACCCCGAGCTGTGACCCCACCCTGAACCAATTTATAAGAACCACCCGAGGAAAACGGGGCTGATTTTATCGACAGCAAAAAGGGCCCGGAGGGTCCGTGAAAAACACGATTTTATTGATCAGTTTCCACCACCTTTACCTAAATATTTGAATATTTACCCCATTGAACAATCTGCTGCACCTCCATTGGAAGGTGGCAGAAAAGAGATTTGAGCAGTTCCCTGCAATAAGCTGGGAACATAAAGCAGAGTTTTAAATGCTCCTGCATTTTGTTCCTACAGCAGCTCTCTAAAACTGATTGAAAAAGCAATTATAGCGTTCGAGTTTTCTCCGCTGTTTCTGTTTTCATTTTCCTTTCCTGAGAGTTGATACACAAAAATAAACCAGGAAGGATGCTGGAGGCTCCACCAGATCATAAACTGGTGGGAAAGCTGAGGGAGAGGAGATATGGGCAGTTAAATTGATGGAGAAGATCCCAAAAGTGCAAAAATACTTTAAATTCTCACCTGTCTGCTATTTTTACCATGATAAAGGTGCTTAAAAATGGACATTATCATGCAATTAAATAAGAAAATAATGAGGGGTTGTGAAATAAATTGTAATAAATGACTTTAAATTTAAATATTGCAGAACAATGTGTTCAGAACATCAGCCAAAACCACACCAGCTCCTTTTTGAGAGCCACATTTGCAACCTAAAGTCAGCTGGAAAACAAAAGCAACTCCTTGTACAACAACCTGAGCTCTCAAGCTGCCCCTTCCTGTGCTGCCCTGAACATTCCAACTGGATGTTCCCTAAATTCCTTTCCATTCCTCCAGAGTCCAGGATGAAAAAAAAGGTTCATCTTATAACCTGAACCTCTTAAAAAAGGTGAATCCCTCCCAAAAAATGAATGGAAGGGGCTGGAATTGAAGCTCTGGTGCCTCCTGGCCACCACTCACTGCCTTTTGAGTCCAACACTGCTCCTGGAGGTGTCATTTATTTATTTCCAGGATCGTTATTTCAGGATTTTTATGGTTTTTAAGGCATGGGAATTCCTCCTCTGGCCAGGCAGGTCATTCCCACCTTCATTCCAGCCTCTCCTGAAGCCTCGTGCTGCCACCAACCTGCAGGGAATGACCCAACGACAGAAGGCAAATAGGGAATAATCCATAAAAAACCTTAAATTATGTCACGGCTGCAAGTTATAACCAGTCACTGGGGGGTTTTAGGGAATAAATGTTGTTATTTCAATTTTTAAAATAAATAAATAAGATTAAATATATGAATTTGAGATGATTTCTGGAAGACTTTGTGCTTGCCACAAATCTGAGCCCTGCCCAAAACTTCTCCTCCTTGATCCATGTCTGAAGGACTTGGAGCATGAATGTGGCTGCAAATTATTCCAGGATTTTGCCTTCTCAGCTCCATTAGGGCAATTCCTTGTTTTTTGGGTTTTTTTAATGTTATAATCCCATGTCAGACCAACATTCTGCAAAACAGAAGTGAAGGTGCTGTTAAACCCCTCCTTCTCTTCAAGGCTGGATTGTTTCCTGTTCAGGAGCTCAGTTGTTCCCATTATTTCCAAAAAGGGGTTTATTTGTCAGCTCCCACCTTTGCAGACAACCAAAAGCCTGAACATTTCAATATCTGGGCTAAACTTTGCTTTTCCTCACTGTCAAATCAACACTTGGACTTGGCTCAGCCCCTATCACTGGGTCATGACACAGAAACCTCAAAATTCTTTTCCAACCACACAGGAAATTCCTTTTAATTACACCTGATTTTCTTGGCTTGATTAACAAACCACACAAGTGTTGCCAAATTATTTTTAAGAGCCTAAAGACCAAGTAAAGCCTTGACACCCTCTGGTTATTTGTTGGTTTAAACTCAAGAGATGATAGATCCTGCTTGCCTGAGGCAATTTTGTCACGGAAACTCATGGATTTGTTATTGTTATTATTGTTATTATTGTTATTGTTGTTGCTATTATTATCATCATCACTATAATCATTATTATTTCTATCATTATTATCATTATTATCTTTGCCAGTCTTATCTAGAAATGAAACCTGGATGGTGTTCTGGCAGCTCCTGAGGGGTGTGATTGGCTTGACAAACCAGCAAACACAAAATTCCTCAGGAAGAACAAGGAATCAAATCCAAATCCCTCCAAAACCAGTATTCTGACATTCAGATGAATTCCTTTTAATATTGCTTTATTAGAAGGAATTCATCAGAGTGTCAAAATACTGCTCTGAACCCAGCAGGAGTCCAAGGTGCCAAATTAAGGGATGGATGCTCCTTGAACCTGGGAATGGGAAAATTGGATTTAAATGGAGCAGAAGTCACCTGGAAGCAGCTTTGTTTTGAGAGGGTCTCTTCAATGACGTCCCCAATCTGGGAATGGGTTTTTCCAAACATTTCTCCCAATCCTGAAGAATCTGCAAGAGCAGCTGTGACCCCACAGCACCATTTTCCTGCGCCACCCACTGGAATCCAACACCATTCCTGCTTTTCAGCCAGGAAATATTCTTCAAGTAACTCTCAGAAGACCCAAAGCACACACAAGAGTTTTTATTTTCGGGTCCATCACTTGACCAGCACCTGGAGCTCTAAAACCTCAGCTCCTGCACATTTTGGCAGCTCATATTCCAGGAAAATGGGTCACGGAATCCCAGAGTGGTTTGGGTTGGAAGGGAGCTTAAAGCCCATCCAGTTCCACCCCATTGCCATGGGCAGGGACATCTCCCACTGGACCAGGCTGCTCCAAGCTGGCCTTGGACACCTCCAGGGGTGGAGCATCCCCAACATCTCTTTGCTAATTGGGAGAACGGGGATTAATAATATTTTTCATTTTATGATGGAAAACAACAGAGCAGGAATTGAACAGGGAAAACCCAAAGAGGGTTCAACCTGTCCCTCAACACCACGCTTGGCACCACCCTTAAATGAGAAAAACCAGAGTTAAACAGAGAAATCTCAGTGCCTTCTGCTGAAAGCATCCTGGGGCTCCCTTGGAGGCTGGAATATTTTTCATTTTTCATTTTAATTTTTCATTTCCAAACTTGTTCTCCTTTTAATTGTGTGCAGCTCCCGAGGTTATTGAGGGATGTTACTCACTCAGGGAGGAGTGGGATGCAGCTGAGTGACCAGATCTCCTTCTGTCCTCTCCTGCTCCAAATGCCTGACATTATTTAGACATTTTTGGGGCCAATGGGGTGGATCTCATCTCCCTCCCACTGAAAGAAATCTGGTGCCACTCCAGTGACTCCAAGGTCAGGCGAGATCCAAACTGAGATTCCACCTCCACACATCCAACGCCTGTCAGTCCTCTCCTCCTTCACCTTTTCCAGCAGCCACTAATCAGCACCTAATTAATTAAAACAGCCCTGGCCAGGGCCCTCCTGTAGAGTTGTAGAATTCCCTCGATTTTCACACCTTGTAGCAGTTTTCTTTACAGGCACAAAGTCCTTAAATATTTTAATTAAAGAG
>VZTH01013879.1:86082-149999 GCA_013397815.1 Aleadryas rufinucha
GAAGAATCTGCAAGAGCAGCTGTGACCCCACAGCACCATTTTCCTGCGCCACCCACTGGAATCCAACACCATTCCTGCTTTTCAGCCAGGAAATATTCTTCAAGTAACTCTCAGAAGACCCAAAGCACACACAAGAGTTTTTATTTTCGGGTCCATCACTTGACCAGCACCTGGAGCTCTAAAACCTCAGCTCCTGCACATTTTGGCAGCTCATATTCCAGGAAAATGGGTCACGGAATCCCAGAGTGGTTTGGGTTGGAAGAGACCTTAAAGCCCATCCAGTTCCACCCCATTGCCATGGGCAGGGACATCTCCCACTGGACCAGGCTGCTCCAAGCTGGCCTTGGACACCTCCAGGGGTGGAGCATCCCCAACATCTCTTTGCTAATTGGGAGAACGGGGATTAATAATATTTTTCATTTTATGATGGAAAACAACAGAGCAGGAATTGAACAGGGAAAACCCAAAGAGGGTTCAACCTGTCCCTCAACACCACGCTTGGCACCACCCTTAAATGAGAAAAACCAGAGTTAAACAGAGAAATCTCAGTGCCTTCTGCTGAAAGCATCCTGGGGCTCCCTTGGAGGCTGGAATATTTTTCATTTTTCATTTTCATTTTTCATTTCCAAACTTTTCTCCTTTTAATTGTGTGCGACTCCCGAGGTTATTGAGGGATGTTACTCACTCAGGGAGGAGTGGGATGCAGCTGAGTGACCAGATCTCCTTCTGTCCTCTCCTGCTCCAAATGCCTGACATTATTTAGACATTTTTGGGGCCAATGGGGTGGATCTCATCTCCCTCCCACTGAAAGAAATCTGGTGCCACTCCAGTGACTCCAAGGTCAGGCGAGATCCAAACTGAGATTCCACCTCCACACATCCAACGCCTGTCAGTCCTCTCCTCCTTCACCTTTTCCAGCAGCCACTAATCAGCACCTAATTAATTAAAACAGCCCTGGCCAGGGCCCTCCTGTAGAGTTGTAGAATTCCCTCGATTTTCACACCTTGTAGCAGTTTTCTTTACAGGCACAAAGTCCTTAAATATTTTAATTAAAGAGGCCATCCCAATGGTTTGAATTCCCCAGGAAATCCTGGATCGGCCCCAGGATGACCAGACCTGGTACCCCCCGACAGTGAGAGGGAAAAGCTTTTCCCTTTTCCACGGTGCAGCTCCCACAAAGCAAAAATCCCAGCACAAAAACAGATCATTTGAAAAAAAAAATTACAATTCTGACAGCTTTGTGTGCGTGAGGGAAACTGTAATTTTATTTTATTTTATTTTATTTTATTTTATTTTATTTTATTTAAATGGAAAGGATCTATTCATAAATTAGAACCAAGAGGGGAAACTTTTAATTTACTGCCTTCCCTCGGTTCTTTCAGATGTAAATTCTGGTGCTATGAACCTTCCAACTGCAGAGTTTATCCACTTCAGGAGGAAGATTCCAGAGGCAGGGAGGAAACCCTCGGTGCCAGGAACATTCCAATGGAATGGCAGCATCCCTGCGCTGTTGCTCATTTTTTAATTCTCCTGTTGACGAGTCCCTGCCTCCAAAATCCCAACTACTCCCACCGAACGCTGCTTGTCAGGGAGGGGCAGCCCCTGCCACACACACACACAAAAAAAGAGCTTTACACCTTTCCCTTTCAACAATAGATTAATGTCTCTTTTGTTCTCCGCGAGAGCTGGGTGTCATATTTCAAAATGCACTTTTAAAACAGGTATAATTAAAGCTCTGCGAGAGGAGGGAGGCAGAGAAATGAGCAGCCAAAGGAGTAATAAAAGGATTTTAGAGGGTGCACGAGCTGGAGGGTGCCTCATCCCTCCCTCTCACCACACAGCTACAATTACATTCCACGGTGGGGGGAGGGAAAAAGAGAGAGAAAAAAAAANCACACACAAAAAAAAGAGCTTTACACCTTCCCTTTCAACAATAGATTAATGTCTCTTTTGTTCTCCGCGAGAGCTGGGTGTCATATTTCAAAATGCACTTTTAAAACAGGTATAATTAAAGCTCTGCGAGAGGAGGGAGGCAGAGAAATGAGCAGCCAAAGGAGTAATAAAAGGATTTTAGAGGGTGCACGAGCTGGAGGGTGCCTCATTCCCTCCCTCTCACCACACAGCTACAATTACATTCCACGGTGGGGGGAGGGAAAAAGAGAGAGAAAAAAAAAAAAAGTAATTATAAAAATGAACTTTTCCTCGAAAAATGAGCACGTTGTCAAAGGATTAGTGCTTTGAACATCGCAGCGCTTCAAAAGGAGGATGAATTAGTGCTGACAACTCAATAAAGTAGCCATCAATTATTCAAAACGTGATGGCTCTTCTCATGCAGCACTTGTGATTAGGAAAACATTTCAAAACCTGGAAATGAGAGTTATTCTTCCTCGATGAAATGGGCTTCAGAAAGCGAGGGAAGAAAAATAATGGGACTTTGGAGGAGCCTGGCAAGAACACAGGGAAGTTACATCTCTTGGAGCCATCCATCAAGTGCTTCATGTGAGACTGTTCCAGGCTGCATTTGGGATTCATGGAGTGGAAGAAACAGAGGGAAGGGAAAAAAAATCTGTGATGTGAGAGGGGGACACAACCTTCAGCTGATGGGTGCAGAGAGCCCAGCCCAAGCAGGCCCCAAATTAAACTGCTGGTGTGTTTTGAAAAAGCAAATATTAAACTTTCCTAAGGAAAGGAAAGTTATGGAAGAACCAGGTTCCCCAGAGAAGTTTGTGGAAGTTTTTGATGTCCCAGCCCTGGAAAGTGGCCGAGGCCAGGGCTTGGAGCAGCCTGGGATAGTGGGAGGTGTCCCTGGGGGTGGCACTGGATGGGCTTGAAGGTCCCTTCCAATCCAAACCATTCTGGGATTCCATGAAAGAGATTCCTGGAGGAATGCTGGTGATGGAGCATCACAGATTCCTTTAAATGAAGTTTGTCAGACTTTGCCTTTCCAGGTGCTGGATGTTCCTCCTGGAACTGCAGCTCATCCGTCACCGAAACAACCCCGGCGAAGGCAAAGCACTGCTTTAAAATTGCAGAAATCCTGGGAAAAAAAGGGAACTGGAGGAAAAATGGAAAACTGAGTGAGTGTCACTCCCGTGGCAGCTGGATCTGTGACTTCACACTGCATTTTCAGCAGCACCCTCGGGCTGAGGAGAAGCTGCTCTGCCTCAGCATCCCAAGGCCCTGCTCTGCTCTCCTGCCAGGGATCCTAAATGAGTTTGCAAATGAGGAATGTGCAGCTGGAGCTTTAACCAAGCAGGAAGGTGGCCAGGCTAAAAGGCTTCTCCTCTGGCCAGGGAGGTAACAGGGGCTGGGTCTGACACCAGCCCTGTGAGGCAAAATGAGGATTTATGAGAGCAACGCTGCTGCTGAGGGAGCCTGGCGGGGCTCTTTGGGTAATTAAAATAATCAATCAAGGCCCGGGATGGAGGCTGGGGGCAGATCCGTGTGGTTTGCTCCCAATTTCTGAGGAAAAACCGACAGCAAGAGGGAAAAAAATGAAAATAAAATAAGTTACAAAGAAGTTTTAGTGGTTTATGGGTCTAGTGAGTAGTCGATGAACTGGCACTGAAAAGCAGCTGCAGAGGCCAGGGTGAGGGTGAGGTCCCTTCATGGAATCCCAGGATGGGTTGGGTTGGAAAAGACCTTAAAGCCCATCCCATTCCACCCCCTGACATCAGCAGGGACACGTCCCACTATCCCAGGCTGCTCCAAGCCCCAGTGTCCAACCTGGCCTTGGACACTTCCAGGGATCCAGGGGCAGCCACAGCTTCCCTGGGAATTCCATTCCAGCCCCTCCCTACCCTCACAGGGAAGAACGTGGCAGACTCTTGCTGAGGTGAACAAAACACGTTGGTGGCCTCAGGCAGGACCAGGATCAACATTTTGCACCCAAAAACTCTCAGGGGAAATACCCAAGGCCGGGTTGGACGGGGCTTGGAGCAATCTGGGATAGTGGGAGGTGTCCCTGCCCATGGCAGCAGGGCTGGACTAGAAGGCCTTTAAAGGTCCCTCCCAACCCTTTAAATGTCCCTTCCAACCCTTTAAATGTCCCTTCCAACCCTTTAAATGTCCCTTTCAACCCGAAACACCCCACAATTTAATGATTCATCACTGAGCAAACGAGGGTTATCCAGTTCCTGACCAACTCCAATGCACGACATGGAAGAGGCATCCAGCGATTTCGGGGATTAACGGGATCCAGAGACCTCAAACACGGGGCTGTTCCCTTCAGGTCGAACATGACTCACATCTGTGGGATGCTTTGTGAAGCGTGACTTCGCCTTTCCGGATCTGAAGGGGACAAAAATAATTCTGCCTGCGAGGGGCACTGCCTGAAAACGTCCACACGCAACTCCCCTGCCCTGGGACGCACTGGAAGTGCCAAGTGGAACTTGGAATTTTTAAAATAAATTGAAGGCCTGACGCTCTGCCTGAAGCGATCGCTTTTGTACAGCTCAGAGCTCCTCGGTGGAGAACTCGCACATCTGCAGCTGACTTACACAGGAGCCTTCTGAAAGCTTCCACAAAAGGCAGGAACTGCACTCAATGTTCCCCCCGGGGGAAAAATTATCTGAAGAAATATTGGAAGCAACAGGGAGAGTCAGACTCCCACCGAGAGATAATTTGGCCTTTCATTTTAAGCTGAAAAAGAAGGTTTAGCATAAATTCTGCAGTCGGTGGGTTCTACCCTCCTGACATGAAAAATACAAATAAGAGCTGAAAACATCTTGGTTGTAACACCATGCCACCGCAAAAAAAAATTGAAATATGAGCCTCAGAACCATTAAAATTGCTTTAAAATTATCCTTGAATAGGAAAAACCCCAACTGATCAGCCATGCCTGCTCCTTAATGGATGCTGCTGGCTGGGAGCCAGCCTGGAAAGACAATTAATTTGCTTACACTAATAAATAATAACAGCCAGCCTCCATCAAAGCATGGAGCCATCAGCACTGGTGAGCCATTGGAAGCTGCTGGCTGGGACCATCCTTCTCCTTAATAACTGCTCGTTTGATGGGAAGAAAACATTCCAGAAGCTCCCAGGGAGGTCTCCTTGGAAAGCCACAAGCGAGTGGCTCCATGCATGGAGTGGGTGCTGTGGTAATTAGCTCCAGCAAGGAGCTATCCTACAAAGCAGCTGCACACCCTGACTTTTTATGGAGGTTTTTTTGGGATTTTTGGCCGCTGGAGTTTGGCCAGGAGCATCATGGGCACGATGCTGAGGCAAGAAACGACAGAGGCTTTAAAGAAAAGGAAAAATCCCACTCTGCTGCTCCAGAGCGAAGCAATTTGCATTTTTTTGGAGGTGGAGCGCCGGGTTTTTAAGGCCAGCGACCACCTGGGTGGAAAGATTTATCACCTCGTTGAGAACCCTACAAGAACAGGCTGTAAGGAGCTGTCGAGGCACTTGCAGCCTAATTTAGGATCGATTTAAACAATTACAGCCTGAAATTTAATGCTGAATAATTTTGAGACAAATGAGTTTCACGGTGATTCAGTCGCTCTGGAAAGGAAAAGAGTTTCAAGCGTTTTACATTTGAGGAGGGAAGAATGGAAAACAAGGCCACGCTCCAGAAAAATGGAATATTCAGAGAGGACAATTTTTTTTAAAGGATAATCTTAACAGGAACGGATGGTTCATCCGTGAGGACACGATGCTGGAATATCTCTTATCTCCCAACTAATTCAGCTCCAACATGTGCTGATAGTGATCCCAAAGCAGCTTTATCAGCCCGAGCAGTGGGGGCTGATAAATTCCCGAGTCGTGTTCGAACCACAGCCGCAGAGGCTTCAGAGAGATCTTTGGGATAGCGAAGAGTGGGATGGTTAAAGCAGGAACCCACGAACCAGGCAGGAAAAAGCTGGGGGAGAGCTTCATTCGCCACATTTCCATCCTATCCATGAGGCGATGGGGGCAAAGACTCCCAGCTCCAGCACTGTCATGCAGAAATAGCCTTTTTTTCCCCCCCCTTTTAATGGAAAATCAATAGGATTATTTTAGGGAGCTATTTGGATGAGGTGGTTCAAAGAGGCAGCAATTTTTCTTGTCTTTTCAGAGAATTACCCTTCTCTGATGTCGGGAACACGGAGGCCTCCTGACCGTGGACAGTTTGACCAAGAACAATTCCAGTTCAAAACGATTTCCATCCATCATGAGAAACAAATTGTAGGAACTGGACGAGAAAATTCCAAGTCATTCTGACTCTTCAACCCCTAATGAACTTTAAGGAGATATACTGATATTATAGAACACATTTTCATGTGAAATGAAGCCACGAGCCACAAGAAATACATTATCCATACTAAGGCTGGTAAAGCTTGGGAAGGAAACAATCCAGGGATTCTGTGCAGCTCCAAAACTTCATTTCAACTCCTGGAAAGAGACTTTTGGCCCCTTTCTAAAGGAGCTGTTCCCCTCTAAGGACTTCTGGAAATGCTCTTCTGGAATCTGGTTTTGCTTTGGCTCTGAAAGGACCATCCCACCCCTGCTGCACCCAGACAGGCACAGAGTTAGTGACCATTAATCCACCAAAAATCCTAGAAATGATAACAATAATAACAGTTGTTCCTATTATTGCACAGCATTACAATATCCCCATGTTTTACAGCTCTAAACTGGGATAGAAAATGGCCACATAAACCTTGGGATAAAGGTGCTGCTTCCTAAGGATTCTCCAAGTATTACTCATCCCTGACAAGAGGATTTCACAGGAAAGAGGGAATAACTCAAAAGGATTAAAGGAGCTTGACATGAACAACAGCAAGAGTCAGTTCATTCCCTTCAGTCCCAAGCAACACATGAAATTCAGAATTTTGGGCTGGGATTCCACAGTGTCCTGTTCCCCACGGAGTTGGGATGAGAACTCGTTGCTCTTATCACTGCTCCACACTGGAGTTCAAAAAAGGTGTTTCAGAGGAGATTTCTCCTACAAACACTCCATCTCCAACCCAAACCCCTCACGTCTCTTATCTGATGGAGGGAGCCCTGGGGCTCCACATCAATCACCAACAGGGCTTGGGAGGATTGGATCCCATCCCTGTTCCTCCTGGGAGCTTGGAATGTGTATTGATCCTGATTGCACAGCTCTGAGACTGGCAGGTGTCCCCAGAACTTCCAAAGGAGACACACACACAAAAATCTTCCCAAGATCCCATCCATCCCTGCCCTCTGGCACTGGGAAGCCATTCCCTGTGTCCTGTCCCTCCAGGCCTTGTCCCCAGCCCCTCTGCAGCTCTCCTGGAGCCCCTTTAGGCCCTGCAAGGGGCTCTGAGCTCTCCCTGGGTCCTTCTCCTCTCCAGGTGAGCACCCCCAGCTCTCCCAGCCTGGCTCCAGAGAAGAGGGGCTCCAGCCCTCGGAGAATCTTTGTGACCTCCCCTGGACCTGCTCCAGCAGCTCCGTGTTTTTCCTTGCTGGACACACAGCCAGGTCCTGGCTGGGCATGGACAACCAGGACATGGACAACCCTGAGTGGTCACTCAGCTCCTACCTGCAGCAGAGGCCTCTGCACTCCCAGGATCTTCATGGTGTCGGCGTTGGCCAAGATCTTCAGCGGATCCGACGCCTTGGTGACGCCTTCGATCTCCTTGTTGATCTCGGCCAGGACCTGGTTGAGGAAGATGTTCTTGATGTACATGGTGAGGAACTCCCGGAGCGGGCACTGCTTGGCTGGGCCCAGCTCCATGGCGTACTCGATCTCCTGGATAAACCTGGAAAACAGGAAGGGGGAGGATAAACCGGAGTTAAACCACGCAGATCCTTTGGATTTGTGTTGCCTTTGCCATTCCAGCATTTCAGGGCCGAGCGCCAGCAGAGTGGGAATGACCATGGACTGTCCCAGCACGAGGAATGGAGGGAAGAAAAGGTCCATGATGTAGTTTTAGGGAAAAAAAAGATAAAATACAAACAATTGGTGAGACAAAGATTAAATTGCTGGAGAAGAACAGGTAAAATGAGAGAAAATCCCCATCCCAGGCACAATTCCTGTTTATTTGTCCAAAAAAAATTGGCTTTTCCATTTGGGACATGCTGGGAAGATGTCCTTATAAAAATAAAATCACCATTTAAAAAAACATTTAAAACCATTTAAAAAGATGCCACAAATCCCCTTGAAAAGCCAAACTTCCTTCTGGGCGTGGTCACTCGATTCCCACAGGTGGGTTCCCCACCTCTAAACTGAACAGCAGAATACTCCACCTCAAAATCCAGGAAAAACATGGAAAAAAGCAACGTCTATGCCATTATCCTCCAGCATTATGGATGTCTGTGTTATGGTGTATTTTTATCACCCTTTATTGTTCCATCCCAGGATCCCATTCCTGAGCAGCAGGATGATTTTGGGAATATTTTAACACCAAATGTTTGCCATCTCCTGCAAAATCTCTTTATTTCTGTGCTGCCATCTGGGTAGGACAGAGGAGTTTTCTTCCAGAAATTACCTCGTCATGTCTTTAACTACATCTGAGGCAGGGGAAGTGGTATTCCTTCCAAAATAATTAGGGATTGAGTATCAGGAGCCATAAAGGATTGAGACATGCTGTCCTGAGTGGTGCTGAGGGGGGTTTGGGTTGGATATTTCGAAAATTTTATGCAGTGGAAAGTGCTCAGGAAGTGGAGCAGGCTGACAGGGAAGTGTGGAGCCACCATCCCTGACAAAAACCATGGATGTGGCACTTAGGACATGGTTTGGTGGCAGACAGTGACTGGATTTGATGATCTTAGAGGTCTTTTCCAGCCTCAAGGATTCTATGATTTATTCCTTACCACTGACCCTATTCTCAAACCCTTCAACGAGATCTGCTTAATTATCCTTGATTTTCTATCTCCACGTTCCTCACTCCAGAGGAGGCACTTCCCTTCCCAGCACTGACTGAGGAGCCAATTCCCATGGATGATTTCTTTCCAATCTGAGCTGTTTTCTCCCTAAATCCTCTCCCTCTTGACTCCATGGAGTAACACATTTGGACAGTGCAGCTTTTGTGGGGGGATCCCTTTGGAGTTCAGTTGGAAGATTGGTTCTCCAAGGACAGAGATGCTGCAGGGAGGGAATCANACAAAAACCATGGATGTGGCACTTAGGACATGGTTTGGTGGTGAACAATGACTGGATTTGATGATCTTAGAGGTCTTTTCCAGCCTCAAGGATTCTATGATTTTATTCCTTACCACTGACCCTATTCCCAAACCCTTCAACGAGATCTGCTTAATTATCCTTGATTTTCTATCTCCACGTTCCTCACTGCAGAGGAGGCACTTCCCTTCCCAGCACTGACTGAGGAGCCAATTCCCATGGATGATTTCTTTCCAATCTGAGCTGTTTTCTCCCTAAATCCTCTCCCTCTTGACTCCATGGAGTAACACATTTGGACAGTGCAGCTTTTGTGGGGGGATCCCTTTGGAGTTCAGTTGGAAGATTGGTTCTCCAAGGACAGAGATGCTGCAGGGAGGGAATCACAGAGCCTGGCAGCTTTGTTCCCTGGATTTCACAGGGTGAGAATGGGAATCAGCTTCGTAAAACAGGGAAACAGCGGAGTTGTCTGGGAAGAGAGCAGAGACTCCATGGAGCTGATCCCAGAAATACCAGGGCTGATGTCACCAGCTCCAAGTGCCACCACTCATGTCCTTAAGGGGACATTGTCGGGGTTGATGGGACTGTGTTGCACTCACTCCCTGTGTCCTTTCATGGCTGTCAGTAAATCTCTCACTCTTCCTCTTTAAGTTTATTTACAGAGCACAAAACTCCCCCAAAAGTGAATTTTACTGTTAAACCCCATTCAGGTGGGGAAGGAGAAACACAGGAGCTTGAACTGGGAATGAGCATCGTCCAGTGAAGTGACAGCAACAACTTTTAAACACTTTTAAAGTCCAGAAAATGTTTTAAAATGGCTAAACCAAGTAAAAGAAACCTTTTAGAGGGAGAATGACCACGTGCAAACCATCAGAGCTCAGATGTGCTGACCCACAATGGGAGTGGCAGCTCCTCACCCCACACCCTGATGGTGTTCCCGAGTGCTTCCTGCACCACAGACTAAAGGTCAGTGCTGGAAAACGGTGCAACCAAGAATTTTTGTTTCCCAGTGCCTGGCATTAATCACCATCCCAGATCTCTCCTAAAGACCCGTGCCTTCACCTCCAGGAAACTTCTCCTTGATTGTGGTTGATGTTTCCTGTTAAGTTTTAACGTCTCGGCACGGACAAGACAAGAGTGGCTCAGTTAATGCTGGCCAGGATCAAAGCACGTCCCTGCTTTCCTCGATAGGAACCATAAAATAATCATGGATTACGAGGGAGCTGCCAGACAGCACTGACTGAGAGGGGATTTTGTGAGTGCTCAGCATCACTTGAGATAAAGAACAAATGATCAGGAGCTTAGGAAGCAGATTTCAACTCGATAGCAGCAGGAAGTTATTAAGACTGAAGGCGTGCACGGCACGGAGAGCTGGAGGATACGGATGGGAGACCTTCAGTTGGGATGTTCAAGGATAGTTCCATGAAATGATTATGGGAATGGAAACCAGTGAAGTCTTCCTTTGATCCAAGGATCTCTGCCGAGGGAAATGGAAGCAGAGAAAAGGTAAAGAAAAATGAAATATGGATGTCAGAGTGTGGCTTACAGCAGGGAACGGCTCAGGAGTTCCTGGATTTGATATCCAGTGGGACAAGTGAATTTTTACAGCCTCAGAGGACAACTGGGATCCCATTTGCTGGGATCTGCTGTGGTTCAGAGATGACCTCTCCATGTTTCCAGCAGCCAGGATGACTCCCACACTGCTCTGTACCCGAGGCAGCCACTCTGGAGCTCCAACCTTCAAAACCCCACTGGGCACAGGACCAGGGGGCCCAAGGAAGAGCCACAAAGCTCCAGGTGCAGATGTGGGTGAGATCTGCACCAGGAATCCTTCTGAGACATTAAAAGGCAGCACTGGTGCACCCTCCATGTCCTGGGCTGGGAGGGTTCCTCAGAATTCCATTAAGAGCAGATTAATAATGGAAAACATGAATTTTCTGTATTTAAGAGAACTGGGAGTGGCCCAGAGAAGCTGTGGCTGCCCCTGGAAGTGTCCGAGGCCAGGCTGGACGGGGCTTGGAGCACCCTGGGACAGTGGAAGGTGCCCCTGCCCATGGATGATCCTTAAAGCCCCTTCCAACCCAAACCATTCCATGATTCCATGAATTAAGGATGCAAATTCAAGCAGTGAAAAAGGATCGGAGCCGTTTGTGTCACCTTCCTCTGCCCCTCTGTGCAGGACATCACAGCCTCATTTTTAGTGACACAATGGCCCAGTACTGCTCTTGTCAGCAGATCCTTGTCTTGTCCAAGGAATGGGATGGTCGGGGAATGTCACAGCTTTGGGAATTCCCAACTCCGCCCGTGACCGGAGTCACAGTGACACAAAACTGTCACCTGCACGAATAAATGTGACACCAAGAGTGACTCTTCTGCCACCAAATCCCACAGGGCTCTCTGCTTCCAAGCTTCCCTCCTCCTGCCTTCTCATCCCTTCACATCCCTCCTGTTTGTGGGAATTTGGCCATCAGTTCTCTTATTTCCCTCGGTTCCCAATCCCTCTTGGTCATCCTGTGCTTCTCCTCCAGGAGCCCAGCAGGTTTGGGAGCCCAAAAAACACCTCGAGGGGAGCGAGTTGTTGGCTCAGGAGCCAGCCCTTGCCTTTGGCTTGGTCCTGGTGAGCTCTGGAATTGTGTCCATTGGGAATTCTGGCTGCCACGAGGCAGAAGTGTGAGCACTGCACTTCTCTCAAGGGGTCCAAATAAGCCAAATTTGGGGTTATTTTCCATAACCTTTACCCAACAGTTCCTCTTACCGGGAAATGTGGAGATAGAAACTCCCAGCCACAGGAAAGGTCACCAGATTTCAATGTATTTCTCCTTCTCCTTCTCAAAAAACCCGAGTATCTCAGACATATTTTTCTAAAAAACAACCCCATTTGGCAATGAAAGACCAGCCAAAGCACAAGGAACTGAAAACGAGTGTTTGAAATGGGAAATATTGGGTGGCATTAAAAAGCCGACAGATATTCCCTATTTTCTGCCTGGCAGATAGAGCCACACATTCACAGGCACACACGGTGCTATTTATTTATTTCAATTTCAAATGCTGCTGGCTGGCTTATTCCAACAGAATTCAGCCTCCAGAAAGAACAAGAAAGTGTTTAACAGCATGCAAAAAAATCCATCCTAAGAGTCCTTTCCAAAAATGCTGTTGTGTTACTCATCCAAGCCATCCATGGAGTTTTTAGATGTCAAAAAAGGCAATTTGACCCCCAGCTATCCCAGAAATCCCTATTTATCCCAGAATGGGTTGGGTTGGAAGAGACCTTAAGGATCAACTCATTCCAACCCTGCCATGGGCAGGGACACCTCCCACTAGCCCAGGGTGCTCCAAGCCCTGTCCAGCCTGGCCTGGGACACTCCCGGGGATCCAGGGGCCGCCACAGCTGCTCTGGGAATTCCAGCCCAGCCCCTCCCCCCCCTCCCAGCCAGGAATTCCTTCCCAAGATCCCATCCATCCCTGCCCTCTGGCAGTGGGAAGCCATTCCCTGTGTCCTGTCCCTCCAGGCCTTGTCCCCAGTCCCTCTGCAGCTCTCCTGGAGCCCCTTTAGGCCCTGGAATGTGCTGGAAGCTTTCCCTGGAGCCTTCTCCTCTCCAGGTGAACATTCCCAGCTCTCCCAGGCTGTTTTCAGAACCATCACTTGTGTCCCACCTTCGAATGCTTTGTCTGAATAAAAATTCATATCCAGAAGTGTCACCAGATTTTGGATCATGGTCACTGTAGATATTCCTGGGAATTGCCTGAAATCCTAAAAAAAGGCCCATAGGGATGTCCCGGCTCTGAAGGACACTTTTAGGAGATGTCAGGGTGAGGATGGAAATCTTCAACAGAGCAGCCAGGAGGGGGAAAAAAAAAAGTAGAAATTTGCATCTTATCCTGAATTCAGAACCTGCATTTTTAAAATGATGCACAATTTTCAGCTTGTTTTATCCTCCTATAAAAGCATTTGAGGTGATTTGTGGCTGCAATTAAGCATTCCCCTTAGACAGAAAAGCACTTTCAGGAAAATGAAGTAGCTTTTGGTAAATGACAGTCATTTGGATTAAAAAAGAAAAAAAAAAAGCGCCTCATTTCAGAAAATTTAATTCATTCTAACTCACAACTTAATTGGCTGTGAGCACTGTCTTACCTAAGCTGAAAGTGTGGGATAAAAAGCATAAAACCTAAAAAAGCTGCGTGGATTGATTTAGAAACCTACAACTGCTGCCTTCCCAAGGCTTTCTTCTGCCTTCTTGTTCTCAGATGTCTTCTAAAAGATCATTAAAGGAAACTGAAAGCGCAGAGCATCAATGACTCCTCGCCTTAATGATGACGGTAATAACATCTGAAATTCCCTCCTCAAACAAATGAATGACAGCAAAAAAAATCAAATATTCCAGAACCTTATTAAGAAAATTTTTTCTGACATTCGGCCCAAATTTCCATTTCAGCTTGGTTGATTTTTGTGAGATCCTGAACTGTTCTCTTCCCTCTGCCTTAGTCATGAAACATCCGAGTTCCTGGGATGAACCTTTTGGGGAGCTTCCACAGAGCAAGGAAATATGAAGGAAACATCAGGAATCCTTTGAGCTGGATCCTGGTTGCTGACAGAACAGAAAATGCCAAACTGGTTCTTCAGGCTCAAGGAAATTAGGGATAAAATACCCAGGACTGAAAGTTCTGGAAAGTTTGAGGACACATGAAACCAAGAGAGAAACCTGGGAGATCCCACGTGGTCCATGACACACTCAGAAAGCCACCCCTCCTCAGCAGTGGGAATTCTGGGAGAGGGTCAAGGAAATCATGGAAAGAATTGAGTTGGAAAGGACCTTAAAGATCATCCAGTCCTAACCCTGTGGGCAGGGACACCTTCCACCATCCCAGGGCGCTCCAAGCCCTGTCCAGCCTCGCCTTGGACACTTCCAGGGATCCAGGGGCAGCCACAGCTCCTCTGGGAATTCCAGCCCAGCCCCTCCCCACCCTCCCAGCCAGGAATTCCTTCCCAAGATCCCATCCATCCCTGCCCTCTGGCACTGGGAAGCCATTCCCTGTGTCCTGTCCCTCCAGGCCTTGTCCCCAGTCCCTCTGCAGCTCTCCTGGAGCCCCTTTAGGCCCTGCAAGGGCAAAGTGAGGCCCAGAGATGCTCCCAGACCAAAAGATCCTGATCATTACACAAGTGCTGAATACAATAAATACAATTAAATGTGAATAATTCACTGCAGCACATGGACCGTGGATCGTTTGCCACTGAAGACCAATCAAATAGGTCCTAAAGTAACAGAAATCACAGTATTTTGCCTAAAAACTTCACTGCAGGGAATTATTTTGGTCCATCATCACCTACTCCAGGATTAATGTTTCACACCTTGCAGATAAATATCGTGGCCATGCAAGGTAAAAGAACTGATTCTGCATAAAGTCACTCCCAAGAGAGGAATAAAGGTTTAAAATCCTTTCGAAGTGATCCCAAATTGTGATTAAAACTAGAATTATCACTGAAAGAAGTGTAAACAGCTCTGGGACACTCAAAGGAGGTTTTGCTGCTTTAAGTGTATTTGAAATATTAGCAAAATCCGACCAAAAAATCAGCAAATATCAGACAAAACCCATGAATTTTCTGCTATTTTGAAATATTAAATAGCCTAGAAAACATCCAGGAAGGTGACAACCAGAGGAATGACTGCTGCTACCAGCAAACACAACATTTGGGGTGTTTTTCACTAAAATATTATCAGTACAAGTACCTGGCAGCACGAGCCAGAACTGTTCCCACAACCCCAAGCTGAGTTTAATGGGTTCTTGTGGGGAAATCACCAAATTCAGTCCTTCCCCTGTACAAACACAAATTCCCAAACCATAAAAAAGCTCAGCTACTCGAGATAATTCGTTTGGTTGCTGTGAAGGTTTCTATGTCCCCACAGAGCTGAGAGTTTTAGTGCTGGAAGATGAAAAGAGTCCAGGACTTCTCTTTTTTAACAGCAGCTAAAAAAAATACAAGATTTAAAGGATCGATTTCTGTGTTGTGGTTGCTCAGCCATGAGATTGAGGTAAGAAATGCCTCCTTCCCGTGCAGGTGTGACAGAAAAATCAGTGTTTCGTCGTCTCTGAGGTCCTAAAAACAACCACAAACACTCTGGAAAAAAAAACCAAACTAAATTAAAATTTAGCTCTCAACTGCTGCTAAAAATATTGTTTCTTTAATGCTCAGCTGCCACCTGAAGGACACAAATTTCTGATGTAATGGGACTCTCTCAAGGTGCAATTTCTTCTGATGTCTCCAGAGGGGAATATTGGCTCGTGTTTGGGAGCAGCAGATGTAGAGCCAGAGTTAATCAGATCTGGAGATTCATGACGTGGAGAAACGTTTATCTCGTGCCACGCAGCTCGGATTCCTCCCCCGTTCTTCCCAAATGTCCCAAGACCCCACCCAGTGGAAGTTTCTGGCGTGGCTGGACGGATGCTCAGATCTCCTGCTCGCCATCCTCTCACCTCTTTGCGAGGGCAGGAGGGAAATTCAGGGATCAGCAGCAATTCCATGCTTTGCCAAACCTCAGCCAAGAGCCAGGAGGGATTTTCCCAAAGGTGGGAAATCTGAACGAGGAGCAGCCTCGAGGTTGGAGACCCTCCTGGAGGAGATGAGTTCCAAAAGGAACAGAATGGTACAACTTGGGAGTTGTCACTGTGAAAGGAGGGCTGTGGAATGTATCAGCATCACAGCCCTGGGCACTGGGAAAACACCGGGAAAAATATTGTGTGGGACAGCAGAATGGGGCTGCTTTACTTAAGGAATGGGTTTGAGATGAAAAAAGGTGGGGATAGATGGGATCTTGGGAAGGAATTCCTGGCTGGGAGGGTGGGGAGGGGCTGGGCTGGAATTGCCAGAGAAGCTGTGGCTGTCCCTGGATCCCTGGAAGTGTCCAAGGCCAGGTTGGATGGGGCTTGGGGCACCCTGGGATGGTGGAAGGTGTCCTTGCCCGTGGCAGGGGTGGAATGGGATGATCCTTAAGATCCCTTCCACCCCAAACCATTCTGGGTCTAGTGTTGGCTTTCATCCCCCTACAGCACATGGCCCCACTTTGCTCCACATCTTCACAGAGGTTTTTAGACCAAACCCGATAAAACTCGAGCTTTGTCCAAACCCTGAAGACCTTCTGAGCCAAAAGCAAGTCCAGGTGTCCCCGAGGAGCAGGGACAGCCCAGGGGGTGACGTTTGCTCCCTCCAGGAGCTGCTTTCCAGCAGAGCTCTGTGTGTCTGTGGTTCCATCCCCCAGCGTGGAACAGCTCCCACAGCCCGACCCACACGGAGGCTTTGGAGAGGCTTTGATCCTGCTCAGCCCCTACAGACTCCTAAGGACACCACGAGGCCTCGGAGTTCACCTGGAGAACAAACAGGGAGCAGCTTTATTCCCTCTGTGCCAGGAACCTGCTTTTCATCCCCTAGAGCAGGTGAAGGTTCTTTACAACGGAACCTGGAAGCAGGAAACCTGTGAGAGAATGGTTTGGTCTCTTCCTCGTTTATGGGGGGGCCTTTTTGGGGTTGTCCAGGTGCACAGAGCCTGAGTTTTCCCATTACTGGATGTTTGCAAAGCGAGAGATGCTCCAAACTGCAGGAGGGGATGGGATCACGACCAAAAAAACCCCAATTGTGCACGTTCAGGGAATAGGGAAATGTAAAACGCTGCTTTTCCAGGGACTGGGGAGCAGAGCTGGGATGTGCAGCTCAGCACAGCACCAGGCTTCACCTTCAGCCTCAAATCCAGCTTTGATGAGCTCCTCCTTCATCCTTTGTCACCAATAAAATAAATTAATAATTGATATATCTTCACTTTATACAGAACTGAGCAAACCCAGCTCCCATTCCAGCCACCTCTTTGACTTTCTGTACCAAATTTCTCCTCTCCCATCCTTGAATCCCTACATTTCCAGCCCAAAAGCAGACCGAGGTGGAGCCAAGTTGCCTCCAAGTGACAAGATTGCTCCGAGATGGAGATGATAACCCAAAATGACCACTGGACTGAATGACCCTCCCTCGATCCATTTGTAATTTAAATCCAATCCTACAGAAGATAAATGCCCCAACCACTCCATCAATCTCTCTCTCTAAAGGTCTGTGATGTCTTTGTTTTATGTGAACCCGGGGCGTGAAGCCAAACCTGGAGGATTCCACCATTTCTTCTTTTTTAAAGTTCTGTAAAAGCAAAGTCAAGGCTTTATTTCCCACAACAGGTAACACAATTTCTCTGCTGCTTTGCTCCGTGCAGGGGAGAAAATACATCCAGCCCTGCTTAAAAAGCACTGCAATTTTAAACAATCCTGACAATTCCACAGGAATTCCTGCCCATCACACAGAAATATTGTGAGGCAGCATTAAATGTGTGTAAAACACTTGGGGCTCACAGCAATAATTATGTTAACAGAGCCACCACATAATGTCACCCTATTAACCAAGGGATGTGAAATATGAAGTTCACTAACTTCAGCTTTTCCTATTATTAAATCCCATTTCCTTTAATGTCCTATTACATTCAGCTTGTTGACCACCACTGCAATGTAATGATACCCCCCACAACTTCACATTTCCTCCTGAGCACAACAGCCCTGTAAAAATTAACTTGTTATTCCCATTATTTTTTTTTTCAATCGGATCTGGAGGCTCGTTCTTTGTCCTCCAACCCCCCAGCTCTCAATCTGGCCCCTTTTAAAAAACAACATATGCTGAGGATAAACCCTTCAAATGGCTCTATTAATAGAGGAGCTGCAGTGACAGCTTTGCAAATGGGCACCGTCTTCATGCAGACTGGGGGTTATCAGACTGCATCATCCTGACCTGGAATGGGAATGCAGGGATGGCTTTGGAGGAATGACTGGGGGCAGCCAGAGGTTTCAAAGCCCCTGGATTTGGTGTGGCAGGCTGTGTGAGCCTACAAGAGACGGGATCAGACCAGCTTTGCTTCTCCCAGTCAGACAGCACAGAGCCCCATCACTGTCTGTGCCTGTCGCTCCAATTAGTCCTGTCTGCCTCGTGCTGACATTCCATTAAATCAGCGGACAGATGGCACAATCCCTCATTAGCATCCCACCGAATCCCGAGTCTCCGGAGTGGGGACAGCCAGTTAAATCCTAAAAACACACCGGGCCAAAGGAAAGTCCAAACTGAGGTTGTAATTCCAGAGCCCACCTGGAGGCAATGCTGGAGGTGCCTTGGTGGAGCTCCAGGAGAACTTGGGACAGGTTGAGGTGTCCTGTTATGGACACTTGGGTTGGGCACCACCACCTGGGGCACCACCAGGGCAGTGTGAGGAGTGATTCTGGCTGTCCTCTCCCAGCACTTGGATTTTCTACCATCCAACACGGAGGAAAGGCCAGGAGGGCCAGTTGAACATTCCATGACCTGTGTCCGTGGAATTATTTGGGGAAACAGAGTCGTATGGACAACCCAGTGGGATTCCCAGGCTACTTCATTTAACAGCTGGAAATAAAACACCATCACTTCAGAAATCTCTGGCAGAGCATTCATTCCCTCTGTCCCAGTCAACATTGAGTTCATCCCTTCCTCAAGTAACCCTTTTTGTCACATTTTAGTCCTGTACCCAAAACTGTTGATAAAATCCTGAAACACATGGGATGGAGAAGAACACAGATCCCAGATCATTTCCATAGCTTTTTGCCTGACTTGAGAATCAGGATGGGACAATCACAGAATGATTCAGGTTGGAAAAGTCCTTTAAGATCATTGAGTCCAACCATTCCCAACACTGCCAAGGCCACCACTGAGCCATGTCCCCAAGTGCCACATCCACATGGCTTTGAAATGCCTCCAGGAATGGGGACACCAGCACTGCCTCAGGCAACCCATTCCAATGCTTTACAACCNCCCGGGGCTGTGCCCACACTGGGACTGGCCCAGCCCAGGGCCCTTGGTCTCTTGCCCACCTGGGCACAGAAGTTTGGTTTAAGCCTCACTCAATCCCATGGAAATTACGAGAGAAGAGCAGGGACAACACAAATCCCTCCAGGACACCCAGGCAGGGAATCACACACCCCAGTGGAGCAATGGGAGCACGAGGACTTTTCCTTGGTCACCAACCCTGGGCATGCAACACCACAAAGGAGGAAAAACAGCTTTTCCAGAGAAGCTGTGGCTGCCCCTGGATCCCTGGAAGTGTCCAAGGCCAGGTTGGACACTGGGGCTTGGAGCAACCTGGGATAGTGGAAAGTGTCCCTACCCATGGCAGGGGGTGGCACTGGATGAATTTTAAGTTCCCTTCCACCACAAACCATTCTGTGGTGTTCAGTTCCAGGTGTTTGCACAAGAACACAAAGATCCTGTACATAAAGAGCTGCCAGGGTAACAATAAAGAACTTCTGAGGTCTACAAATCCAGATTTTGAGATTACAAATCCAGCCAGGTGACTTTAACCTACACCAAATTCCACCCTAATCACTTCCATTAGTAAACTGCCTGAAAAACTCAGTTGGGACACACCAATATTGCCTTTTAGGAAGGCAAGAACCAGGGATCAAAGACCCAGCTGCGCTCCAGGCTGTCATTAATAAATTCACACCTTGGCCACAGAGCCAGAGCTGGAACCAAAAAATGACTGGAAGTTTCCCACGTGAAGGAATTTATGGCAAGGAAACACCACCAGGATTTCGTTGCTCCTCTGGAGGGTTGGGAGGAGGCTCAGTGGGCTCCTTTCACACAGAGGGGCGTTTGCAGGATGTGTTTGGGGAAAACAGAATCAGCTTCCAGAGGAAACGGAGATGAAAAGCTGGGATCTGGAACTGCCTTGGATCATCCACCTCATTTGGCATCCAGGGTCTGGGCCAGGCTAATGAGGAAAATGGATTTGCAACAGCCCTGTGCTGCTGGAGGCAGCAGATTTGGACAAATTGGATGCTGTGCCTCCATTAAGGATCCCATTCTTCTTCTCCAAGGAGTGAAGGCTTTGCTGCAATGGCCTCAACACCAGGAGTCACATTATTCCAAATCAAACCAATTTCACTAATTCCCTGTGTAGTTCCATGTGTGGCTGACATTTTTTTCCCCCAACTCCTGATCTCCAAACCTGGAATGAGGAATTCCTGACAGCTGATGTCTCCTGCCCAGACACTTGGCTCCTGTCCACAGAGTGATCCTTACAAATCCCACTTAATCCATCAGCCTCATAAAGCAGAGCCCAAACACATCAAGGGCTGTTATTGCCAGTGGGAAAACGATTTCCTGACTCTGGGAAGTGTCATTTGATGTTCATGTGTGTGTCAGGTTTATTATCCCATAATAACAGGGCACAGCTGAGATGTGGCACACCAGGAGCAGATTTGGTTCTATCAACATGGAATTGTGGCAAAAGGGTCTGGAAGGACAGAGCAAGGCACACTCTGGGCTCTTCATTACAGATTCTCAATCAAAGGGTCGTGTTTTGGTGGGAGATGAAATTATCTTTACACACAGGCGCACAACAGACCCGAGCTCAGGGTGCTGCCCAGGAATATTCCTCCCAAATCCAGCTGGAAGAGGCTGCTCAGATGTCTCTGAGGTTGTAGAGAATTTCCATCCCATAATGAGAGGCACAAAGTGCCTGGCACTGCTCATGGTGACTCTGCCATTGTCCTCGTCCTCCCCCTGCCACAAATCAGTGCTTGGAAAGGGACAAGTCCCACCCTTTTCCATGGGAAGGTCACGTGGATGGTGCTTCCCTGAATTTGGGAACTCTCCTGAGGCTTCATGGAATGGTTTGGGTTGGAAGGAAGCTGGAAAATCACCTCATTCCACCCCATCCATGAGTAGGGACACCTTCCACTATCCCAGGCTGCTCCAAGCCCTGGCCAACCTGGCCTTGGACACGTCCAGGGATCCAGGGGCAGCCACAGCTGCTCTGGGAATTCTATTCCAGCGCCTCCCCACCCTCCCAGCCAGGAATTCCTTCCCAAGATCCCATCCATCGCTGCCCTCTGGCACTGGGAAGCCATTCCCTGTGTCCTGTCCCTCCAGGCCTTGTCCCCAGTCCCTCTGCAGCTCTCCTGGAGCCCCTTTAGGCCCTGCAAGGGGCTCTGAGCTCTGCCATCGTTACACATTGGAAGAAGAACCCTCCAGTGAAACCTGTCCATAACCAAGGATGGGGAAACTCCCATTCCTGTCAGGAATGACACTAATTAAGGGTCTGGAACAGATGGGCTGATTTAGCAGGATTTTATCCACGCTGATCCCGATGGCAGCTCCCTGGTAGCTCCTCTCCCCAGCTCGGGAGTGTTCCGGGATGGGACGGGGTGTCACACTCAGAACGTCAGGATTTCCCAAAGGGACACTCCAGAGGCACAGCGCCAGGAAGTCGTTAGCCTAATTAACTCTTCACTGTCAATCAAAGAGCTCTTCCTAATCCAGCCACAATCCCACAACCACAGGGCCAGCCAGAGCTCGTGGTTTTCCAGAGGGATGGCAAAACCCCACATTTATTGGGTTACAAGGATTTTACAGCACCGGGGGTGGGAATTCTTCCAGTCTGAATTCAGAAATCACCCTACAAATAAAGCCTCGTGTTTGTGTTTATATTCCTTCAGGGCATGACAGAGCTCCGAGCTTGGGAAGCTGAAAGAGGTGGAAATAAATCCTGGGAACCACCAAGATATTCAGCAGCAATCTGAGAAAATACGAGTGGGTTTTTCTGATATAAACCCTGCCTTTGTGGCCACCTGCACTGTAAATTGTGCTCAGTTCCCCCACACTCTCTCCTTACAACTCTCAATTCTCTTCAATTACCAAAAAGAGGAAAAAAATATGTGTACAGTGTAACACTGCAGCTTCATGGATATGATGGATGTTGCAGCAGTTTTAGTTTGGATTTTTTCCATGAATTTTTATTGCCCTGCGTTGTAAAAACTGCACCAGGAATCCTAATACTTGTCCTAACTCATCCAGCCCTGTGTGAATCATTTCAGCCCTCTGCATTTCATCTTCTCCCTCTAACTAATAGTGCTTGAATGCCGTGAATAATTTATTATTCAGCCAAATTTATGATTATGCTGATGCTTTTTCTTGTAAAGAAATACATTTTCAGAACATATTGATTTTAGCTGGAAGTGTTCCAGCTTGGACGGAGCTTGGAGCAACCTGGGATAGTGGAAGGAGTCTCCTCCCATGGCAGGGGGTTGGAATTGGGTGATTTTTAAATTCTTTCCTTTCAATGGGACGTTTCAGCCTTCAGCTGATGAATTTAAACCTCTCTGATGTCATTTAATGACAGGATTTAGGGCAGAAAGCTGAACACAGATGGAGTCCCAACCTCTGCCATATTCCTGAGACAGAAACTCCAACGAGGGGAGCAGGAAGAGGAATCCAAGAGCTCCCTTCTCCTTGGATTTTCCCCCTTTAACATCAGCATGCAGCACTCAGCCCCAATGAAATAATACCTGAAGATTGGTCTCCCCTCGGTCCCTCCCCCTCTATATTTATTTACACCCCCACGCTCTTATCAATAAAATCATAATTGCTCCGATAGCAGCACAGCAGCCAGCGTGCAGCAGCAGATGGGCCCGTGGAAAATGTTAAATAAACCCAGGATTCTGCCAGCTCCAAGAATTCAATGGTTTATAAATATTTCTTTTCGTATCACAAACGCACACGACTTGAGATAGGCTCTGCCTAAGTAGCTGCAGATCAGCTTATCTTTGAAAGCTGAGGGATTTGGGAGACGTGCAGTCTGCAGGAGGAGTTTTAGAGAGGAGCAAGAAGGGGGAAGAAACAGGACAAAAAGTGAGGGAAAAGGAGAAATGGAGGAATGACAATGGAACATTTCTGGTCAGCGGCTGTGGAGAAAAGAAATGAGGGAGGAGGAAGAAAGGGCTTGGAGAAGAGACACCTTCGGCATTCCCAACAGATCCATCGCCTTTGGAGGGGTCTCAGGGATCCCTGGATTTGTACAAAAACAGGGACAGGAGGAAGGAAAATCCCATTAATCATCAAAAGGTTCCATCCAGCAGTGAGCACAGACCATGATCCCCCAGCACTGTGGGTGTTAAACCAGCGGGGATGTTCACGGGATGTGAGGCTGGAGCGATGGGATGGGGACTGAGGAGACAGAATACAGAATACAGAATATATAACTCCACAGAAGAATGGTGTGGGAAGCAAATTCCAAAAGTGATTAACAGCATTTAGTACAATTAGTTGGAAATGGAGGACATGCAGAGCTCAAGGATGCTCTGATTAAAAAAAAAAAAAAAAGGAAAAAAAAAAAGGAAGTTGCTCAGATCAGTTAAGGAAATCAGCCTAAACTCTGAGTCCTGGACTTGTGGAGGATCTAAGGAAAAAAAAATTGGATTTAGTTGGAGGTTTTAATTAAAGCAATAGAAAAGAAAACCTTCCGTGTTTCTTTACCCATTTAATTCATCCCTGCCTTAGGATCAGGGTGTGGAACATGGAATAGTAATGGATTTATATCTCAGCAGATGCACACAGCATTAAAAACACCCCACACTTGATCTCCATGCAAAAACATCCTCATCACTCCTTGGATTTACAAAGCCTCGTGTTGACAGGAGAGCAGGGTCTGAATGAAGTCAAGAAAAGTTAATTAAAAATTAACAATGTCCCTCGTACTTGATCCCTCCTGCTGTGCTCTCCTTTCACCTCCTTCGTTTGCCACGACCTCGAAGAACTGAGCACCCAAAAATTCAGTTAATGAGAAAAAAAGGCAGGAAAAGGCATCCTCAGGACAAAACAAAGAGGTTTCCTTCCATTATTCCATCTGAACACAAAGTGGTCACATGATGAAAAAACCTGAAACTTTTCTCAGCACTTAGTGAGATTTCCAAGGCTGCTTGGAAAGGATGGAAAGAAGGATTGGGAAGAGACAACTTCCACTATCCCAGGTTGCTCAGAGCCCCGTCCAGCCTGGCCTGGAACGTTCCATGAAGTTACCCTCTGTCAGTCCTGAAAGTCTCCAGACACAGGGAATTCCTCCACTTCCCAAACAGGATTTCTAAAGACTTTTATGAGGGTCAAACCACCAAAGCAGGAGGAAAAACCAAGATCCTTGAACCTATTCCTGACCTTCAGGGTGGTTCTACGTGACCTGCACAAACCCTGAGTGCATTTCTCTCTTTGTAAAATTTGGGCATGAATTCCTTCCCAAAATATCTTATGGATTAATGATTATTAGGAAAAATAATGAATGGATGAAAGCCAGACAAGGGTCCCACACAGCACAGATGCCCAAAATAAAAAAACCAAGCAAAGACAGAAGTCTGGAAGATCCAAAACTGCCAAGGCCACCACTGACCATGTCCCCAAGTGCCACATCCACATGGCTTTGAAATCCCTCCAGGGATGGGGACTCTCCATTGCCCTGGGCAACCTCTTCCAGTGCTTTTCCCATCTCTTCCAGCCCTTTCCATGAAGAACACCAGCAAAAACCAGACCTAAAACTCCTTGCTTTATCTCACACTTTTTTATACTCCAAACAAATCCCCGAGTGGGTGACGATGACGGAGTACAAGGGATGAGAGGATGTTGAACAATGCCCAGAAAATCAATTTCCAACTGCTGTTTTTGTTATTTAGATTTAAGGACAAAAACCCCCACACATAAAGGATTGGAAGTTGGAGCTATTGAGAAACCAGAGACAAAACGTAAAATTCAGCAGCATCGAGTAAACTATCACAAAACATCAATTTATAGACAAGCACATGAAATATTTGGTATTCAAGCTTTTTTTGCTTGTACAGTAAAAGTGGCAACCGGATATAAATTTCAAGCAAAAAGTCACAAAGCCTACAAAATCAAAAGTACAATGCAACTTTGGAATGGAAATTTCAACTCCAAAGGTAAATTCCCATTGCCAGTGCTCACTGGTGCCTGAATTACCCTCTCAGGGATGCATAAACAGGATTTGTTTGATTGCTTTATCAGCCCTCCATTAGATCAAATCTTCTGGAGCAGTGGGAGACATCCCAGGGCTGTTTGGAGATTCCTTGTTTGAAGGCACAGTGAGGGCAAAATCGTGTCAGTCCTGTGGAGGAGCAGGGCCTGACCATGAAATCACAATTAATGCCACAAGAATCTACTTGGAAATCTCTGAAGCAGCCAGGACGGGGAGAAATTAGAAGCAAAATATTGTCAGCATTTTCTCTAAATGAACTTTGAAAAAGTCTGACGTGACAGGAGCAATATTAGAGCCTAATAAGGGATTAGATGGAGCAATTACAGCAAAATTTGATGCAAAAAGACACCAAGTTTGTCACCATCACTGCTCTGAAGCCACAATTCCAAGTGATCCTGAGCTGCAGGACACCTGCCAAGAGTCGTGGTTTTCAAGAGCGCTGAGAAATCCAGCCAGGTGGATTTTCCTGCTCTAAGTACTAAAATTCCCGGGAGAGATTTTCCAATTCAGTGTCTTGCAGATGCAGCTGTGATTTCCCAGGTCACTGCTGAATTCCCGACCAAACCGAGAACCTCCCCCACTCTGGGATTCCTCCACTTAGGCCGTGAGAGGCAACTGAGGGTGAGGAGTCCCAGATTTCCAGATTCCCAGAACATTCTGAGGTGGAAGGGACCCACAAGGATCACCAACTCTTAAATAAATGGCCCAAAAGAGCTCCCTGAACACCGCAATGGCACCTTCAGAACATCAGCTGGAGACAAGTCTGTTCCACCAAACCTCAAGGTCAGCAAACAAACCAGAGAAAGAACTTGGAAAGTCAGGAGAAAACCAGGAATGACCAAACCCAGGACAATCCCAAAATGATGACATTCCAACATCAGGCTTCAAAGGACTTCCAAGTGCAGTGGGGAGCTGAGCAAAGAGCAAATACCTCCATAAATAGGTGACCACTCTGGGAATTCCTGGCTGGGAGGGTGGGGAGGCCCTGGAATGGAATTCCCAGAGAAGCTGTGGCTGCCCCTGGATCCCTGGAAGTGTCCAAGGCCAGGCTGGACATTGGGGCTTGGAGCAGCCTGAGATAGTGGAAGGTGTTCTTGCCCATGGGACAGGAACTGGATGGGCTTTAAAGTCCCTTCCAACTCATTCTGTGATTTCTTGAGATAAAAATGAAGTGGGAAGAGAACTCGGTTCTACTTTGCAGCTGCTCCGAAGCCAATTTTCCTGAAACACCACAGAGAGCACCAGGATTTCCAGAATTCCATAAAAGCTTCCATGAGTGACAACAGAATTACCTCCTTCCTAGAGCTTGACCCACATTTCCCAGGATAATGATGACCCAGTGGTGAAGAGGAGAGGAGCACCACTGCAAAAGTCATGTGGGATCAAACATCTCTCAGTTGTTACAAGGAACCCTGAGAATTAATCCTGGAGAAAGGCTGGAGAAGGGAGGAATTGGGAAATATTCCAGGAAATCATATCCCTTTCACCACGCCGAGCCCAGCAGGAATTCCAGCCCTGCCCATGGCATGTGGGAAAGGCTCTGTTAAGTGTCAAAGCGCCTCCTCGGATATTCACAGCTAATCCTGGCAAACCACTCCAATTAGGGAAGGAGGGGGGAGGCAGCTCTGGTGTCCCTCACGTTTCCAGCCTGGATGAGGCCTGACAGCCCATGATTGCTGCAGACAGCCCCTAATTAACTGTCATTAGGAAACACATGTCAGGGCCTGGGGCCGGTGCTGGATCTGCTGCTTTACCTCCGGAATATTAAAAACCCGCCTTGAAACGAGCTGGTGAGTGAATTTTGTTGTCTTATTAAACATTCCCTACCTCCCCAGTTCGTAAATCCTCCTGTTTGGTAGTCAGTGTTTGGAATAAATGATGGATTAAAAGGGTTTCTCTTGTTCCTCCTCGCTGCAGGCAGCCCTAAGGAGAAGGATTGGAACACAAACGCAGGGGAAAGTGGGAGCTCTGCAGAACCAGGAGGTGACAAATGAAACAATTCTACCCAAACAACCACAATTAACGTGGAGCTGAGTTTTGTGGAGCCCTCTGCGTAGTCAGACCTTAGTTCTGTCCTATTTTTATTGATTAGAGCGGGCTTTAATTAATCCAGCTCTGTTCCTGCAAGTGCATGGGGGAGCACAGCGGAGGAGCTGGATGGAAACCTCTTCATGGAATTCCTGGTGACATCGACCCCTTTGCTGCACAAAGTCACCCAAATGAGGACGACTTTGTGGATTCAGGTGTGAATTTTAGGGGGTAAAAGGGACACAGATTATTCTTCCCTGTGGAGGTAGGGAGGTCCTGGAATGGAATTCCCAGAGAAGCTGTGACTGCCACATCCCTGGAAGTTTTCCCGGCCAGGTTGGACGGGGCTTGGAGCAACCTGGGATAGGGGAAGTGTCCCTGCCCATGGAAGGGGGTGGAACTGGATGATTTTAAGGTCCCTTCCAACACAAACCATGCCATGATTCTCTGATATCTGCTTTAGCCCTTCATTCACCTGCTGTGGACGCTTGTGATGCCCATGAGAAGTTTTGACCTGGCTGCCAACTGTTCTGGAATTCGTTTAATCACTTCCTCCTCAGGGTAGCTTCAGCAAGATTCCACCAAAGAAATCTTTATTCTACTTTCCCTTCATGCTGAGACAATAAAATATTTTCATCCCCTTTTCCAGGTGGACAACAGAAGTGCAAAGGGACTGAGGTGACCACCTGATGTTTGTCACACAACCCATGTGAGAAAAACACCTCGAGGTAAAGCAGAATCCTCCTGTGACCCCTGCTGGTTTTGGGAATTTTGGGAACTGATTCACGTCCCTGAGATGCTCCTCGTGTGGGAAGGTAGCGGGACTGGTGACTGGAAATGATTCCTGTAACAGTGATTCCCACTAATGGGCATTTCCAGCAGTTCTCATTAACG
This sequence comes from Aleadryas rufinucha, assembly GCA_013397815.1. Taxonomy (NCBI): domain Eukaryota; kingdom Metazoa; phylum Chordata; class Aves; order Passeriformes; genus Aleadryas; species Aleadryas rufinucha. The sequence goes on from VZTH01013879.1 coordinate 113,932, forward strand.
TCATTATCGATTCTTCCACTTCTCCGTATTTTCTCCTGTGATTCTTCAATTTCCTTTCTTTTTTTTTCCCCCTGCGATTTTTCAATTACAATATCCAACGGTGGCCTCGTGCCCTTTGTTCTGTACAGAGGAGTAAATCCCTCATTTCTGTAAAATGCCCATTTCCCAGCACATTTTCGATGGTGATTATGAACAGACAAGGTGCATTTTGAACATCTGCTCAGCAAAGCACTTCAGGCCGAGCCGTGGAAGCACTTTGCAGCTCTTGCTGGTTTCACTCCTCTGTTCCCAAGGTATCTCAGTCACAGGGCAGAATCCAAACCACAGATAAAAAAATGCCACAGTTGGATGGACATAACCACGAGCCAAGCTCTGAGTTTGTCTTTTTAAATAAAATCTCTCTGCTGATTTTGTGGCAGAGTTGAAAATAACCGAAATTAGTGAACGTTTAAGATGAATAGATTGGCTCGGGTGTGAATTACAGAGGACTCCAGGAGAGTTTGCATTTCCTGCCCAGTTTCATTTCAGAGTTTATGAAGGCACTGAAGGGCCTTGTAGGCTCAACACACTCATAAACATTCTGCTCCTCTGCTGATCAAGTTCTCATTCAACGCCACGTTTCTTGAAAAACGCAAAGAAACATCCCCAACCTTCCTGGGATGAGGACAAATCCTCCCTATCTCCCTCCACAATCCTGGCCATGTTTGTATTTTCCTTCGGGAGAATTATTTCCCCCATCTGCTCCTCCTGGAGGAGTTGCTTCCTCCTCGCTCCCTTCCCAAGGTTCCCAAATAAACACATTCCACAGCGGTTCCCCCAAACACCAAACACGTTTCGCAGAACTGATCAGCAACTCAAACAAGCAACAACCTGCGGAAGTCAAAGCCCTAAAGATTTACCAGACAGAGAGAGAGACAACCCAGATGGGTGTGGGTGTGTGGACGTACACAAACCCTACTCAGAAACAACAATACTTGGTTATTAACTCCCTTCTGGAACACGATTAAAGATATTTATGGCATCACTTTCCCTTCTATTTTAGGGACCGAACAGAAATTCGCCCTTTGAATGGGCACAGCATTAAAACCCCAACAGGGCTCTGGCTCTGTAATGTGTTTACAGCTCTTTGCATTTAAAAAAAAAATTAATTAGAAGCTTGGTAAAAGGTCAGAAGTTGCACAGGGTTACATTTTTTAGCATGGGAAAGCAGTTTCTTTCCAAAGCCTGAAGACAAATGTACTTTTTCTTTGTCAGACGGAAAAAGGTCTTGGAGGGTGATAAATAGCAGAGCTGTCCAATTTTGTAATCCAGTCAGAAAAAATAGACATCTTTGTGCCGAGGTACAAATCAAACCAGCTTTTTCTTGCTTTGCTTAATCACCAATTAAAAATACAATATATTATGTGAAGTTTCAGGTAATCTAAATTGAATTTCATTCACATTAAAGAATGCAACCTCTCATTTGACAAAAATGGAGCAACTATTCTTTTGGAGAGCCCACGGAATCAGTAATTTAGTTCCACTGGAAAGTGTGTGGCTCCTCAGCAAAGAATTACACTGCTGATTGTGTTAAGCAAATAATAATTAACACAAGTACATACAGCTCTAATTAGCGAGGAACTTAATTAAACAAATACACCAACACAGCAAAACGCGTAACAAAGTAATTGTACAGTGCCTTGCCAATGTGGTTTTTACTCTTACACGGTGATTAAAGAACAATTTTGGGTAGAGAAAAGCAGAAATCGGGCTCTGCCCAGCGCCTGTGAAACACACAGACCATGGAAAATGATGTGGAATTCCCTGCACTGCCTGGAATTCCCTGCACTGTCTGGAATTCCCTGCACTGTCTGGAATTCCCTGCACTGTCCCATCCCTGTCTATTTTCTATGACATGGAAGAGCTGTGCACAAAAACTTTTAACAGCGCTGGGTTTCTGGATTCTGAAGGAAAATTCCCGTTTCCCTAAATTAAAACAATATAAAAGTTCAGCTTGTCATCTCTAACCCTCTATCTCGTTCTGGCAGCCTGGAAAATGCACCCTGATATCGAGGCATGGAGTTAGGGAAGAGCTGAAGTTGGAGGATTTTCCAAGACCGAGTCCAGGTGGGTTTTGGGGATCTTCAAGGATGAAAATTCCACAACCTCCCTGGGCCACCTGCTCTGGTGTTTGACACCCTGACAGGAAAAAAAAGTGTTTCCTGATGCTCACAGAATCCCAGGATGGGTCAGGCTGGAGGGAACCACAGTGGGATCATCTGGTCCCTGCTCCAGCGGGGCCAGCCCAGAGCTCTGGCACAGAACTGCATCCAGACACCTCTGGAATATCTCCAGGGAAGGAGATTCCCCACCCTACGTGGACAATCAATTCCAGTGCTCGGTCACTGCACAGGAATGAAGTTTTTCCTCAAGTCCAGGTGGAATTCCCTCATGTTGATGTGGAATGTCCTGACTTCCATCACTGATTTGAGGCCTGCAGATACCAAGTCCACTGTACCAAGCATGGAAAACTTGGATTTTCCCGGCATTTTCCCTCTGACAGTCAATAAGCCTGGAAAGGTTGCAGGAAGAAAGATCCTCCCATCCTTCCTCCAACACAGCGTGGGACAGTTCCCAAGGGACTCTCAGTGCTTGGACAAAAAGTGTCTCCAACCACCACAAAAAACTTGGGAAGTTCCCTCACAAAGACCACCACGACCAACTGGAAGTGGTTTATTCCGGAAAAAATAACAATTTTTTCCAAAACACACCTCTAATTTCAGCAGATGGGTTTTCCACAAATCCCTGGAAAAGGAAGGTTTACACCAAGGTTTGGAAGTTCCTACACCTGCCCTACTCGCAGCTCACCCTCGCTTTCCCCAGGGCTTTTATCCATCACTGTGTTTATGAGGAGAGAGATGAAGGTTCAAAATCCATCAGCAAATTCCCAAAAAACCCCCTCTTGACCCTGTGGAATGAACTCCAGGGAATTCAGCATCACTGGTGGGTCACCAAGAGTCTGCAGGAAGATCCTCCCATCCCAAATATTCACTGATATTTAGATGGACACCTCGGCCATTGGTACCAACACAGATCCTCCAGAGAGGAGAACAAACCCCTTTTTGTTTATTCTCAATCACATTTTTCCACACCAGTTTCCTCCTCAACCTTTTAAGGTTGTAATTCCCTCCTAAATAATTCCAACATCACAGAAATGAGGATTTTTGCCTCGTTTTTGTCTCTGTTTAAGTATTTCCAGTCAGTACAGACATTTTAAAATCAGTAACAACAAAGGAAAAGGAATAGGAGGAAGCTCTTTATGACTGAGGAGTTGTGGGCATCTTTGAAACAGAAATGCAACACCCCAACTGCATCTTTAATATCTTTTATGAGTCTGTCTCTGAAGCAGCAGCAGAAGTGTTGATAAAGCCTAATTAAATCAATTCATCTGTGGAACTTTGCAATGCTTGGACTTTTTCCAGGAGGGCTCCTTGGAGCATCTTTTCTCCATTTTCCATCTCTCCCTAAAATTTCTGAGGTAAACAACAACAACAAAAATGATAATTCCTTTCCTGACACTCTACAATCACTGAAGGTTGAAGCCCCAAAGGATTTTTTTCCTTGATGTTAAACCCTGTGTTTATCAATCCTGTTCTCAGCCTGAAGCTCCTCACCACCATTCTGCTCTTTATTATTTCCTAATTTATTATTTGTATTACCGTGGTGCCTGCAGGCTTTGAGGAGCTCTGATTTAGCCACGGTTTTCCTTTCCTTTTGTTTTTTATTTCATTTCTGCATGATAAAACGGGAAGACCAGGGCTTCCTGCTGGCTTAAAATTCATGGGATAAGGACCACAGGAACTCAGGGTGTAATTTGGAATTGTGGGCACTGAGTTTGCTCAAGGTTCTGGGGGTGTTTTCCCACCATGGGATGTTTTTATTACCCTCTGTCACAACAGAAGCACTTTCTTGTCAAAGATCTTGAGATCTGAAGCAGGAAAGTTGCTGTTATTTCCTTTTAAACTTGGGGTTTTTTGAATTTTGATGGTCCCATGTGTCATGTCAGCATCTCTGTGATTGAAGGTTGGAGAATCTATGAAGAATTTAATGAAATGTAAAAGCTGCTGAAATTAAAGGTTGCTGTCCATGACTTAAAGAGCCCCAACACCCCAGAGAACTGAAGCAAGAGATGGACGCACTTATCCCAAAGCCAAAGACTCTGGAAGTTGCTGTTCCAGTTGTGTTACATCCACAGAATCCCCAAAAAAAGCTGGGTCTTAACGAAATTAATCTCCAGGAAATCGCCCTGCTCCCAAAGAATGTGGCCTTAAGGAGTTCAAGTCCAGCAATGAGGATTATGGAGGTATTTTCTCATTCATGGAATCACAGAATGGGTTGGAAAGGACCTTCAAAGGCCACCTGATCCAACCCTCCTGCCATGGGCAGGGACATCTTTATCAAGATCAGGTTGCTCAGAGCCCCATCCAACCTCGAAGGAAAACCTAAAGGAACTTGGTCTGGGGGATGAAAGGAAATCTTGCAAATAAACCTCCCAAAGAAATGAGATATTAAACAACAGAGAATTCATCTGAGGCATAATAAATATTCCCAATAAAAGTAATAAGTTTGGCAATATAAACACAGGTGCAGCTGTTTAATCAGTGCTGGTTTATAGGGAATCTTCTCTTCAATTAAAACAGCAGCAGAAATGGGATATAAAACTCTTTTATATGATACTTTAATATGGTATTAGACAGGCCAAGCAGGTTATTTAGCATTATCACCACACCAGGATTCAGCCTCTATCCAGTCTGATGGAAATAGAACCTTTGGAAGAGGGATTTTTCCCCCACTTTCATCCTACCCTGCAAAAAATCCTAAACTTCAGATTACATTATATAAACTACAGAACAAGTTTTATTCAGCAACACAAACTGAATCAATATCCAAAATAAACCAACCTGCCTTGGGCACAGGTTTAGGTGGACCCCAATTCCAATTTTATTGACTTGGGTGAAAAACTGTGATGCACACCCAGAATGTGGGGGGCAAACTGCACATTTTGGGCAAAACCCCAGATGTTTTTTGGGTTCTGTGTGCAGAGAGGGGATTCCCTCTCCAGTTCTTGGCCTGGAGTTGTCCTCTCCTGTTTCTGGCTGGAGTTTGGAGCTTGCCCTGATCCCACCCTTCCTTTTCCTAACAGAAGCCACTCGATGTTTTTATTTCACTCTGCTCCTGCAGAAGTTTCTGCTCTTTCCAAGAGCTTTTCTCATGCCTTTTGTGAAGCTGAACCACCAGAATCAGCCACAGGCAAAGTTCCAAACAAACCAGTGCAACAACATTAACCCTTCTCATTAAAACTTCATTAATTTCCCAGTGAAACTCTTCCCTAGATCCCATCTGCCTTTTCCACAGCTGCACCACCTTCCTCCTGCTCCGTGGCTTCCACCTCACCTCGCACCCCCCTCCTCCTCTCGCTTTTCCTTCCGTCAAAGCCTCTGCAAGAAATTCTGAGCTGCTTAAAAAGAGCAATAAAATGTTATTACGTTCAATAACTTCCAGCAGAATCANAAACCACTCTGCAGGCTCTGGGTGACCCATTTCCAACACCCAGGTATCTTCTGGAAGACTCCATCCCAAGCTGAGTGCCTTGCTTGGGAAGGAAGGAAAATCCCTTTTTACCAGGAGTCACACGGATAAAACAAGGGGGGATGGGCACAAGATATCCCTGGGGAGGTTCCAGTGGGACACAAGGGGAAAACTTTTCTCAAGGAGAACAAGCAGCCATTGGAGTGATCTCCCCAGGGTTGGGAATTTCAAGATTGGGCTGGACAGGCTGCTGGGCCACCTTGGGCAGGCTGTGCTGTGCCAGGAAAGGTTGGACCTGATGATCCTTGGGGTCCCTTCCANAAATCTTCTCTCGGAAAGAATCTAATTCTGAAAGCAGGATCCACCACCTCTCCTGCAAAGCACAATATATTGGGAGGAAAAACCGACCTCAGCCGGGCCAAACCGGGAGTTTAACGCTTGCTTATCCTGGGAGAAATCTCTGACGGGGAATTTAACTCAGGAAAACGCACAGAGGATTTCTGGGATGGCTGTTCAGCCTTTTGTTTTACCTACTGTGAGCAAACAGATGATCAGAGAATGGGATAAAAGGCTTTTTTCTCTGGATAAAGGATGATTTCAGGAGTGATGGAATACAGGTGATCAGAGGAAATCCAGCTGCAGCAGCGAGGAAGGGTTTGTGCAATTGATTATAAAACCTTAATGCATTATAAACAAACACACAAAAGAAGTTTAGTTTGGCTGGCAGGAGTTTAGGGCAGCGTGGAGAGAATTAGCAAGTCAAAGCAGCAGTGGCATTACTGAGGGATAAAACAGAAATACCTTAATTTTGGAGTATTTCGCTGTTAATAGTCTGGCTAAACAAGTTCTAGCCAGGTTTTTGTAAAGAAAACAGGAATTTGCAGGAACTTTTGCAGGTGACATCTGCAGATCCGTGCTAATGCAAAATGGTGTTTGACTGCAGTGCCCCCAGTCCTCACCCAGGTGGGACAGGGAGCTCTGGGAGGCACATCTGGAGTGCTGTGTCCAGTTCTGGGCTCCTCAGGACAGGAGGGACACGGGGCTGCTGGAGCGGGGCCAGCAGAGGGATGTGAGGGTGATTTAGGGGCTGGAGCATCTCCGTGCCCAGGAGAGGCTGAGGGAGCTGGGGCTGCTCAGCCTCGGGAGGGGACACGGCTGAGGGGGGCCTCGTCCATGGGATCAATATCCAAAGGGAGGGTGCCAAGAGGAGGGACCAGGCTCTGCTCCGGGGCCCAGCAGTGGCACCAGAGGGACGGGCAGGGACCGATCCCAGGGAGTTCCACCTGGACATGGGGCAGAACTTCTGCCCTGGGCAGTGCCCAGCCCTGAGCAGAGCCAGAGAGGGGGGGAGTGTCCTCCCTGGGGATATTCCAGACCCTTCCCTGTGCCCTGTGCTCTGGGATGGCCCTGCTGGAGCAGGGAGTGGGACCAGTGACCCACTGTGATCCCTTCCAACCTCACCCATCCTGGGACTCTGTGAAACCACTCTGCAGGCTCTGGGTGACCCATTTCCAACACCCAGGTATCTTCTGGAAGACTCCATCCCAAGCTGAGTGCCTTGCTTGGGAAGGAAGGAAAATCCCTTTTTACCAGGAGTCACACGGATAAAACAAGGGGGGATGGGCACAAGATATCCCTGGGGAGGTTCCAGTGGGACACAAGGGGAAAACTTTTCTCAAGGAGAACAAGCAGCCATTGGAGTGATCTCCCCAGGGTTGGGAATTTCAAGATTGGGCTGGACAGGCTGCTGGGCCACCTTGGGCAGGCTGTGCTGTGCCAGGAAAGGTTGGACCTGATGATCCTTGGGGTCCCTTCCAACCTGGGATTTTTGTTTCTATTATGGGGGTATTTCCCCTCAATAATTAATTGCAATTAATAAAGATGGCAAATCCAGGCAGGAGATGAGAGGCAGGAATGGCACAGCTTGTTTGAGGCTCCTTGTTTGCTCTGTCACCATCAGTGCATCCCAAAGACCTCAATGATGGGAATTACACATTTCCAGAATGTGTTTTCAGCCATAATTCAGTGCAGCCATTTCAGACTGTAGCTACAGCCTGAAATGATTGAATTCCAACAACAACCAGACTAAAGCTAATTAATGACTCTCGGTTGGGATGGAGAAGCAAGAAAACCCTTCAGGGGAGCAGCTGAAGGAGTTTTTTTGTCAGCAAGTCAGGGCAGCACAACAACCTCCAGCACCTTCCCCAGGCACTCTGGATGCTGGTCTGAACAGCGAGAATTTGCCACCTGGAAGAAATTATATTGCTGCTTCCAGACCTACAACTTCCCAAATGTTTTATGGGTTTGGATATTTCTTTCCAAAGCTCTTGCAGAACCTTCTGAGGGAGAGCAGTGTATGAAATGAATGACAGCCATTTACAAGAGGATATATTGAACAAAGGACTGGGCTGGAATTTAATCCCAATATTCTCTGTGCCTTGAAAATCTGATTCTATCACTCCTTGCAGCATTAACAGGTGGCTCATAAAAAAGGGAGGGGGACTTTTTCCACAGGTAGATAGGGATAGGACAAGGGGCAATGGATTTACAATGCCAGAGGGCAGGGATGGATGGGATGTTGGGAAGGAATTCCTGGCTGGGAGGGTGGGGAGGGGCTGGGCTGGAATTGCCAGAGAAGCTGTGGCTGCCCCTGGATCCCTGGAAGTGTCCAAGGCCAGGCTGGATGGGACTTGGAGCAGCCTGGGATAGTGGGAGGTGTTGAAGTTGGAACTGGGTGATTTTAAGGTCCCTTCCCACCCAAACCTTTCCACAATTCCTCTGCCTCCTTGGTACATCTCCCTGGTGAATGTGACAAAGGCGTGCAGAGGGGAAAAGTTCACCTGGTCAAACCATTCCCAAATCCCACATTTTGTTACTACCATGTGAAACTCCAGGAAAAACCTTTGCTAACATGTTCTAATGCAAAGTTAGGGCTGTGATGGGGTCGGCTCCTCGAGCTGGGAAGGTAAATGTGGCAAGGGAACAACACTTGCACCAACTCCTTTCCACATCAAAGGGGAATCGCTGGAGACGAGCTTGAAAGGGCTTCATCCACGTCCTCACTAATGCAAAGAGCACAACAAAGCTGCAGCTCAGCCTGGCCACGAAATTAACAGGGAAACAGCAGAGATGGAGGTGGCTTTGAAAGCTGATTTGCATGAAATAGCCACTCCAGAGGGAGGCAAAGCACTAATGAAGATAAAGCAGCTACACTGGAACGATGCTTTTGAAGTGAATCCCCCTGGACCCCCCTTCCCCTGCAGCTCCTGCTCCCAGACCTGGCTGGGGGTGCACGGGAAAGGCTCCTCTGGGGAGAAACCAACCTGGAGGGTTTGCACCAGGCAAACTCTGATGGCTCAGGAGAACATTGGTGACCAAATCCCATGCCTGGAGGTGTTCACCCATCCCTGGAAGTGCTCAAGGCCAGGCTGGATGGGGTTTGGAGCAACCTGGAATAGTGGAAGGTGTCCCTGCCCATGGAAGGTGTCCCTGCCCATGGAAGGTGTCCCTGCCCACAGCAGGGGCTGGAATTGGATAATCTTTAAGGTCCTTCCAACCCAAACCCTTCCATGAATCACTGCTTGGTCCCTCAGACACCCACAAAGCCAAACCTCGTGGTAGGAAAATTTAAAATGAGGTCAAACAGCCCAAAACCAAGCTCAGACCACACGGAGTCAGCAGCAAGAGCCTCACCACCAAATGCTTTAATGTCCTGGTTTATCCAAATCAAGATTAATTCCTTGTGGGAACTGAGTGTCCCACAGAAAAGCAAAAGGAACCAGGGATTTCTGTCATCATTTCAGTGACAGCTCAGAATCTCGTTTTACTTTTCATGTGCTCAGAGAAACTTTTCATTCTTAGCACAAAAGCTGCTGATGCCTTTTTTTGTTCAGTTTTAAACCCAACAAATGAGAATTGGACTTGGCATCAACACTGGGCAACAAGAGACTTTCAGAGAGAACAGCTTTAAACCTGTGTCTGCTGGTCAACAGCAAAGATGATCCTAAAGGGAACTGGGAGGAACTTTTAGGATCTTGATATCAGCGGCCACAATACTACAAAAATATTGGCCCAGGATTTCTTTGTGTGGCTCATCTGGGCCATCGACAGCCAAGTATTTGGCACCTTTTGTCTCAAAAGAAACATGTAACTGAATTTTCAGGATGGGAAGGAGGACCCATCTTTCTCCCTTTGTTAAAAAGCAGCTACAGACACCGAGGTTTGGCCCATTATTGAGGTTTTCAGACCAAGGGGAGAAAACTGAGGGCTGCAATTAAGTGACAATCTCACAAATCACACGGAGCCACTGTCGCACCTCGGATGCCACCTTTGAAGGGTTCAGTCTGTCAATGATCTGTGCCTTGGTGAGAGCAGGGGAGGGAGGGAGAGAGGGGGCAGCTCCTTGGGTGAAGTCATTAAAATTCCATGATTCCACCCCCTTCCCTACGAAACCACGGGTGTAACACGGCTGACACCAAGCAGGGACACCTGGGTCACCACCATATGGCAGCACAGCAGGAGCACAGCACCAGAATGTGGAAAAATTGAGATTTTTTAAAAAGCTGCCTGGAATCTTGAGAAATGACAAAAAGCTTCTGCACATTTGGGGGGAAAAAAAAAAAAAGAAAAAAAAATATAAATTTTAGATTTCTCCAGCGACAGCCAAGCTCTGACAGCTCTTTGGGGGCTTTTGCAGGTCCTGGTGCTTTTACAGCTGTGTCTACCAGGACTCCTCAGTAACACTTCCAAATTAATTCCAACACTTCCCACATGAAAAGCAGAACTTTTGGAAACAGGGGTAAAAGGAAGTGTGATAGATTCGACTATTAAAAAAACCCCCAACAATCCAAGAAACCATCCTGCTCCTTCCTCCCTTTTCCCTTCTCCCTTTCCCTCACTTGTTTCCCTCGTGGTGAGATCTCTGGTGGGCAGAAGGAGCTGCTCAGGGTCAGAGCTGTGTGGGATCTGTCCTGGTTCCTCTGGATGCAGGAATAACACGGAGGGGACACAGGCTCCACTTCCATGGCTTTGAAAGGATGCAGAGAAAGGCTGGGAAGGGCTCTGAGCCCCTTTGGAACGAGCTCAGGTCAGGATGCTCCTCTCCAGCACAGCTGGTTTGGAAAAGGTCGTTCAAGGACATGAGAGCTTTTATTGAGCCCCGGGGTAGGAAGTGAATTTATGGAGAAGGTTAGAGAGGAAGGATCGTGGAACAGATTTTTCTCTGCAGCCACCCAGACTGCTCCTCTGGATGTTCTGTGTTCCCTCTCCAAGCGAGGCAGGATCTGGGTGGCAAAGGTGGCACCTGAGGTTCTGAGCCCAGCCCTGCACCATCTCAGAGAGGCTCTGCTGGCACAGCAATGAAGATCTCATCCCTCACCCACCCCCTGGATTCCCTGGCTGAGCAAAGGGAGGGATCAGGAAATGCCATGGAACGTTTTTATGGATGATTCAGCACTGAAGCACGTGGGTTTATGGGGATTTTTCCTCCCATCCACAGCAATTCCATCCCCAAAAACCCTGCTGTGGACAAGCCATCAGCTTCCCCTTCCCTTCTGGATCTATCCAGGAAATAAGTGGCCTCAGAAATCCATGGATGCAACAAAGCCAAGGAGAAACACATCCCTCAAAACTTTTTGTCTTCCTCTGTGCTTGGATGTTCCCAAACATCCGAGCCCTGGGCTGGTGCCAGGGAAGATGTTCTGGGGCAGGAAGCTGAGGCCAAACAGGTAAAGAGAGAATGGCACAGCTGCTCCTTGGCACCACGGAAAAATCAACCCCATTCTTCCCCCATCTCCCTGGGAACCCCTTCACGTGCCGAGACAAAAAGCACTGATTTGATTTCCCGCTCGGTTTTGTGGAATTCTGACACGTCCTCAGTCAAGCAAGATCCCCTCCTTCAATCAGCCCCCATTTTCTGGAGATGCTGGAGAAGGAGGAAGTTGAAGTAATTATTGAAAAACCATAAGCAGCAGCTTTGGCCTAATTACCAGGACTCCTTTGTCATTTTTTCTATTGATTGCACAAGTATTGACCGAACTCCCTGACTCTTGGGCTGCCGTGATAAGAAGCCAGAGAAAACCAAAACGCAATGAAGTGACCCAATATCCTCTGAACATCTGTGATTGGGAACAAAACAAAAGAAGGAAGGAAAGACGGAAAAGTAAAGCCTGGAAGAAAACCTCCATTGGTGTTTTCCATAGTCAGCAACAGCTGGATCTCTGTGCTTGGGAGCAACGTCCTTGTCCAGAAAATGTGAGCATTTTATCTCCTACATTCCCAAAGTGGTTGCACTTAATTCCAAATTCTTTAAACATGGAATGGTTTGGGTTGGAAGGGACCTTAAAAGTAATCCAGTGCCACCCCCTGCCATGGGCAGGGACAACTCTCACTATCCCAGGCTGCTCCAGGCCCCATCCAACCTGGCCTTGGACACTTCCAGGGATCCAGGGGCAGCCACAGCTNCATTTTTTCTATTGATTGCACAAGTATTGACCGAACTCCCTGACTCTTGGGCTGCCGTGATAAGAAGCCAGAGAAAACCAAAACGCAATGAAGTGACCCAATATCCTCTGAACATCTGTGATTGGGAACAAAACAAAAGAAGGAAGGAAAGAAGGAAAAGTAAAGCCTGGAAGAAAACCTCCATTGGTGTTTTCCATAGTCAGCAACAGCTGGATCTCTGTGCTTGGGAGCAACGTCCTTGTCCAGAAAATGTGAGCATTTTATCTCCTACATTCCCAAAGTGGTTGCACTTAATTCCAAATTCTTTAAACATGGAATGGTTTGGGTTGGAAGGGACCTTAAAAGTAATCCAGTGCCACCCCCTGCCATGGGCAGGGACACCTTCCACTATCCCAGGCTGCTCCAAGCCCCATCCAACCTGGCCTTGGACCCTTCCAGGGATCCAGGGGCAGCCACAGCTTCTCTGGGAATTCCATCCCAGCCCCTCCCCACCCTCCCAGCCACGAATTCCTTCCCAACATCCCATCCATCCCTGCCCTCTGGCACTGGGAAGCCATTCCCTGTGTCCTGTCCCTCCATGCCTTGTCCCCAGTCCCTCTGCAGCTCTCCTGGAGCCCCTTTAGGCCCTGCAAGGGGCTCTGAGCTCTCCCTGGATCCTTCCCTTCTCCAGGTGAGCACCCCCAGCTCTCCCAGCCTGGCTCCAGAGCAGAGGGGCTCCAGCCCTGGAGCAGCTCCGGGGTCTCCTCTGGACTCACTGCAGCAATTCCGGCCAAAGGAATTTTTGTGGATTTGTTTTGGTTTTGTTTCTTCTGTTGCTTTTTCCCTCTCCCTGGCTCTAATTGATTTTTTTGACCATCTCATCTCCAAGCACTAAACCAAAACGAAACCTCTCTTATTTCCAGCTGTTCAATGCCCACCTCACTGAGCTCTGCCCTTATCACCAAAAACTTTTATAAAAAGCTGCTTTGATTGGAACGATTTTAACGAGCAATTTTTATCACCCTTCTTCAGTGGAAAAAAAAAACTTCATTCCACAGCAGCACCTGCAAGTGTAGCAGAAGAAAGGAATTGTATCCCAATCCTCGAGATCCATCTGCTTTCAAACAGACAAGAACAACTTCCACAAGGCTCCCGTTGATAAGCCTGGTTTGACGTGGATAGGGATTGCAGGAATTGATTTCCTGGGTTGTTTCAGATATGATAAGAAGCACAAATAGTGCAGAACTCCTGAGTTTGCAGATACCACTCTCTTCATCACTGCTCTCTTCCAGCTCATCGTGATTTTTTTTAAAAGAAAAAAACCAGATACGAATTTTTAGCATTTAAAAAGAATGTTATTTTTTGAACTCAGACCATCCCAAGAGCTGCAGTGTTCAGGGAGGGCAGGTATGGTGCAGGTCAAATTAACCACTCCCCTTTTCCACATGAACAAAGATTAATGGGATAAAGATAATGAAAAATATAATATTAAAATATGTTTCCTGCATCATTCACAACTGTTTGACCAGGGGGAGAAATCAGCAGGTGCAGTGAGATGGGTAAATAATGTCTGTAAAGGTAATTTCCAGGTGCAATCATCTATCCAGGATTATCCAGAGATATTAAACACAGGGAATGGGATGGGATGGGATGGGATGGGATGGGATGGGATGGGATGGGATGGGATCCATGGGATGGGATGGGATGGGATGGGATGAGCTGTCAGCACTTAAAACTTCTCACTGAATTCAGCTCTAAGTAATAAAGTTTCACAATAAACCACACTTTGAAGACGAAGACAATTCTTCCAAGAAGAGTTTTCCCCTCTGTTTCACAAAATATCGACCTGCTCTTTCTGGTTATGAAACCAAACTAAAATTTAATTTAACTCTGGTTTGTTTCTTGCTTTTTTCAGTGAAGCTGGACAAGGAAAGTGGACGGTCAATTTAAAGCCTTTTGCCTGCAAAAAATCGCCAGCATTTACACCCCAGCTCAATACAAACGATTTCACCCTCTGCAAAGTGTTGTAAAATGAAATTCTGTGGTTGTTCCACAATTCCCTGCAAAACTTTATAAATTCTGTCAGCTGAGAGAGCACAACTGCAGGGTGACAAAACCACGGCCACAGCTACAGGAAAGAGCACCCTGATGGTGGAACTCAGCAGTGCTCCCATGCTGGCCTTGCTCAGAGGCTGTTTCAGTTAAAAAAAGTGAATTTTCATGGAATGAAACCCAGGCTGGTTTGGTTGGAAAGGACCTGAAAGTTCATCTTGCTCCAAACCCCTGCCACGAGCAGGGACACCTTGCACGGGACCAGGCTGCTCCAAGAACTGTGCCAGCATTTCTAATTGCAGGACAGAATCGTTAATATCCAACTATTTCCCAATGTAGAGAGGAGGATTTAGGAGCGGTGCAGAGGGAGTGATTTCCCTCAACAGAGAGGGGTTTCAGCCATGTCCCACCCCAAGGGATGAGCAGCCCCAGTGGTGGCCCTGAGAGAAGACACGAGGGAGATGTTTGGCTGCAGCACACTCTTCCAAACTGCTTTTCCCACCAAAAACCCAGCTGTGGGATGGAGCCTGTGGCATCAGATGAGGTTGTTGTGACTCAAGGGCACAACCCAGCACTTGGTCCTGCTGCCCCTCACCCCACTGGCCTCAGCCCATGGATCCAGCCTGTCCAGATCCCTCTGCAGAGCTCCCTGCCCTCCAGCAGATCCACATCCCACCCAGCCTGGTGTGATCTGAGAACTGGCTGAGGGTGCCCTCGATCCACTGGTCCAGGTCACTGATAAAGACCTTAAACAGGACTGGCCCCACTGGACACCACGGGTGTAAATCCACTGCCCAGCCCCCTCTGGGCCCAGCCATCCAGCTGGTTTTGCCCCCACTGAATCCCAGGATCCCTGAGGTTGGAAAAGCCCTCCCAGACCATCGAGTCCAACCTGTGACTGACCCCCACCTTGTCCCCAGCCCAGAGCTCCGAGTGCCACGTCCAGGAATTCCCTGGACATCTCCAGGTTTGGCGACTCCAAACCTCCCTGGGCAGCCCCTTCCAACATTTAACAACCCTTTCCATGAAGAAATTCCTCCTGATGTCCAACCTGAGCCTTCCCTGGCACAACCTGAAGCCGTTCCCTCCCATCCTGTTGTTCATTCCCTGGAAGAAGAGGCTGACCCCCACCTGGATCCACCCTCCTGTCAGGAACAGTGTGTCCATCCAGACCATGGATTATTGATCCCTAGATAAGTATCTATCACTAGAATGCTTCTTCACCTGCACAGCAGCAAATTCTTCCCCTCCCACCTGGAATTCCTTTTCCTCAGGCTACACCTCCTGAATTTAAATACCAGCTCCACAATAAAAATGCAGCTTCCATCCTTCCTTTTCCAAAACCCACGAGGTGAACAGCACAACGAGAGCATCTCAGGTCTTCTCACCTGCCCTGGTTCTTGACAATTAACGGGGAAGAAATCTTTAAACCAGAGAAAAAGACAAAGGAAACGAATCTCTTGTGCTCCATCCTCTCACACGTGAGCACAGGTCACGTTATCCCTGCAGGAACAAACCCGCGGCCAACAATTTTCCCGCAAAAAGGAAGGAATTGCTTCCCCTGGCACTTGGGTCTGTAAACTGTTACCCAAAGATTTCCTGAAGCTTTGCCCTCTCTGCCGTGCCCTCCTTCTGGAACCTCAAACAATCCATTTTTAATGGAATGTTTAAAGGTCTGATGAAAAAGTGATAAGTATTGACTTTTGCTCTGCCTCATTCCTGCTCAGCGTCACTCCACTGAGGAAGAAGGAATGTNGTCCCTCCATGCCTTGTCCCCAGTCCCTCTGCAGCTCTCCTGGAGCCCCTTTAGGCCCTGGAATGTGCTGGAAGCTCTCCCTGGAGCCTTCTGTTCTCCAGGTGAGCACCCCCAGCTCTCCCAGCCTGGCTCCAGAGCAGAGGGGCTCCAGCCCTGGGAGCAGCTCCATGGATTTCTCTGGACTCTCCCCAGCAGCTCCAGGTCCTGCTGTTGTCCCCAGGGCTGGGGCAGCTCTGCAGGTGGGGTCTCAGGAGAGTTGAGGAGGAGAATGGCAACACACACATCTGTAAATCTCTTAATTATTAATTACTATCAGCGTAATCACTAAAATAACATTTGCTTTAGAGCTGCTGTTGGAGAAGAAAGCAACCTTCAACTCTGAGAAATATTAAAAATAGAGCAATCTGCAAGGAAATGATGATTGACAGAGGGAGAGGTAAAGAGCAAAGCTTAAATAATATATGGAAACCTGTAATTCAGCCTGACACAAATTCATTTTTCTTGCTCTGCCACTCCGAAGTATCCAATCAATGAGACAAATCTCCATGGCAAAGCCATTATTTAAACAAAGCTGGCTTGGCTTAAAAATGCAATAATTTGGGCCAATTTAGGGCTGTGATATTATGCACCATTTCGCATTGTGATGCGCTGAGAGATCCGACATTGATCTGGAAATGAAAAGCCAACAACATTTTGACAGTCCATAGATTTCCCCCTTTCTCTTCGCCCTCCCAATCCCCAGATGTTGAATAGCCCAGCAGCCTCCACCTCTGCTTTCCACCCCGGGTTTGTTATCCCTGAAAGCCAAATTGGAGACTTCTTCAAAGGAGCAGCAGCAATAAGAACAGATAACGACTTAAATGCGGCTTTAACAATGCTGCTTTCTTCCCTTTTGAAATAAGCATCTGGGTTGGGTTTTTTTATCCCCAAAATACGTTCAATTGCTGCCTCCAAACACATCGGCAAGCTGAGAAATGGGAGGAAAACTATTCCTCGAGTTGGTGGATGGGATCAGATTTTAAGGACCCGACAGGAGTTTTGGTTCAGCTCCCGCTTCCACCCCTAAAACTCCAAGGAATTAAAGATCCGAAGTTGCTCCAGGTGTTTGTTGGATCAAGGCCAGGGGAGTGCAGAGCTCTACAGGACTGAACAGCCCACAAGGATGGGAACAGGATTTGGAAGAGGCTGCCCAGGGAAGGGGTGGAATCACCATCCCTGGGAGCGTTCAAAAACCTCTGGATGTGGCACGTGAGGCCGTGGTTTAGCNCTGCAGGAGGGCAGAATCACCATCCCTGGGAGTGTCCAAAAAACCTCTGGATGTGGCACGTGAGGCCGTGGTTTAGCGATGAACATCGTCCTTAACGATTCTTTGATCAATCCCTTGATCTTCCTGGCTGCTCATTCCCCATCCACAAAATGGGAGTAATTATCCTTCGATTGTCCCATCCCTTGTTTGCCCACTTCAGCCACATTTCATCCTCTTTTCATCCGCCTGTGCCCTGCCGGGCCCCCACTGAGGCTGGAGGGCTGATTCATCACTCTGATGTTCAAAACAAACAGAGATATTGCACCGGGATAATCTAAAATGGATTTTCACCTCTGGCTTTTGTAGCTTTGCTAATCAGAAAACATTGAATTATCTCCATTTAGCAGCTGTCACTGTGCCACCCACCACTGGTTAAACTGGCTGGGTACCACGGTGACTGTGCAATGAGCAGTCAGCATTCCAAGAGAGCTCGAAAAAGGTGATCTGACGCAACAACTCCGAGTTAAATGAGAATATTCCCTTTTTTATTGCCTCACGATGGGATTTCAGCACAGCACTTACAAGGGAGAGGAAGATGAATGGTCTCTAAACGTCCCCAAAAGACGAGGGGCGCTTGCCAAGAGCTCCTCGTGGCAAGGTGAAATCCATTCCTGTGCGCTGCTTTGTTTTCAGAGATTCCAATCCACAGTCCTGGGGGTTTATTGCTCTGTGAATCAGCAACTGCAAAGGCACTGCAAAACAACGGCAGCCCAAAATGTGACAGCTCTGAGGCAGCTCTAACCCAGGAGGGATTTGGGAGTTCACACTGGAAAGCACTGACAGAGACATTGCAAAGTGAAAAGTTTTCTGAGGATGTTTGTGTTCAGAAACTCTGCCTCTTTTGAAGTGTCGGTGCTGGCTCATGTCAAATAATCACAGGAAACAGCCCAAATTTGGTGTGTTACTACTGTGATGCAACCAGGAGCAGGAATCCCTGGGCTGGTTTTGTGTGGAAACACCAGAACAGACACTCAAAAGTGAAGGGAGAAAACACAGAAGAGGAACTCAAGAGGAGTTTGGTCCTTGCTGTTCCTGCCAATTCTCTGTGGGTTTGGCAGTGCTCAAAATTGGGATAAAAGCAATTCAGTGAGGTCAGGGTGCTGTTCCCTCAGGAAAGTGTCTCCCCAAGACTTACAGGAATAATAATAATAATAATTAATAAATAAAAATCACTCTGATCCCTCCACATCCCTTTTCTCACTGAGCTTCCAACAGGCCCATCCTGCCTGGTCAGCAGCAGAATTCGGGAATATTGAAAAGATCTGAAAGCCCCAGTGCTGCTGACAGAAGGACTCTCCCAAGGGCTGTATTTACTGAGCTCTGTGGGTTGAAAAGGACCTTAAAGCCCATCCAGTTCCAGTGGGCAGGGACCCCTTCCACCATCCCAGGCTGCTCCAAGCCCCATCCAATCCGGCCTTGGACACTTCCAGGGATCCAGGACCTTAAGAGAGGCCGGATTTTAACACCATTCCACATTTCTCTTGAGGGAGCTGAGGAGCTTTTTCATGATCAGGAAAAAAGTTAATA
This sequence comes from Aleadryas rufinucha, assembly GCA_013397815.1. Classification (NCBI taxonomy): domain Eukaryota; kingdom Metazoa; phylum Chordata; class Aves; order Passeriformes; genus Aleadryas; species Aleadryas rufinucha. Next base: position 132,582 of record VZTH01013879.1, read on the forward strand.
GACAAACGCTGCTTTTATTAAACTAGATTAAACCTACCCTTGACAAGGAGCCCTTTAAGGTGTAATTTGAGAGTCACAGCAGGTGGAAATGAAAATAAAAATAAAACCAAAAATAAAACCCCTGGCCTTGATGATACTGTGAAGGTTCTAACAAGCTGAGGCAACCAGCAAATTGCAAGGTGATAATGGGTCTGAGTGAGGACATCTCTCCTCATCAGGGTGCAAGACAACAGCCAGGCTGTGTGCAACACAGGAATGTGACCTCTTGGGATGAAGAAGCAGAACTCTGGCTGATCCTTAGGAAAAACAGCATATGAACCATCTCCCATCTTTCACAGCAACGGTACTTTATTTAAAAACCACCCAAATCATTAAATTCTGTCACCTCAACAAAATGTTCTTCAGTAGAACAATCGCTGTCACCATCTGAGAATTCCAGATCCTCTCAATTCACAGATCCTGCCCTGGCAACTCCAGACACTGCCTGCTCAGTTCTGATTCTCACACATTTTATCATGGCCTTGGCTGTTGCTTTTTCTCCCCAAAATGCAGAATCTGGGATTGCCAAACGGAGCTCCTCACCTGACAAGACAAATGGATTTTATTGACTTAATCAAGGAGAGTAACAACTCCCCAGCTCATTTCTTCAGGGCTGGCTGGGACAAACTCTGGGGGCACGGGGAGGAGATGTAAAACACAGCCTATAAATTATGAGTTTATTAAAGAAATGCCAATGGGAACCTCTTCAGAAGGGAACGTCCACGTTCCGCGAGGCTTCCACAGCGAGCGGGCAAAATATTGACTCCCAACAAACGAGGCAGGAGCTCTCCACGTAATAAATCATGGGAAACTCCATAATTTTTCCCCTTCAGCTGAGGAGGTTGTTCTGCTGCTGTTTGATGGGACAGGAAACCAAGGGTTACCCTGTTTTTTGCTGCTGGTGTTCTGATGATACCTTGGCTCTGTCACAGTCTTTTCCATGGAACTGTTGTGTCTCTGCTTCCCTAAATTCGCTGTGGAAGGAGCAACTTGGGCTCAGATTTGCCAAATTTGGGCTCTAATGTTGATGGATTATTCCTCTGAGACCTACAGACAGTCTTGGGGGGTCCTGTGCAGGGCCAGGAGTTGGACTCAAGGATCCTCATGGGTCCTTTCTAACTCAGGATGTTCCCCGATGGGGCAAAGTCTCACATTTCCCCCTGGATGGGTGAAAATCCTGGGAGAGAGGCTTTGGCACAGCATTATTGAGGTGCACAAATACACAGGGAGAGGCACTGAGTGAGATCAGTGAAAAGAGGATAAAGCAACCAAGTACAAATTGCCCAAATTGCTAAATATTAACAACAAGCCTCCCAATTACCCAGACCGAGGCAGCTTCTCTGAGGTAACTCAATTCCTGCATTCAGAGCTGAAAAAAATCTTAAATCAGGACCAGAGAGTGATTATATTGATTTGTACGCTGTGAACCACAGGAACAGGAAATAAATGAGAAAAAAAAACCAAACCCACACACACAAGAAAGGAGAAAATGTTTCTAACAATTTCATATATTCCTCTCAGGGGTCCACAGCCATCAAGGCACAGGAAACTTCTGTTCCAAGAGGGAATGATCAGGTTTTATTTCCAGACAAATACATAACAGATGATTTCAAAATTTTACATTTTTTAAACTAATTGGCAAAATTTCAAACCAGAAGTGAAGCCTGAAGAGGGCTGCAGGATATTTCCTGTTCCTAATGGGCCAAACCCGGATATTTGGCCAATAACCTGGATATTTCCTGTTCCTAATGGGCCAAATTAGGCTGCTGCTGATTAAGACTCAAGCCTCAGATAAGAATGGGCTCTTCACAGCCCAAGCTTTTAATCTCCAGGGCTTTGGACTGGATCCAAATGGAAGTGAGAGCACTGATGGGGTCTGGGATGTGGCCACTGTGAGCTGATCACCTTGAGCTGTTTTTAGCCCATTTTAGGATGGGCTGGGCTGAAATGTGGCCATGCACCCCTGAAATATCTGGGAGAGCTGTGTCACCACTGTTTCTGCTCTACTGACACGGATTTGGACTTTAAAGAGGATCTTCTGGAGGCAGGCAGAGCTTCTGCCTGATGAGCAGAGCAGAAGCAATGGAAAAAAGGGTATTTTTCCAACAGAAAGATGCTGTTAAGGCTTCCATCACTCCCCTCTCCTTAATCCCATTTTTTCCCACCTTGCCTGTTACTGCTGCCCTTAGAGCAACATCCTGCCTCGAGGACTCTGGACATCACCACATGGACAGCAGGGAAAGCAGCTCCAGTTCATCCCATTCCCCACATTAAACAGCCACATTCCAAAGGAAAACTCGTTTCTGGGTTCCTCCAAGTGCACTGGAAATGAAGAGGCAAAGCCCAGAGAGCAGAGAATGTTTCTGGTAGTGGCTGTAGTTGAAGTTAAATATAAAGGTCACCTCTTGGAACGTGTTCCCTCTAGAAACCACCAAATTATTTCTCTTATTGCTGTGATTGTTTTCAAATCAATTTGAGAAGCCTCCAGAGCCACAGCAAAGGGGGAGGTCTGCAGAGTGGGGACAAGGAGATGGGAGCTTTACCTCCCTCTGTGCCAGGTTATTCATGGCTTCTCCTACACCTCTGCTTTTCCAGCCATAAAAAACGGGACAATGGCCCCTTCCAAACACAGAACCTGCCAGCTGCTTCTCAATCTTCAGGCAGAAGCCACCTTAGAAATCAGCTGTCCCAATTCAGGTGCCAGCAAACTCATCAGCTGAGGTGCAAACGCTCAGAATTGGAAGAGAAGGCTCCAGGGAGAGCTCAGAGCCCCTTCCAGGGCCTAAAGGGGCTCCAGGAGAGCGGCAGAGGGACTGGGGACAAGGCCTGGAGGGACAGGACACAGGGAATGGCTTCCCAGTGTCAGAGGGCAGGGATGGATGGGATGTTGGGAAGGAATTCCTGGCTGAGAGGGGGGGGAGGGGCTGGGCTGGAATTGCCAGAGAAGCTGTGGCTGCCCCTGGATCCCTGGAAGTGTCCAAGGCCAGGCTGGATGGGCCTTGGAGCAGCCTGGGATAGAGGGAGGTGTCCCTGCCCATGGCAGGGGTGGAATGAGATGATTTTTCAGGTCCCTTCCAACCCAAACCATTCCATATCTCTGTGATTATTAACGAGTGATTACAAGGACACCCAGTGCACTTCCAGCTTTAGGATGAACCACATGAACACGAGTGACAGACACTGACTGAACAGCTCACACCAAGTCCAAAAATAAAGTTCTGCCAAGCACAGAAGCCAGAAAGTCAAACTTTACAACTTAAAGAGAACCCAGGTGAACATGGACCGAGACATCCACACCATGCCAGAGCGCTCATCAACACCCACAGAGATGATTCCATCTCCAAACCCCATCCTGTGGCTTTGCATCCCACTTTGGGAGCCGTGAGCCGCTGGAAGCAGAGCCTGTCAGGGGATCTGTGTGAAAACCTCTGCGTTCAGCCTCACCCTGAAGCGTCTCCCTCATTTTAGCTGCGAGCGTTTCAATCCCACTCCAGAGGCAGCAAATGGGGATGTTCAGGGCCCCGCTGCCGGGAGATTGGGTGCGAAAGGCGAGCGGAGCAATCAGGAGGAGCCAGGCACGAGCAGCACTCGCTGAAGTCTCACTGACGACAGCCCTGATGTCGAATGAATGATTTAGCACTTGTTAAACTTCTCCCATTGTGAAAGCAACCTATTATTTTCCTGCTCGTGCTCTGCAACGCCTCAATCACTGACAGAACGAGTGAGTGAGAAATAATAGAGTTCATTTTCGATTGCTGTCGCTCAATAGACGCGTTCTGTGTACCCCACCTGCCATTGTTTCAGCAACAACAGAGCTGATGGCTTTTTCTCATCCCCTTTTCTGATGTTACACTGATGACTCCTCCGCCTTTAATAGCCCCCAATAACATCCCGGAACATCACAAGTGTTCAATCCAGGTGTTTTTGTAAAGAAAAATACACGGTACAGCACTCAGGAGAGGGGTACGTGCATCAGTTACAGCAGGGCTGCTTCCAAATCCAAAAGTTTAAATTCTTGTCATAGCAGGATTTACTGATTAAAGCTCTGGGTTTTTGTCAGCTCGAGGAGTGGTGAATTTGATGAAGTTCAAGAAGGGCAAGTGCGAGGTGCTGCAGTGGGTCAGGGTTTCACTGAAGAAGGGATGAGAGCAGCCCTGACCAGAGGGTCTGGTGCTGGTGGATGAAAAGCTGGACGTGCCCTGGCCACGTCCACACAGCCCAGAAAGCCAAGAGAGTCCTGGGCCAGCGTGGGCAGGAGCTGAGGGATGGGATCGTCCCCCTCTGCCCCGCTCAGCTGAGACCCCACCTGCAGAGCTGCCTCCGACACCAGGAGGACGTGGATCTGCTGGGTGAGCCCAGAGGAGGCCACAAAGATGAGGAGAGCAGGAAGCCTGGAGGGAATGCTGCAGTCCCAGAAGCAGCTGAGCTGCACCCCAGGCCTTTGCAGGGAGATAAGAACTGAGATTTATCTGCCCCAAGGTGTCCTAATGCATTTAAGGGGCAGAAAAGTTAAGTCAAGAGAGCAGACCCTGGACTGATCATGGAAGCTGCAGAGTCACGAGCTCCTCTGGACTTCATCCCCCTGGGATTTCTTCCATCACTTCCCAAGACCCACAACCTTTGGATGAGCATGGACAGCTCTGGACAGCAGCAGTTGTTCAGCTCAGAGAAGATGTGGTCACACAGAGCTGCTCCTTGTGTGTCCCTAAAACCACATCAATCCCAGCTTCCAACTCCAGGGAAGGAACAAGAGACACACGAGGAGGAAAACTGGGTTAAAATTATGCTATTGCCCTGTATAAATCTTTGGGAGGGAAATAAATCTCGTGGAAGGTTCACTGCCCACAGCAAAGGGGTGGCACTGGATGATCATGAAGGTCCTGCCAACCCAAACCCTTCAATGGTGATTCAATGAAGGTGAAGCTGGGATAGACAGGAATGAGGATGGGCAGGAAAAGGGAATGGAGGCGAGAATGGGAGATTTCAGCACACTGAGACCAATTCAGGCAGGGAATGAGAAAAGCTAAAGCAGAATGTGAGTTTTCACTGTTATCTGGACACAGAAAAACACAAAAAATGGAGGCAACAGCCTGTTGCAGAAAGCTGCAGGTACTCCTGGCTCTACAGATGGGGCTGATGGTCTCCTTGAGAAGGCAATAAATCACCACAAACCACACTGGAACTGCTTGCAGAGAGCAGCTCAGGGAGCAGGGAATCTCAGGAACACTCTGTGGATTTGTGCAAACCTCAAAGAGCGATGATTTCCTATCCATGGAGCAGCAGGGGGTTGTTTTGGGAGCCTGAGAGGAGCTGACCTTTGGGGCTACACCCCAAGTGAATTAAAGATGAGTGGACAACCTCCCTGAGAACAGACACAACTGGAATTTATATTTCCATCTCAGCTGACACAAAACCAAATTGCTGTTGTCTCTCTGCAGAGATTAATTTGAGATCTTTTTTGGGGGGTTCACGTGAACTCTGGTGCTGGGTCCCGAATCTCTCCCATCCCAAAGTGCCTGTGGGGACACAGCAGCCTGGGATCCAGGGAGGAGGATCCATAAGTCCCACTGCAGCTGCCTCTCACACGGATCCATACCCCACTCCTGCCTGGTGGGAACACACTTCCCCTGGAAAGGCAGAGCGCTGCCTTTCCCAGAATAAAAAAAGACACGCTGAGATATTAAAATGGAGATTTTAATCTTCAGTCAGAAAAATCCACCTAAATATAGTCAGGTATCATATCCCAGCCCTTCACCAGGAGGTTTCCCGGGAGCAGAGCTACAGGTGTAGCAATTCAAAATCCCTGGTAATGTATAAAAACAGTTGTAAGGAGCTGGGGATTTCTACGATTCCAGACTAAAAAGCCATAAACTGGAGCACATTAAGAAAATAACTGCTGTGCTGGTCTTATCTTTTTTTTTTTAACTTCTAATAGCGTGTTTTGTCTCCATCAGCAAAGAACTGCTCTCAAATAATTGCTCTAAATGACTCTTTGAAGGCACATCTCTATTTGCAAAGCCCATCAAGTCGCAGACAAGTCCCAAATCTTCCCTTCTTAATTTACTGTAAGGATGAACAAACAGAGGGAACTTAACGCAGTAATTACTGCCAGCACAGCTCAGAGAGAGGTGAGTTACCCGCGTTCAGAGGGAGCTGCTAATCCCCCCCAGTTCTGCTTTTAGACAGGATTTAAGGAATCCAGACAGGGAATTTACATTCACGGCAGCCAGCCGCGCTTCTGAGGGCATCTCTCATCAAACAGCATCAACTGGAGAGAGCCAAAATCTCGTAGTTCCTTCTCGACACCGCGTTTTGTGCGAGTTATTAAAGCCAATAACGACCCGACGGCACCGGTGCTCAGCCCGAGCCTCCTGAACGAGTGCAAACAAATTATACAGACCTTTAAAAAACCCCCTTCTGTTAATTCTGGATGCCAGCTAAGCTCCTACAGGTTGTAAAGCGCTCCTGATCCTGTAATTCACCGGGAAGGTTGAATCGTCCCGGGACATGAATAAAGATGAGAGCATTTAACAGCACAACAGACTCTTTACCGTGTAAACTGTGCCACACATAAGAGTTAGATCAGAAGTGTTTATTCTTTATAAAAACCAAGAGAAATATTTTAACCACAAGGATTTATTCAGTTACCTGCAGCAAGCAAAGGATAAACTGGAAGAGTTAAAAGATTTAAGAAAGTCGTAATTCCCCTTAAGTACACGGTAGGGCAGAAAATAAAACACAGGTGCCCATTCCAACCTCAGTCACTGTCTAATACAAACTGAAATCACACTTCACTTCTGCAGACTTGGATGCTGCAGGATATTATTTTAGAGAAGTGGCAGAGAGAATCTGAAAAGGTTTTCCCATTTTATGTTTTAATATGAACTTCTCAATTCTACACAAGTTTGTAAATAAAGCCAGGCTCTTTTCCAGAGGCCCAACCTCAGTGACACCACCGGGACAAGGCAGGAATAAAGTGTTTTTGGAAAAACTGCATTGTTTGGGTCCCTACAAACACATCAGCACGTTGGGTTTTCCTTCTTTATAGAGCGAGCCTCAAACTGTTCTTATGGAATAAATATTCCCGCTCCTGGATTTGTAAACTGACGTCATGTGCTTCGTGAGATCTGAGAGAGGAGGTCTGCAAAAACCAGAATTCACGGTGGAAGCACCAATGTGCACCTGCAGCACGAGCTCTGTCCAGGTGCCCCCGGAGCAATCCCAAAATCTCCCCATCCGTGCTGAGATGGAGCTGGCACACGCCTGGCAGGTCCCCGAGAGCTGTCGGCAGCTCGTCCCCCGATCTGGGGCAAAAGGAGCTGGCAGAGCTTCAAGGAGCTCCTTTCACAGCTTTTTGATTGATGGGTGATGCCACGGACCTGAGGAGACCTAGAAACACAACCAGCTCCAGCCCCTTCCCTGGGCTGGGCTGACAGGATTGGGAATTCGGCCACGGACGCCGCAGGTGATGATGGATCACGTAAGCAGGGAGGGTTGGGAGATTTGTGAACAACAACGGAGCCCTTTTGCTCCAAACACTCTGAAATTCCTGAGTGAATATTCATGAGTTCTGAAGCACAGAAAAATAACTTCCTTCCAGTTTGGAGGGACAGGAGAGCTCAGTGTTAAGAGAGAGGGGGAACATTTTATAGAGTGGGAAAAAAGACCTTAATTCCATGATCCAAAGGGATGTTCTTGGCCTTTCATGTAAGGTCAAGGGATGTTCATTCAAACCCCTGCAGTAGAGATACCCAGACAGCCACTGCTGGGTGTCAGAGGAGGGAAATGCAGCAACTGTTCAAAATAACCAGGTGGGAACAACCCGGGGGCATCTCCCAGCCGTGGGGGTGGGTCCATGAAGGACTGGCAGAGTTACCTGGAAGAGCTGGAAAGAATCACAAGCCAAGCCTGACAAAATTTCAAATATCCCCCTTGACCATCCTGATGGTTTTCTTACCCTGTTTTGCCCCAAGAGACCACTAATTAAAAACCCAAGAGATACAAAGTTCAGGAGGAAAAGAGCTAAAAACTCAACCACCAAATCTTCTCTCCTTTCCTCCAAATCATGGTTTCCCTCAAAAAGACCCCACAAAACCTCAGCTGGTCAAACCCACACTCGTTCCAACTTGGGCTTAGCCACAAATTTGACACGGATCAGTGATATCTCATCCTGAGAAATCAAAGGATCATCAGGAAACAAACTGTTGACCCAGAAGAATTTGTACCAGTTCCCCCCAGTCCGAGTCCTCTGATCTGTCTGATAACGCTGACAAAAGGTGTCAGCCCCAGTGAGGCAGCTGGAGGAGGAGGAGGAGGAGGAGGGAAGGCTCACAAAGGAAGAAAGGCCAGCTCAGAAGAGAGGAGACCCACAAGGGAAAGGAGGGGAGAGGGAAAGGCTTTACAGCTGGAAAAGAGGAGATGACATTCAAGAGGGTCACGGAGTACGGAAAATGAGCCGGGAGATTGAAAGGTTTGGGGGGGAAGAGCTGACTTTGAAAACATCCCTTGATCTCTTTTCCTTCATTGAAATGTTTTCTTCACAAGGCCCAAACAACAAAAACATGAAGGGAAAGCTGCATCTCCCGGCTGAAAATGAAGGAATGTTCATTCCAAAGTTGTATTGACTAATTCTCCTCCTGGAGCCTCAAATTTGATGGCACATCCATTTGTTTCCACCCCGGTTCAATGGCACGACCATTTGTTTCCATTCCTATCAGGAAAACGAGGCATGAGGTAAAAACCAGCCTGGTATAAACCTCTTCCCTTAAATTCCACACATATTCCACATTTCCTGCTCATTATAATGCAACTCAGAACCTGAACCAACACGCAGCCTCTTAAATCCCCCCGGGCAAAATCGTCCGCTGGTTGAAATTTGTTTAAAACCATGGAAGTACATTTATTTAAACTAAATGAGGATCTGACTCCGAGTTCATTCCACAGCGAGTTAGCAAATGTGAGGCAATGCTGGAATCTTAATTCATTCAAACAGTAGCCAAGGGCAACTCTGGACATCAAAACTCGTTTTGAATTAGGGAGGAACGGCCCTGGGTTAATTGCCAGTGTTATGGGATCTTCAGCACCACGTGGACAGAGCCACCAAAGATGTGGGTTTGGGTGTCACACGGTGCTCCCATCTTGGGATGGAAAGACGAAGATGGAATATCTGGATTTCCCAGGCTGAAGAGCAGCATTGTTATTGGAAAAAGCTGTCAAACAGAGAACAGTCAAACACCCCCTTTTCCCCCACAGTTGTTCTCCTACAGGATCAGAAAATGGGATTTCTTCCCAGCACAGAATTCCACCTGTAGTTCAGGCCTGGGTTTTCCTCTTCATTATTCCTCCTATCCCCTTATTCTGTTTCTTGAGTGTCTTGGAAAAGCAAGGCCACGCTCCATTCCCAATCCTGCATATCCCGAAAGCTGTTTGTAGAATCCCAGGATGGTTTGGGTTGGAAGGGAACTTGAGGATCATCAGTGCCACAGGCAGGGACACCTTCCATTATCCCAGGCTGCTCCAAGCCCCATCCAGCCTGGCCTTGGACACTTCCAGGGATCCAGGGACAGCCACAGCTTCTCTGGCAATTCCAGCCCAGCCCCTCCCCACCCTCCCAGCCAGGAATTCCTTCCCAAGATCCCATCCATCCCTGCCCTCTGGCAGTGGGAAGCCATTCCCTGTGTCCTGTCCCTCCATGCCTTGTCCCCAGTCCCTCTGCAGCTCTCCTGGAGCCCCTTTAGGCCCTGCAAGGGGCTCTGAGCTCTCCTTGGAGCCCCTTTAGGCCCTGCAAGGGGCTCTGAGCTCTCCTTGGAGCATTTAAACATTGGTAAAGCAACTTCTTGATTCAGCCCAGAGCTGCCCCCAGGATTCCGGAGGGTCCCTCAGCAGGGCCAGCACAGGGACTGTCCCTGCCCTGGGGCTGGGACAAGCCAGGATGTTGTTGATTCCCTGTTTCTCAAACAAAAACCAGTGAGAAACTTCCCCCATGGCCAAGTTTGCCGGAAATATGAGCGCTTCTCCCAAAATACTCCACATCGGGGTTTTTAGGCGCTACCAGAGCAAGGAAGCTCTCTCCACTGGATTCCTGCTCTTTGTATCCCATTGTGCTGCCTAGGAGACCACAGGGAGGCAGAGTTTGTGATTCCATAAATGAGAACGGGGCAGATGCAGACACACAAATCAACCTCGCTCACCCAGAGCAATTAGAGCTGGCTCATTCCCGCACCTCCCCAAACATCCAGCATCCATAAAAGCGCCATTAGGGAAGCCTGCCACGTCCCTGAACTAATTTACTTAGTCCAGTAGTTATTTCTGCTCGCTCCTCCTCTCCAAACACAATTCCTGGAGCTTTCTGCAGAGAAATGAGAGCAGATTTTGCCCGGAAAGGTGAAGATCTTGGCAAAAGCCCGTGCTAGGCTTCCAATTCCTCTTTTCATTAGGCAGCAACCGGCTCCTTTTATTCCAGGATGTGTATCCAGAGGTAGAAGAGATCTCCCTAGTGGTTTCCTGATGCCATCCTCCCCCTCCTAAAAATAACCAGTGGAGGATGTTCCTGCAAGATTCCTTTCAAGCGCTGTGTGAATTGCTGATGGGAAGGAGCTCCTGCATACCAAAGCTCATGGAAAGCTTTATTCTCCTGCACGGGGAAAGGATTTTTTTTAACCAGAATGAAAAAGAGACGGAACGCCAGACACGTATCCTCCCGTCCAACTGGGAATTCCAACCGTCTCAATGATATGTAAATTATATTCGGATTTAATGCGGGCCTGGTTGGAAAAGGGATGAGTCCGAAGAGCCCGTTCCTCGTCCGGCGCATCTGCTCTGGGTGTGCCTGTGGAGCCAACGAGCTTCCGTGACTAAGGGTGGTCACAAATCATCCCTGCAGTTTCCCCCTGGATTTAATTATCTATTAAATGGTTTTGTTCCCGTTAAAAGAATCCATTTGCTCCACACAAAGCTGGTGTTTGGCTGAAAACAAAGGACAGCACCTGAAAATAGGAGTGGTTCATCTGGCTGGAAATTGAGGCAACCTCATGGATTTTTACCATTTCTAATTGTCTGGATGTCTCCAGACATGATACAACTTCCATGATGTGTCCAGTTCTGGGACCCTCAGGACAAGAGAGACCTGGAGGGGCTGGAGCATGTCCAGGAAAGAGACCAGAGCTGGGGAAGGGGCTGGAGCTCCAGGAATAGCTGAGGGAGCTGGGAAAGGGGCTCAGCCTGGAGAAAAGGAGGCTCAGGGGGGACCTTGTGGCTCTGCACAAGTCCCTGACAGGAGGGGGCAGCCGGGGGGGGTCGGGCTGTGCTGGCAGGGAACAGGGACAGGAGGAGAGGGAACGGCCTCAGGCTGGGCCAGGGGAGGCTCAGGGTGGACATCAGCAGGAATTTCTCCATGGAAAGGGTGGTCAGGCATTGGAAAGAGCTTCCCAGGGAGGTGTGGAGTCCCCATCCCTGGGGGTGCCCAAGGAATGACTGGGCAGAGCAGAAAGCTTGTCCTGGGGTGGATTTTCCAGGCAGTAAAGAAGCAATCCCAGGTATCCAACAGCCAGCAAATCCCACAGGGATGGGACATCAAATCAAACTCCCTCCATTCCCAGCTCCAATGGAGCACTGAGATTCCGGTGATCCAGCTGTACATTCCTCCCTGCCGGTCTCACTCCATGCCAATCCCAGTGCTAAGCACGTTGTTAACATTGTAATTCCTCCTTTATTACATCCAGGTATAGAAATGGCATCCCTGGGAGCCCTGTGAATTCCCATCATTATTCCTTTACTGGAGCTGTGTTCCCTGACCTGCTGAGATGTTGATCACCACCTTGCCCCACGCCCCTGTGGGACCCATTATTTATCTTATCCCATTTTACAGCGTGGAGTAAATAAATAGCATTAAAGTGCTAAATTTATTCATGGAAATGGGGCTGCGTTTGCATCCCGGAGCCATTCCTTAAATCAAGGAAATGCTGTTAATAGGCTGCAATGAAGATGTAAAACATTCATTTTAATATGGCTGTAATAAAGGCAGATTGCAGGAGCTGATGATGACATTTCACACGTGGGGACAAGGACGGTGACACTTTAATATCTCCACTTCCTGGAACCAATTCCATCCCATGCAGCCCAAGAGGGCTGTATTAATTATTATGGTGTCATCTCGAAGAAATTAATTCCAGTCGTTATCAGAGGATGCACATTAAACAACGATTGCTTGGCTGCTTGAGCAAATCCCACACCCTGGGAGGGGACAGGAGCGCGGTGACAACCAGGTGGTGACACATCCGTTTCCACCCCCAAGCGTTTTGTGATGGCAGAGTTGGGTAGGACACAGGATGATCTTCACCAGGCAGAGGAGCAGAGCAGAGGCAGCAAAGCTCTTCTGTGCTGGAGGAGCTCATGGGAGTTCTGTGCTGGAGGAATTCTCAGTGGGAGAGCTGGAATTGAGTCCTGCAAGGAGCAGGATCCCATTTTTTGGATCTCCTATTAATTATCAGAGCTTTTTGATAAAGATTTTGTTTTATCAAAACACTGCTCCATCCCTGGAAGAGTCCAAGGCCAGGTGGGATGAGGTTTGGAGAAACCTGGGATAGTGGAAGGTGTCCCTGCCCATGGCAGGGGCTGGAACTGGATGAGCTTCAACATCTCTTCAACCTAAACCATTCTGTAATTCTGTGATTTTTATCAAGTCTGCACCTTATTTAAAATCTCTTCTTATGAATTAAAAATAAATTAAGTTTCCCCAAACTGATCCAGAGCAATAACGCAGTGAGAGGAACATCTTGGTCCTTCTGCTGCACCGACTTACTGCAAAGCAAAACTGAGGTTTCCTTTAACTCCTCCTAATTTCTACAAGTCAAACTTGCCCTGAAATGGACTCTTTAAAGCTCCATGTCCTGTGCATGAAGACATTATTAAGTTATTCTCCTCTAGAGAAAATATTGCTTCAACAAATGTTGGTCTTCCAAGAATTCAGCACCGGAGCCATGGAATCACAGAATGGTTTGGGTTGGGAGGGACCTTAAAGACCATCTCATTCCAACCATGGACACCTTCCCCAAGGATGTCTCCTGCTCTTCCCCATCCACTCTGGGGAATGCACCAGATTCAGACCATAAAACTGACATTTCATTCTTCATCCTCATTTTATTTTTAACCTCTAAAAGTTCAGTGCCAAAGCCAAGGCACAGAACAGGTCACTCCACACAAACACCCCCCCACCAGCTGCATACCAGAGCTGTCCTTCAGAGCATGTTGATGCTTTGTTTCTTAGGCCATTTTTATTAATTTGCATTATTAAAGCGAGTTTGAAACCAAAAATTAATACACAGTTGCCAAGAGTGTGAGCAGAGAATTCAGATATCTGAATTCACAGCGAGGGAAAGAGTAAGACAACAAACGGTGTCTTACCAAGGGATGGAAAGGGAAAATTGTATCCATTTATTCCTTAGTTAAATTGCTATTTGCATTTATTCATGGGATATAATTATGGATAGCAATCACATTTTTCCCTTCAGACTCAGATTTGGTTCATAATTTAATTCAGGAGAGGCAGCAAGAAGTGAAATTTAAAGCTGGCCACTACTGAGCCAAACCCAAAGAGAGTGAGCTCTAATTCTGAGTTTCTCTTGTGGGAGAAAACTTCAGCTTGGAGCCAGAACTCAGCCAGGATTTCCCAAGATTTGCTCAGAAATGGGCAGGATCATCCTAAGCCCCACCAGGTACCTCCATCAGAAATTGGATTGAAACAACCAAGAAAACTCCTCCATCCCAAAGACACCAAAAATCCACCACGGCCTACAGAAGGTTCACCTTTAATCTGTGTTTGATGATGGCCACACAAAGTAGAAAATACCATAAAAACCAATTTATTAAAGCCAAAGACCAGCAGGCACAGACAAAATAAACATGGAAGAGTGGATGGGATGAGGCCAGGCAGCTCCAGGCTGGAAAGGGATGCCTTGGGAATGTGCTTCCACACCCATGCGTGAAGCAATGCCGTGACAGAAGGATCCCTCCTGTCCACCTGGAACCATTTCTTTCCACAAGCCACAGGAAAATAAAGTTTATAAATGCTAATGTGTTGTTTGGAAAGGTCAGGTCAGTATTTGCTGTGACACGAGTCGGGGGGAACCAAATCCATCTGAGCATCAGGTCACCGTGGGACAGCAGCGACATTAAAGAGAGGAGGATCTGAACCCTTCCCCAGGTGAATTTGTTGCTGCAATAAGGTTTGATCCCCTTGCTGAAGGTTTGATCCCCTTCCCTTCTGCTCTGGTCACTGGGAGGCGGCAGCAAAGCAACAGAAAGTTTAGAAAAGTGAACTCTCGGTACAATTGTGATGCTGATTTGTACCAAAATGGTCAGAAAAGGGCAAGAGTCCTTAAAAAGGAAAAGCAAGATCAAAGTGGGGTGAAATTTCTGTGATTTATCCATTGGCAAAAAGAAGGAATTCTTATTCAAGCAGGTTTAAAGGTCATTAGGGGAGGGGAGAGCAGAGCTGGTGCTGGTTTTGACACCAGGTTCATCTTTTCGAAGGAAATTACAGAAACATGGAATTGATAAGGTGGGAAAAGACCTTTAGGTCCAACCATCACCATCATGTTCACCACTAAACCATGTCCTCAATCCACATGTTTTTTGAACATTTCCATGGATGGGACTCCACCACCTCCCTGGGCAGCCACTTCCAGCACTTCACAACCCTTTCCAAGCAGGAATTTTTCCTAATATCCAACTTAAACCTCCTCTGGCACAACTCAAAGTTATTTCCTCAAACGTCCAACCAGCCTTGATCTCAAACCTGAAACCCTTTGCTTCCACCCACCCCATCTCCTTTCAGAAGCTTTCCAGTGGAAAATTCAACCCAAGGGGAAAAGGGAAAACAAGGATCTGACCCATCCAGATTTAGAAAAGAGAAGAGCCACTGATGGCTCAACCCCACGGGGCTCTTCAGCACCTTCTTCCCAGAAGTTCCCATTTTAATTATTGTTGAGAAATGCAGCCAAGAGAAATGAAAATCATCCACCCTCACTGAAATATGTGCTTAGAAGATAAAGCATTAAAATAACGGTAATAATTATTCTAATAATAAATTATCCCAACAATTCAAGGAAATGGGGCACTTTGGATACTTGACTGGAGAGGTCTAAGGAATAGCTGTGAACTCAGCAAAAGCAAAAGCCATGGGACTTAAAGCAAGGAAAATCATTACCCTGAGACTGCCATAGGCTGAGTTTAACCAAAGGGGTGTTTTAAAACTTTTTATCGGTATCAGAATCCTGGGTTCTTCACCCAGAAGACATCATTTGCATGTCATCACATAATTATAATACACACATGCACTTCATCACTTCCTTGGTGAATGCTGAAATTATGGAAATTCTACGATCAATGGCAAAAATCAGTGGTTTTGAACAACACCCACAAAGCTGCCAGAGTTCACGTGGATGGAAAAGGGGAAGAGGGATAATGAGGCCGTGTCCCTTCCGACTTTTATTCCAGGAAGCACAGAACTGGATCGTGCTCTCCCTTTCAGATGCAACTCAGAAGGTGAAGAAGCCTGTTCACACTGTCCTCACCCCTGGATGGAATTTGTCTGAGGGAATTCATATTCCCACCTATTTGACATGCAGAGCAACAGCAAATTTCTCGCTGTGGTTATAAATATCCTGAAGGAAAATGTGCAGAACTCATTATCAGCTGAGCTTTGTCCTTGAGCATGAGATGAGGGGGAGCCTGAGGAGCCCTTGGAAGGCTCGGACCTGCCCAGGCCCATCAGGAGGATGTGGAGCTGCTGGAGAGAGTCCAGAGGAATCCATGGAGCTGCTCCAGGGCTGGAGCCCCTCTGCTCTGGAGCCAGGCTGGGAGAGCTGGGGGTGCTCATCTGGAGAAGAGAAGGCTCCAGGGAGAGCTCAGAGCCCCTTCCAGGGCCTAAAGGGGCTCCAGGAGAGCTGCAGAGGGACTGGGGACAAGGCATGGAGGGACAGGACACAGGGAATGGCTTCCCAGTGCCAGAGGGCAGGGATGGATGGGATGTTGGGAAGGAATTGCTGGCTGGGAGGGTGGGGAGGGGCTGGGCTGGAATTCCCAGAGGAGCTGTGGCTGTCCCTGGATCCCTGGAAGTGTCCAAGGCCAGGCTGGATGGGGCTTGGAGCAGCCTGGGATAGTGGAAGGTGTCCCTGCCCTGTCCCATGGCAGGGGGTGGAATGAGATGAGCTTTAAGTTCCCTTCCAACTCAGCCATCCTGGAATTCTGAGCGGGACACCTGCCACTAACCCATGAATATCCATCTTTTCAATTCATCCTGCTCTGGATTCCATAAAAACAGACCAGACTGCATCAGTACCGAGTTACTGCTGTGATTTGTATAAGAATGAACAGAATCTGATAAGCCTCGTGTTGTGCCCCAAAACCTCCACAGTGTCCTCAGTGCAAGTGAGAGGATTTTGCACAGAAATACACCCAAAAAAGGGCAGTGACGTGTGAAAAGAAAGGGCATCATTCTGCTGTGCTTTCTGTTCCACAGAAAACAGCTGAACAAAGGGAAAAAACCCCAAAGCAAGGAAGTTGAAGCACAGGAAGCGGTGGAATTCAGTGATCTTCCAGCTGGGGATTCTCCAGCTGCCCATCCCTGCTGGCACCACGGGGAAGCTTCGCTGCTGCGAAGGCCTGAGGATGCCAACCCCAAATCTCCACCCCTGGGTGCGCTCCAGCACGAGCCAACCCCAACTCCTGACCCCCCTGGAGCACCCAGGCTTCGTCTCCTTCCATAAACCAACATTCCCTGCTAAACCCAAAGTGACACCGGAGTCACCCACCCCCTGCCAGGCACCGGGCACAAATCCCTGCTGGGCCAGCAGCGTTTTCCAGATGCTGCCCCAGACAGACAACCCTGGAGGCTGAAACTTCCCTCCTTCCACGCCCCTTGGCCACCTCTGGGCACCGGGGATGGAGGAGAACAAAGGAAAAGCCAGGCTGTGCTTTGGGATGATGAACATTAATGGCCTGTGACACCGCTGCCCTCTCTGGGGTCACTTGTCACACGAGGTGGGAATTTCCCCCCCTAACTTCGCCATGACACGGACGTCAAAAATTCCAAAAGATTTACTGCAAAAAGCACCTCCAGGCCAGGTTTAAGGTGACTTCCATGCTCTTGTTTTGCTTTTCTTTTTCTCCCCTCAATATATTTTGCTCCTAAAAAGGGGATTTTACACAAATCGTTGTTAAAACACACGTGAAACTCTTTTTTACACCTCCCCAACTGCTCTGCTCCTCCCAGCACCAGCTGGGTCCTTGCTCTCAGCCCACATGCAGCGCCACGGTTCCCTATTCCATTTCCTTGAGGGAATACCTACACCTCCTGTGGCTTTCAAAAAAAAAAAAAAA
>VZTH01013879.1:168424-191141 GCA_013397815.1 Aleadryas rufinucha
CTTCTCCAGGTGAACATTCCCAGCTCTCCCAGCCTGGCTCCAGAGCAGAGGGGAGGGATGGAACTGGATGATCTTTAAGGTCCATTCCCACCCAAACCATTCTGGAATTCTATTCCCTCACTCCTCCAACGTCCTGGGGAGGAATCACACATTTCTCTTTGTATTTATCTGTTCCTTGAAAGACCTGAGGACATCAGAGAAGAGGTCGCTCATCTCCTTGAAAGATTTTCTGTGCAGGTTTAAAATTCATTGGAAGTAATGAAGTAATTTCTTCTTCTTTTTAACAACATCATGAGAAAAGCTCTCTCTGTGTCTCATACAGGAGCTAAAAAAGGGTGAGATTTCTTCTGCTGTCACTCCAGAAGCCACCAGACATCACCTCATTGTTTCAGAGTTGGATCTGTCTGAACGCATTTCATCCTCAGCCCTACCACACTTTCAATCCTACCAGTCATGAAAACTTTTCAGACACCAAGATATTTGCCTGATGAGGAAATCCCTTTCCAAAACATCCAAGAAATATTCATTTGGGATCACTGGAAACATCAACACCCCAAAAACCATGAGGAGAACAGGGAAACCTCTGCTCTCTTCCCCTCCCATCCCTGTGTTAGCACAGCACAGGTTCATTGATCTCTCTGCAATGCAGAATTCACCTAAACAGGTTCCAGGCATGGAATGAAGAATTCCTGGGCCCCTCTCCATGATGGGAGCACCTTTCCTAGGGAGCCACTCCATGTTAATCTGTGCAGAATGGAGGGATAAAGAACAATAAAGGACGAGGCTTTGAAGCCACGAGTGAGGAACCAACACATCCTGCAAATCCCAGCAGCTCCTCCACTCTCAGGGAGCAGCACAAGCTGAAAGGAAGCAGTTTCCATGGAATGCTCCTTCCCTAAAGTTCCTGATTGTGTGGAAATCAACAGCACAGTTACTGCCTGCACATCGTCTTCAGGGCATGGAAATTCAAATTTCATTCAGCGTGGAAGGGAGGAAAGCAAAAGATGCCTGAAGAGAGCAAAGCAGGTGATCATAAAACAGCTCAGCAGAGAGAAGGGATTGATCTGAGAATAGCAACTGTGGAGTTTTATAATGGAAATTTTAATATTTCTGTGTGTTAGACCCCCTAAACAAATCTCAGATGATTTGGGTTGGAAGTTCCAACCCCCTGCCATGGGCAAGGACACCTCCCACTGTCCCAGGCTGCTCCAAGCCCCATCCAGCCTGGCCTTGGACACTTCCAGGGATCCAGGGACAGCCACAGCTTCTCTGGGAATTCCAGCCCAGCCCCTCCCCCCCCTCCCAGCCAGGAATTCCTTCCCAACATCCCATCCATCCCTGCCCTCTGGCACTGGGAAGCCATTCCCTGCGTCCTGTCCCTCCATGCCTTGTCCCCAGTCCCTCTGCAGCTCTCCTGGAGCCCCTTTAGGCCCTGCAAGGGGCTCTGAGCTCTCCCTGGAACCTTCTCCTCTCCAGGTGAACATTCCCAGCTCTCCCAGCCTGGCTCCACAAACCACAGAGCCCAGGAACATCAGGTCCTGTTTTTCCTGCACTGACTCACAGCAGTGATTCACTGCACTGGCACTCACACATTTCAATTCTCTCCATAAAGAACCAAACACAGTTTATCATCTCTCCAATTCTTTTGCATGTCTTGAATCCTCAAACTTCCCTGCTTTCAGAGAATCCCAGAATAGTTTGGGTTGGAAGGGACCTTAAAGCCCATCCAGTGCCACCCCTGCCATGGGCAGGGACACCTCCCACCGGACCAGGGTGCTCAGAGCTCCATCCAACCCGGCCCTGGACACTTCTGGTGGCATTGAGTGGATTATTTCAGGCAGATTTTTCTGTCTGTTCTCCTGCAATGATGATGTTTGTTCCTTCTGCCCTCTCCACCCCAAACTGGCAGTGAGTGACCCCCCTCTGACCCGGCACATGGGGCTCCCATTCCCTCTCCTGGAACAGAGATGAGGGGACTGAGACGCACCAGATAAAACAATCGCCCTTATCAAGATAGACAAGAATAAGCTCCAGCCAATACTTGATTACTGCCTTGCTTGAGGGGAGAAGCAATTTAGCAGAGGTTTCTGACAGAGGAAAGACTGCAGCTCTTGTTTGCTTCTCTTAATCGCCGGCTCTTCTTTTAATCGTGGCCAGTGGGAATTTATACATCAGACCACCAGGAATAAGGGGCTGATGGTTAAAAACACACAGGCACCCAGCTCTTCCCAAAATCGACAGAGATCAGAGCGGTGATGGAACTCCAAAAGACCCCAGATCGATGGGAATTAGGTGGTAACTACTTGTAAAGCACTGGCTGCTGCCAGACCTGGGGCGAGGAAGCTGCAGGGGCAGGAAGGGAGCTCGGAGGTGATTGAGCGACTCCAAGAGCTGTTCCCAGCTTCCAGTGCCTTGTCACCAGCATGGACAGGGCACAGGAGACACCAAACTGGCACAGCCGAGGGCAGCAGCACCCTAAAACCACAGGACTCCGTGCTGAGACCTCTCCAGCCACTCTGGAAACACTTGAAGCTCACCCTGAAGGTTATAAAGTTCATCACATTTTACTTCCCTCAGTGATAAATTCCCAGCCATTCTCCCAGAAGCAGCATTTGGGGTGATGGTCCTCAGTGTGGGGTGCAGGGCAGGTTCCAACCTAAAACCTTTCAGTGAAACATCACAAATATTGGGCAGAAATTAAGGCAGAGCTCCTGGCTCGTTCCCAGTTTGCCTCATGGAGCAATGGGGTTGTTGTGCTGGGAGACTGGGACACACACAGGAGTCCAGAGCTTCAAAAACAGGCACCAAACCCTGCTGAATTTGGGGTTGGGACCATGTCAGGCACCACAATGACCTAAAAGTCCAAGTTGAAGTCAGAGAATCCCAGAATGGTTTGGGCTGGAAGGGACCTTCAAGATCATCTCATTCCACCCCTGCCCTGGGCAGGGACACCTTCCACTGTCCCAGGGTGCTCCAAGCCCCATCCAACCTGGCCCTGGACACTCCAGGGATGGTCAAATCAAGCCAAGCCTGATGGCTGAGCCTTCACAAATCCTTTACAGGTATAAAACTGGGAAAGAAGGAATGGGAAGGCACAGGGATAAAATGCTCCCAGGGCTTGAGCCCCTCTGCTCTGGAGCCAGGCTGNAACTCTGCTTCAAACCTGAAGCAAAACTGATTTCCAAAAGCAGGAGAGGCAGATCTGGATTCAAGCCACGGGGCTGATTTGCCCTCTCTGACCTTGAGCAGGTTCCTGCATTTCAGTTCCCCAAAAGGGGAATTGAGATTGTGGCTCCAACCTTCCCCTGGCAAAGCTGTTTGGAGAAATGTCGGAAAAAAGGAGCCAACGTTTTATTCACTGTTTTAAATTCACTCTTTGACTTCAGCTTTCCACTGAACACAGAATAATGTCCCAAACTGACCAACAATTCCAAAATTCCTGCCTGAAACAGCTTCTCCTGTGGCACATCCCAGGATCTGGTGCCTGATTTGGATGCAGCCCCCGAGCCCCTGCTCTGACATATTGCTGTGCTGATGTTCCCGATCCCTCCCCGCTCCCCTATCCCGCCTTGTCTGAGATCCAACACCATATGCATTTAAATAAGTTGCTCTTTAATGTTTCAAAACCTGATTTATTAGTTGCTCACACTCCATCTGCCTTGAAAAACGGCGCCGTGCCTCGGCTTTCACAGCCTGCACAAAAGGTTGGGGTTCAATTTGAGGCTCCTTTATCATTTGATCACCGTGTCAGCCACATATGTAAAGTCTCCTTCCAGCTACAGAAATTGTTTAAAATGCATATTTCTCCTCTTTTTCTTGCTGTTGTTTTTGGTTTTTTTTCCTCCTCTCCCCCAGGCCACACGACTGAGCAGCAGGCACTTTGATTAATGGATTTGTCAACTTGCATATTTAAGATTTTGTTGGTTTGCCTAAAACTCCTGTGTGCAGATCTGAGCTCTTCCAAAGCGTGGCTGCAGCAGAATTCCTTATCCCGAGCTGGAGAACGCGCTGGAGCTAATGAGCTGTGATTGCTCCCGCCCTGCATCCCCTTTTCCACTGTTCTCTGCTCCGAGCTTTCTTCCTTTATCTTATCTCCTGTAGCAGCAAATGGCTCCTACCTGAATTTTTTATATCCCTGACATGTTTTCTATTCAGTTTTAATGTCAGAAAGGGAAAAAAAAAAAAAAAAACCACCACAGTGAGCTAACAAAAAGCAAGTGGAATAAAGTAAGATATTTCCTGACACAGTGGCGTTTGCTGGTTTATTTTCTTACAAACTGTTTCACTCGAAAATTCCCATGTTTCATCTTTTTTTTTTTTAAAATATTTAGAAGCTCCAGGACATTTTAGACAAAGGAATTGGCTGGAATTACAGAAGAACAAAATGGTTTGGGTGGGAAGGCCCTTAAAGATAGTCCAGTCCCAATGGGCAGGGACACCTCCCACTGTCCCAGGGTGCTCCAAGCCCTGTCCAACCTGGCCTTGGACACTTCCAGGATCCAGGGGCAGCCACAGCTTCCCTGGGAATTCCAGCCCAGGCAGGAATTCCTTCCCAAGATCCCATCCATCCCTGCCCTCTGGCACTGGGAAGCCATTCCCTGTGTCCTGTGCCTCCATCCCTTGTCCAAGAGACAAATAAAACGTTGCGTGGTCTTCTGGAAGAAGCAGACATGGAATTATGGAATAATTAAGGTTGGAAAAGATCTCTGAGATCATTGAGTCCAACCAAGAGCTCCAAAAACGCTTCAGATGTTACCATGATGGTAAATGGATGGAGAGAGAGGATTTTGAGGCTGTCACACAGCTGGGATCCAGCACCCCCAGGAAAGCTGTCGTGGGCTTGTTTTCCGCGTATTAACGAAGGAGTCGGTTCTAATGAAGATAAATTCACCCATCTTTTGACGAGTGTTGAGAATGTTACAGACCTGGCACACAAAACAAGGCAGAATAAATCCTCCCTGGTGATTCCACACCGGGATGCCTCCATAAAAAGGAACGTCCTGACTCCTCATCTGCGCCTCCACCGCCGGGAACGAATTCATTTTCCAGCAATATGCACAATGATCCCCACTAATAACCCAGCTCTTCCCCCTGGGAATGGCACTGGATGGGCCACAAAATGCACAGAGCCACTCCCTGCACGGGCAGCAACGCTCAGCTGGCTCCGGGCAGGACCTGTCAGGCAGCATCCTTCAACCCGTTCATCCATAATCTCTTTCAGATGGGTTTTCCCACCTCCTCATCCTCCTCTGCTCTGTTTGGACTGGAATTCAATCAAAGACGAATTAAGACGTGAGGAAACGACCCCCACGGTGGCCCTGGTAATTCTGGAGCTCGGGGTTAATTTTGTTACAGCTTTTATTCCTCGCATTTTCATGCAGAATTGCTCCCCCTGAGACTGTCACTGATATTGGCACCGAACCCCAGGGGCTGCGACCAAACTCAAATGCCAATAAAGAGGAGGGGACTGAGCCCTCGGAGACAGCAGAAATTGCAGGAGAACAGCCAGAACTTTAATCACAACTCTTTCAAACGCAGCCGGGGATTTCCAAACGCTGTTATTGGAGGATATGACCCTAATTCAGTGTTAATCAAAGGCACTGGTGGCACGAGAGTAACCTGGTGATTTAATAAAACACCACTTCACAGCAGCCACTGTGCCAGGAGCAGGATCAGAATTCCAGGGAGAAGGCTGACCAGCCCTTTGCACGTGTTTCTGTCCCCTTCTATCACCAGGAAATTTGACATTTCCCCTAAATAACAACCAAGAACTCTGTTTTATAGAAAAATCTTCATTGATTTCTTTACTGATCTTAATTGAAGAAAAAATATTAATTGATTTTTTATCCCCAGGAGCAGCCTGGGATAGTGGAAGGTGTCCCTGCCCATGGCAGGGGGTGGGATTAGATCCCCTTTAAGATCCTTTTCCAACCCAAACCATTTTCTCAATCTATGAAAAGCTCAGAAAGCACATGTGGAAAAAAATTTCAATTATTAAAAATTTCCTTGTTTTTAATTCCACTTAAAAGCTTCAACAGTTAAAAGCTAAAGAAGCCAAACTGGAACGTTTCAGCTTCACCAGAAAAAAACCATTTCATTTGTGGTTTTTGCTGATTCAGCAGCTTCCCAACTGCAGGGACTGAGCAATTGGTAAAGTCTGAAAGTTTGGAATCTTGATCTTAGAATTTCAAAATTCAAGGAAATCTGTGCTCTCCTGTCCAGCTGCAAGACACACACTTCTAGTTCTTCAGCTTTGATAACCAGCACAGACCCAATATTCCTTAAACCAGGAGACCAAACATCTCAGAAGCCTCAGACACCGAGGGCTTCTCTGGAACACATTTTGTAACCTGAGATAGGCCTGGCCAGGGGGGGAAAGTTCCTCGGGGAGGGGGGTTTACTCAGCCTCTCATTGGGGAATCTTTGATAGATTTGTTAATTGGTAAAGCCTGTAATTTTATACCCAAGCTATTGTGGGTGTGCATTTGGATGTGCATTCCAGCGTGCTCCACCTGCACGGAGTGCACCAAGGATCCTTAAAATAAATATCGAGGTAAAATCCCTTTTTCCCCTTCTAACCGTGTTTGGCTCTTGATTTTAAGACCAAAAAAAAGGCATCAGGCAGACAAATGTGACACAGGAAAAGGGATGGGCTGTTCGGGGCAAGACTCGGGAATAAAAAGTCCCACAGCCCAGCAGAAGCTGCAGATTTAAAGTTTCCCACCTCCTCCCAAATTTTGAGGTTTGTATCAAACTCCCCTGCAAGGTGCACATGAGCATTGAGGAGTCAGAGAACCATTGATACTCAGAATATCCTGAGCTGGAAGGGATCCAGGGGCAGCCACAGCTGCTCTGGGAATTCTATTCCAGGGCCTTCCCCACCCTCCCAGCCAGCAATTCCTTCCCAAGATCCCATCCATCCCTGCCCTCTGGCACTGGGAAGCCATTCCCTGTGTCCTGTCCCTCCAGGCCTTGTCCCCAGTCCCTCTGCAGCTCTCCTGGAGCCCCTTGAGGCTCTGGAAGGGGCTCTGAGCTCTCCCTGGAGCCTTCTGTCCTCCAGGTGAACATTCCCAGCTCTCCCAGCCTGGCTCCAGAGGGGCTCCAGCCCTGGGAGCAGCTCCGTGGATTCCTCTGGACCTCTCACCCCCAGCCAGCTGCTGGAGTAAAGATCTTTCTCCATTTGCAGGAAAAAATCCAGATGAAATATTAGGAGGAATCAAAATGGAGCTGTGAACAAGGTGGTGTCAGAGGAGGACTCAGGCTGACATAAAAGAGGTTTACAGCATTAAAGCAAAGCCATGCTCTGTGAAGGAGCCACAGCAAGTGATGAATTCCTTGACTGTCGAGTTGGGATTACAGCTGGAATTTTGGCTGTAGAGGATAAAACCCCCCCCAATATTCCCAGAATTCTGCTGGCAGGGAGCTGAGAGCAGCAGCAATGCTGGAAACTCTGCCTGGAGGCTGCTCCCCATTCCCAGGACACAACAGGACACATCTCACATGGAATCACCACGGGTGGAGGTGGAAAAACACCCCCTGTGCTCCCCTGGGAGTGAAGGACAAACCTTCCAAGGAGCTGCCTGGGTTTGCTACCACTTAAATCAGAGACTGCAGGGAAGAACAGGGAAAGGAAGGAGCAGAAATCCGAAAAATCCATTGTCCAAACATCCATTGTTCCTAAAATAATGGGCTCCAGGAGCAAACCTGCCTCAGGTGCTACTTTTGACACACTTAACACACCTCAAGCCAGAGCTCTGAGCAACCCATTGCTATTTTTACATCTCTTTTTACCCCAGAACATCCTTCCCTAATGACAGTTTTACACATATCCCCGTTCAAGGGACTTGTGCTTCATATTTTATTTTATTTTTTTTTTGGCAATAGATCACATGTCCCAGTGCTCCACACTTCCACACAGGCTCCTTTCCCAACCATCTGCTTGTTGAACTAATTCAAACCATTATCAGTTTTACCTCCAAGAAAAGAGACACTCCAAGCTTCAAGGAGAGCTCCAATTGCACCAAGGGAGGGAAAAAAAAAAAAAAGCAGCACAAAAAACCCCAGTCTAACAATGAGAGAAATGTCAAGAAATAGAAATGTCAAATCCCTTAGGGTGGGGGAAAAAAAAATAAATTCAAACTCCAGCTCATCTCCAAGCACTGTATTTTGTAATGAAATTACCACTCCATAGTCTTTCCTCAGGGAAAAGCTGCTCCAACTAATCAGAGTGTTGTTTTTTTAAAGTTCAAAACAAACGCAGGGTTGTCTATGCAGAATTCATGCCCTGGCTGTCAGGAGCTGCATTTAACTCCTTGCAAGCAAAAAAAAACCTCTGAGTCTTGTCACCAAAAGCTGCAAAATGGCTCAATACGGAAACAATTCAAAATATCTCAGTGTTCCCAGGGATTCCCAGACTGGTTTGGGTTGGAAAGGACCTCAAGGACCATCTCATTCCACCTCCTGGTGGACCAGACACCATCATCCACGTGGATCTGTAAAACCTGTCTCTATTTTCCATGTAAACCTTGGAGAAAAGGGACTTGAACAAAACCAGGGACATCATTTTCAGACAAAAACCTAGAAGTTGTGTATTAAATATTAAATAAGGTCTGTAGAGAACTGTGACTGTGAAGCTCTTGGAGTTCAGCTCCTTCATCCACGATCTCCTTGTATCAGCTGAGGGATCCTTCCTCCTTCCTCACCTTCTGCCTGGCAAACTCAGCCACATTCCAAGAGACTTTTTATTGCAGCAGCTTTGTCAGGGTCCATGTAACATCCAAAAATGGAAAAATGCGACAGACAGAGATGGAAAAAGGGACCATTATTTTTGATGTATAAATGAAATGCATCATTGAAATGAAATCATCAGATGCATCTCTTCCTCCCTGCAGATAAATCCGAAGTGCTGCATCTCTTCTGACTGTTTTTTCTTAAGGAATTGCTTTTTATTAGCAAAATCAGCTTTAACAGTGAGCAGAATTCTTCTGGACCATTCCCTCATTAGGTTTCTCCACCTCAAGATCTCAATTCTCTTCTTTAAAACTATTTACACCCGGAAATATTTTTTGCCTGTGACTGGGTGCATTTAATTATTGATGCAACCTTCAAGTTCCTTCATTGAAAGCCAGCAGGATGGTTTAACTCCATGTCTGGGATGACACCAAACGTGCTCATGGTGGTGGCACTGCAGAAGTGAAATAGCTACAGCTGAAGACATTTCCAGGCGTGGGGACAGAGCACAGGAATCCACAAAATTCCCCTCCAAAACCATCCCAAAGCAAATGTGGAGCAAATAAAATCCTCCTGCCTTCAAGGAGAACAGGAGCCTCTGCACCCAGCCCCAAAAAGGCAGCTCCTTTTTGACCTCCACTCCTCGTTGCATTTAAATAAATCTGTTTACGGCTGTTTGGAGACCTGAAAACCAAAGCCTCAGCCTGCCATTAATATTTTAATTGAAGCCATGAATATTCATGACGGGTTTGCTTCTTTAGAGGACAAGATCTGATAATTAAATAATTCTAATATGTAAATGTGTTCCTGTCATGACACCTTGCCTTCATCTACATTACAAAACTGAGGCAATTTTAGCTCTTTCATTATTTATGTAATTCTCCTTCTATTGGCTGATTTCTTTCTTCTGGACTAACTCAGGCTCCTGACACAGAAGGCAAATCTCAGTTACTGGTTCAGTCATTATGGACTATTTCAAAGTCATCTCCCTCCCTTGACTTCAGCATTTGGGAGGAATTTTATTTATCATTATTTTGGTACCATCCAGTTTCTGTTTCTGAGCTAATTCCAACGGTGAACCTGATATTTTTCACAAACCCAGGAGAAGGCAGCAACCACAAAGTCTTTTAGGATTTCAACATTTCTTAGACTTCAGTATCAACAAAAAGTACTTGGGCAGGCTGGACAGGGCTTGGAGCACCCTGGGATAGTGGGAGGTGTCCCTGCCCATGGCAGGGGTGGGATGAGCTTTAAGGTCCCTTCCCACCCAAACTATTCTGGGATTCCATGAAAAATGTTTGGTTTCTGTGAGAAACAGAGTGGCAGCTCTTTTCTAAAATAAATCCATTTCTTCCCTTTGCAGCTTTAACCAACAACAGCAAACTCTGGATGATTCCAGCAGGTTTTCCCTGTAGTTGCTTTGAAATTCCCCCATTTCCATACAAACTAAAACCTAAAGGATGTTAAATGAGGATAAAAAGCTTGAAAGGATTGCCAGGGTCATTAATTCACCCTTCAGCTCCTCCAGACAACCTCCCACCTTTCCCCTTCACATCCACCTCAAGCTCAAACCCAGTTCTTGCCTTCACTCTTCAGATCTCACTTCTCTACTTGTCAGAAACATTTTTTTTCCCCATTTCCAGGTTAAATTTCTTTTTGGCCACTTCGTTCCTGTCTGTGGCAACTCCAGTTTTCAGTCTGGAGCTCTTTCCCAGCCCTTCAAGGCGCCTGATATTTTGTGTAGGCAAGAGAATCAGACTCCAGCATGAAATAGTCCTTTTTTCCCCCAATATCAACAGCCAGAAACTGCATCCAACATTTCAGAGGACTTGTACAGGGACATTCAAACTGTCCAGTCTCTGCTGGGCAGCTTGGAGTAATTCTGTAACCAGCAAGTTTTCCTCATCCCCCACCATTTCCCATGGATTAGCTCCTAGTGGAGCTCAAATCAATTCCCAGGTGCATTCAGTATTACAGAATTTCATCCCTTCTCCTTTGATTCCCAAGATCACCCGGCTTCTGGAGGTTATTTCATCCTCACCATCACTGTGGCCATCACTACAAGGATTGACAGTCATTACAACACCTCCTAAAACAAACCTAATGAGAAAGCAGAGTCCTGAAGGACAGTGAAAGACATCAGGTGACAAAATGCCAATTAAATACCGACATTGTTGGAGGATAATATCTGACACAACTTGTGCTAATTTTACATAACGTGACCTCTTGGGATTGGGGACTCTGAAGGACAAAGCCAGGGAAGGAGAATTCGGCACCTCAGACTGGAGCGTGCAGCTCCCGAGGGAAGGAACCGTTCCCAAAAATACCCTAAAGTACCATAAAAACCTCAACAACAGCTGAAAAATAAATGTTAAAATCAAGTGAGTTTGGCAAGAACAAATCCTGCAGTAAAAGCAGTGCTGTGGAAAGAGCAAATCCTGCTCCATCCCAGCTCCAGACTCGACAGAGAAAAGCAGATCCTTCAAAGCTCCGTGCTGCCCTTGGCTCACCTGAATGTGACCTTCCTGCTTGGAATATTTCCCATCCAAAGCCACTTCACCACCCAGATGCAACAGTTTGAGGTGGCTGCCACACAAACTTCAGCTCTGGACTGGTGTTACTGGACTTTTTGGGGTGACAGTTTGACAACGTTGATGTCCTGCCAGGTGAACCAGATGGGTTCATCCATTCCCTCTCCGTGGCTTTATTTGGTGCCATTTCCATGGAGAGGGGGAAAAGAGGAACTTGGATAAGTAATTAATCTCTCTAATTACCTCAGAAAACAAAGAGCCATGTGCTGGAACAGAGCAGTCCTCGCTGGAAGTCAATCCCAGACAATCCCAAAGATCCAATGATCGGCAGATGGAAAAGGAATCCCAAGGACCTGAGGCAGTCAAACCACAGAAGGGCTCTGGGAGTTTTCCAGTCTCCTCCAACACAGAATCATGGAATGTTCTGGGCTGGGAGTGACCCACAAGGAGCCTTGAGCCCAGCTCCTGGAACACAAAGATGCTTCACATGGATCCCACGGAATGAGGCCAAGAGCTGCCACGTGTTTGTGTCGTTGTCAGAAAATCAGAGAAGATCTTGAGTTGGAAGGGACCCACAAGGATCAAGTCCAACTCCTGGCCCCACAGGACCATCTCAACAATCCCATCCTGTGCCTGAGTGATGTCCAAACACTCCTGGAGCTCTGGCAGCCTTGGGAATGTCACCATTTCCCGTTCCAGTGCCCAAACAACATCTTGCCAACGTCTACGATCGTTGCCACCGCACTCAGGTGGTTCCTGGGGAGCTTCACCAGCTCTGGTTTGGTTCTCAGGGGTACCACCAGGACAGACCCACCCTGGAGCCTCTCAAACAACCATCAACCTGCACAGGGCTTACTCAAAATGAGTATTTTGATACATCCCTGCTTTCCCTGAGGGTGAAGAACATCCTCAATAATTCCAGTTCATCCACAAGCCTCGGAGAGAGCGATGAAAATCATCCTTGGAGTGACTCAGGGTTTTAGCGAAGCAGGGTATGGGATGCCTGCACTCCTCAGATCAGCTGAAACACCAGGAAACCAAAAATATTTCCCATCTCCCAGCTGGGGACAGATCTCAGTGTGTTTAATTCCAGATTTCCTTCAGGTGACGAAATTGTCGCTGATTTAAGTCTCCAGTTCTGGGCTGAGACACTCGCTCAGGAGCCACTTGGAAATCCAAGTCCTTCATTTCCAAAATACAGCTTCAAAGCAACAATCAAAAACAGCAGGGGAGAGAAGCACCAAAGATCACTTCCACCTGCTTCAGAATTTTCCCACTGAATGAAGAAAATGAATGCAAGGATTGAAAATTCCAAGGCAAAGATGAGGAGGAGCAGCACTGAGGATTTCATCAATGAAATTGTGTGAGAAACAGAGAAAAGGAGCCATAGGAATCATTCAGGTTGGAAAAGACCTTTAAAATCATCAAGTCCAACTATTTATATACAAACCCTAAGGAAAGCAGGGAATATTGAGAAGCTCGTGGATTCTTTACATGAAATTTTAATTTAAAAGCATCCTATCTAAGAACAGGTAAAAAGCACCACATAAATCTTGGACTAAATCAACCAAATGAAAGAAAAAGGCGCCTAAGACAAAGTAACCAAAGAAAAAACTGAAATAACGCGTCTGATATTGCATTTATAGCCAGAGGTCTGTTCAAAACAGCAGAATCCCTGAAAATTCACCGAGGAGAAGCAGTGAGAGGTGCAGGTGTGCTGTGGGCAGAGACACCTCCAGCTCTGAACCCACCTGCATCTCCCACTGCCAGCTCTTGGAAAACTCACCCATCCTTGGCCTGTTCCCCTCATGGATCCCAGGCAACCACACAGTCCAGTCATATTGAACTCTTCCTCCAAATACACACACACACACATATATATATATTTATATATATATTTATGCACACATCAGTTCCTTTTTTTGCCTAATTAAATCCAGCACTCAACACTGGATAACAAGATGTTGATTAATTTACTGATTTGATTCCAACACATCCTGGCTGCGTCAATCCCCTCCCTCCAGATCTCCAGAATAACCTTCACTCCTCCCAACGAGGCCGGGGGTGGCATCATTTCCTTCTCCTTCTCACATATGCAGATAGGACAATTATCCACACATCCATCAGGAGGGATTGCAAGAGCGAGGAGCTCATTTCCAGCCGGTTTGCTGCACACACCAGCTGAATACACAAAGCTGATCCAACGGGATAAACCTGGGGAAGGTTATTCCAGCCCTCACTGCAAGCTCGGCAGAGCAAGGGAAAATCTGAGATACCAGCAAAGATTTGACCACGGTGGTCCCTGGTATAAAAGTGGTCCATGGTATAAAAATCCAGCTGGGCATGGACAGAAGTGTGCCACAAAATCATGGAATCAGAGAATATCCTGGAAGGATCACTGAGTCCAGCTGCTGGTCCTGCACAGGACACCCCAAATTTGGAAATCATCACAGAATCCCAAGTTTGGGTGTGAAGGGACCTTAAATCCCATCCAGTTCCAATCCCCTGCCACACCTTCCCTATCCCAGGTTGCTCCAAGCCCTGTCCAGCCTGGCCTTGGACACTTCCAGGGATCCAGGGGCAGCCACAGCTTCTCTGGAAGCTATCCCAGCCACTTCCCACCCTCCCAGCCAGGAATTCCTTCCCAATATCCCATCTAAACCAGCACATGGAATTCCAGAATTGTTTGAGTCGGAAGGGACCTAGGCAGGAACACCTTCCACTCCCCCAGGTTGCTCCAAGCCCTGTCCAACCTGGCCTTGAAAACAAAAATAATAAATCACATTATTTATCAGAACACGAGGGGGCTGAAGGAATCTGTAGGAAGCCAAACATTGTTCTGCTTTTAGAGTTTGTAGGATAGAAAACCGACCTAGAAAAAAGATGTCCAACACTTCAAACCGGGAAAAAATGAGAATTAAGGATATAAGACCTTATAATTTTTGTTGTCCTTATAATTTGGATTTACGAGTCTTGTGAATAAAGATGCAGGAGATAAAGCACCAAACTCACACCCTGCAGGTCAGCCAACACACCCTAAACCACGGGCTGTGGTCCATGAAATTCAAATGGGCCTCATAAACCAACTTCCCTCGTTTGCAGCTACTCAAGTGCAATAAAGAGAGGCCATAAATAAATTGGCCACTTCCCCACCACCTCTTTTTTGCAGCTCCGGAGCTGTCACAGGACTGTGAAATGATTGAAGACCATCACTTCAGCAAAAAAAACCAAAAAAACTGAGAAGTCCTCCCAGCAATAAAAATAAAAATGAAATTTATGACTGACCCAAAAGCTATTTTTTTCCAAGACAATATCTGCCAGCCCTCACAAGGACCACAGACCCCTAATATTTCCGCTCTGGGCCATATGTGCCATTCTCAGGCAAAAATAAATTTGTTAACAAGTCTGCAACAGCAGTTGGCACTTGCTTCTGCCAGTCTGTACGAACATCTTGAGACTTTCTTTAATAGGAAAAAAAAAAAAATGGGAAAAGAGAACGTTTTAGAAAAGTACAAACCCAGCAAAACACGCCTGAAACGTACGGGGAAAAAATAGTAATCCGAGCAAACATTTTAAATTAATAGACAACAGAAATGCTGGCAAAGTTTGTTGTTCATAAGCTTCGGGATCATGCAGGGGTCCTGAACATTTTAAACATTCAGTGTGACCATCTGTCACCAACACAGGCACTGAACAGAACGAGCAATTACCAGAGCCCTTCTCAGACAGAATCTGTCAACCACAGCCAGCCCGGCTGCCAGGAGAAATCAAACTGATGAAATGGAGTTGATGAAAGCAGCTCGTCCTTCTGGGAAAAGGGATCGGCTCCACCTGGGCAGGGGAGCGGTGGCTGGGGGGGAAAACAGCAGCCAAAAGTCTCGTGGTGGTTCTGTGGTGCTCAGGGAATGTTTGTGGGGATGGTGGCCACAAGGACGTGGGTCGGAGCTCTCGCGGTGCTGGCACCACCCAGGAGCAGAAAAGCAGAGAGCTCAGAGATTTAGGGCTGAATTCCTTCTGGAATATGATCCATTGGAATGGTGTGGGATGGAAGGGAGCTCAAATATCATTTAGTTCCCCCTATGGAACTTCCACCATCCCAGGATGCTCCAAACCCCGTCCAACCTGGCCTGGGACACGTCCAGGGATGGGGCAGCCACGGCTTCTCTGGCATTTGAACCAAGTTTCTTCAATAATACATTTAATGACCTAATGATCGTAACAAAAGGACACAGAGAGAAAGGAAACACCAGGGTGGAGAAGGGAGAAAAGGGAACAGGCGTGTGCAGGGGTTAATGAACTGAAGGAATAAAAAAATAGTATTATTTCTACTGAAAGAACAACTTCTGCACTGCAAAAAGGTTCCTAACCCAAATCCACGAGGATGAGCTAAGGAGATATTCCTACTTATTCTCTGATCAGAAGTTAATGTGCAAAAAGGAGATGCTGATGAAGCCAGAGATGAAGTCATTACCAACACTCAGGAGGACTGGATACCCCACACCTTGGCCACTGGAGGAAGGGAATATAATTTGGCACTGCCTATTTCAGTGCATTCAGAATGTTTGCCATGAGGTAAACGCTGCAGGACTTGGAATTTTAGAAGAAAAATTCAAGTATTTCCATCAATCACAGCAAGTCTTGGGGCCACACAGATCATGGAGCCATAAAAGCAAACACGATCCAAGAGACAGGGGACTGTTCCCAGTAAGGTCAGGAGAGGAATCCTATTAATATTTAAGGAACGCTTGAGGTGCCAGGAGAAGCGTTAGCAGATCTTAGAAGAAAAAAAAAATTAATGAAATTAAAAGATGAGATGAGGAAACACAGCACAGGAGAAGAAATTATTTTGAGACTGTATTAAAACATGAAATGCAAAGTGACCACGATGAAATCCAGATGGGGTTATGAAAATAACATCTGTAAATGTCAAAGCAGTGAACTTCTGGGCTGTTTTTTCAGTAGAAGATCAAAGAAAGGCCAAATCTTGATAAAAGTGTTCCTCTACTTGAGTGATTTGTTGTCTCAATGACTGAGTGACTCAAGCAGCCTCTCCAATGCTGTCATGCTGTATTTAGAGATGATTAATGGAAGCACAGCCTCTACTCAACCTCATTCCTGCAGAACTTTCCTGCATCCCTCCAAGCCAATATTCTTTGACAACTCTTACACCGCATCAGCTCCGTCACGATCGAATATTGACAGGAGCCTGGCAAATCCCACACGAGAAACAATGTTTTATTTAATGGAGTAATTAAAACCTGCAGTATCGATACCTGGGAGTCGAGATGCTGATCAGAGCACGAGCCTGCTTTTCATAATGACAGAAAGTGTGTGATCCCGTGGAGCTCACAAAGGAAATGGGGTTTAAGGCAGGAACAGATGGATACAGAGGAGAAAGGATGAACAAGGGAACTCCACTGCTTGGTTTGATAGGTGGGGTGCTCAGAACAACACAGATCCAGCAATTTCCAGCGACTTTTTTTTTTTTTTGTGGCACCTGATACATCTCCTCAATTGGCTCATTTATCACAGAATCGACTTTAAAACAACTTTCAAACTCTTGGGTTTTTTTTCCCCCAAAGAGACTTGCATTTTCTCACTGCTAATCTGCCTTACGGAACCTGGATTTTAACTGAAAAGTACATCAGTAAATTGGCATCCCCTACTGAGGCAGATAAGAGCTTCGAGTCACTGAATAAAGATGCCGAAACTGTGACATGTATCTTTGAAAGCTCTTTTGAAAATTCCTTTATAAATAGTATTTATTTAGCTAAAATACCCGATCAGTGCAGCACTTCTGTAATCTGACTGTTTGCAAAGTGCTTTAGTTCTTGAGATAAAAGCTGCTACAGAACTCTGAGGATCATCTGGAGGAGCAGTTTCCACGTACGTGTCAAAAGCTTTTGTCCCCAGCCAGGTCTAATTTCGTGGCAATTGGGCTCATTTTGAAATCTTTATTTTTTTTCAGCTTTCCAGCTACACGAGGCACATGTGAAAAGTGCGTTAGGCTGGGAGAAGTCTCCAAAGCAGCAGAAAATCCTTGTAAGAGAGCAGGAAAAAAAAAAAAATAATCAAGCCATTAACTGAATTTGCAGGGACCTGTTGACCACGAAACGGAGATTTTATCAGGATAAAGGCACAGGGACACAAAGAATTCCCTTTCCTTCATGTGCCATCCTCTGCCTGGTCTTTGTCCCCGGGGTATTTACAGCATCCTCTGCTCCCACCGGATTGTTTTCCCTACATTTCAACTCTCAAAGAGTTAACGAGTCTTTCCCAAATGAGATCTCTGCAGGTGTCAACTCCTTGGAAGCAGATAGGTCCAAAGGGCAGACACATCCTTATAATGAGAGAAAGATTAAGAGGGGGAGAGAAAAGGAGCCAGCGTGAGGCATAAGAAGTGCTTTGATGAATGATAGAGCCCGGCATTAATGAGATCTGGTAATTTTACATTTCCAGAAAGCCGTGGTCGTTAGGACGGGGAGGATCACTGCTTTATTCAGCCGGAACAGAGGAAAGTTTAGGACAAAAGGCGGCTCATCAAGGAATCCTCTCCTCCTTTGAGGTAACACAGCTGGGATTTGCAACATTCCCCATCCCTGCCAGTGCCAGGTTTGTTTGGTTGCTCTTTTCAAAAGCCACCAGCTCCAGTTGCTGCCACCTCAGCAGAGCAGGCACACCTTGGCCAACAACTGTCCGAGGAAACTCTGCTCCTTGGGAAACAAAAAAATAATTGTTGTAACCTCCCCTGGCTGGAAAATTCTCTCTCAGCACATTCCCCATCAGCCAGACTCTGCAGCCTCTGGGTTATTCTGCACAAGCTCATCTCTTTTCTTGGATTCTGAATCCTCAGCTACTTCAAGGTATGAAGGGTAAGAGCTCACCAACAGGTTTTTTCTCTGTATAATCTTGATGCAATTTGATTTTTAGTTCTGTAGCTTAAAGCAGTAAAACCTGATGTAAACAACAGCAG
This sequence comes from Aleadryas rufinucha, assembly GCA_013397815.1. Classification (NCBI taxonomy): domain Eukaryota; kingdom Metazoa; phylum Chordata; class Aves; order Passeriformes; genus Aleadryas; species Aleadryas rufinucha. Next base: position 186,659 of record VZTH01013879.1, read on the forward strand.
CACAGAGAGAAGGTGTGGCACACGAAGGGTCAAGTTGTACAAACCCACGTTAATGTGAATTTATTGAGAGCAGGCCCAATGAGAAGGACTTGGGGGTGTCCCCAGGTGTGGGGGCAGCAGGGGAGGGGGGAATTCTGCCCCTCNTGTGAAAGGTCTTGCATTCACATCCTTGAATTCCCTTTTATCCTTATCGCCATCACAAAAATCGAATTCTTTTTTTCCTCAGCCATGGCATCACACAACAAATCAGTCTGACCAATTTCCAGCCCATTTTTGTCCTTCCCTCCCCATCCAAGCAGGCCCTGAGCGTGCCGGAGCCGCTCCCATCACGCATCCCCCTCACACCAGCGATGCCACAAAACTCAGCACTAACCCACAAGGAATCACCAAAACCCAAAAAAAGCCGCCCTCTCCCAAACTTTGATGCTTTTTCCCTGCCCTCACTCCCTTCAAATGGGAGATTTATTGTGAATGATCCACCTTTTGAGGAATTTCAATCATCTCGAACGTATCTGGGTGTTGTGACTGACAGGAAGCCTCCCGAGATGGCTTTGCTCCCTCAGCAGCGCCATTCCTCCTCATAAATATTTATACACAATTTTCAGTTTTTAACAGATTCCAGATATTCAGGCTTCTTCTCGCTGAAGCTTCCTCGTATCTTCAGAAATCATTTTAACTGATATTTTTTTGCTTAACCTGTTGGTTTTGCACGTGGATAATGATCAGCACTGAGGAACAGTGAACAGGAGTCCTCACATCAGCAGTGCTCTAACATGGATTTGCTCCTCAACTCCCATAATATGCAGCTAAAACCCAGGATTTTAAAAAATGATAAAATAAAATACAGAAAAATACTAAAAAATAAGTTATTCCTTTTTTTTTTGCGTCTTTCTCCGTGTTTGACCACTCACAAGTTACAATATTTTCTTTGGCAACTGCTCCAACCCAAACCCAAGAAAATCTAATTATTACCAAAGGATTAAAGCAGTCTCTGTTTCTCCGAGGCTGGCTCAGCTCCCATCCCACACTTCACACTTCCCAATGTGGTCCTTTAGGAGTTCAGCCAGATTTCAGAAATCTGCCACATCTGATCACCTGTTCTGGTGTTTCCTTCCATTTCTCCGTGTTCTTATGCCTCCCTTAGGATTTTTTTCCCTCTGACATCTGTTCCTTCCACAACATTAAGCCAAATCACTTCTATGATGATTTGCTAAGTATCAACCTCATTCTTACTGATATTTTACCTTCTTCCCTAAACTTTCCACCTTCTCCTGATGGTGGGAGCGTGCTGGAAAAACATCCATATCCATTAAAACATTCACAGCCTCTCTTCAATTCTGCTTTGTTTTTATTCCCTCGACTTCATCCCCAGTCCTAAGCTGAATGAGGGAATGTTTAGATTGGATATTGGGAAGGAATTCCTGGCTGCGAAGGTGGGGAGGCCCTGGAACAGAATTCCCAGAGAAGCTGTGGCTGCCCCTGGATCCCTGGAAGTGTCCAAGGCCAGGCTGGACATTGGGGCTTGGAGCACCCTGGGATGGTGGAAGGTGTCCCTGCCATGGCAGGGGTGGGAATGAGATGATCTTTAGGATCCCTTCCAGTCCAAATCCTTTAATAATTCCTCAGTCATTCCTCTGTTCCCTTTGGATTTATTCCAGAGCCTGTCCCTCACCATTAACTGCTTTTGCCACAGCCATTTCACACAGACCTCTTCTCTATTTTCCCCTTAAAAGAGATGTGTGGTGCGTAAAAAGGCCAAATATTAATTAAATCTCAACTTATTTCACCTCCCCTGTCTTTTTTTTTTTTAAATTCTTTTATTTCTAACTCGTCTGCCATCCTTCAAAAGTATAAATATCAGCTGGTCCATCCTGGCCTCTTAATTGAAGCTCTGCAGTCATTCCTGACTTACACCAGCTCCAAATGCCCCAAAATTAAGCGCTGAGCCACCTCCAGACGGGAATTGCTTTGGAGATCACAACAACCAGAGTGACCCAGCTGCTGTGGGGTCACTCCGGTGCCAGCTCAGTGCACGTGTCCCACGCGGGCCGGCACACCGCGTTCCCTAATCCCGCTCCTTCCGACAGCTTCCTCCACTGAAGCGACGCCAACTTCCCCCCGGCGGAGGCTCATCCGCTGCAGCCCGCCTCGTACCCCACAGCTCCCAAAGAAAAAGCCCCAGCTGCTCCTCACAAACAGCTTAATCCTTCCTGGCACAGGAACAAGCTGGTAGGAAAACGGGTCATTAACGGGAATTAGGAACCGGCTTTTCCCAACAGGAGCGGCACGGGCCGGGATTGCCCTTCCCACGGAATTGGGAGGTCACACGGCCCGGCCACCGCTGTCCCCACGGGGGTCTGACAAGTTTCCAGGCAGGACTGAAGGATTTCCCTGCCTCAGGAACAGGCAGGAGCTGGATTCGGTGACGCAGGCAGCGCTCCAAATGCTGGAATCCTAATTGGAAATATCAATCTCCAGCGGGGAAGGCAGTTAACAGGATTTTAGAAAATAATATATTCTGCTCTGGATGCAATTATATCCCAGCCCCAGACACACAGAAGTTTGTTTTCATTTTGTAACAGCAAATATTTTGGCTGTTTCAAATAATTTTTAACAATGCCACACACTTTGCCAGATGTTCCATCAAATGTTATTGAGTTTTTAACACGCCTTTATTTAATATTAGATGTAAATACATATTTGGCTCCCTCTCTGCACAGATTTCTCAGTGATTCTGTGATTCCCTCCATCCACCCCCTCTAAAACTATTATTTTTTGTAATTATTGCTGCTCTTTTCTAAACTTGCTGATTCAGGTTTTGCAAAATCTGGGCAGGTTCTGTGATTTAAATGTTAATAGATGTTAAACCACTGAGTTTTATCCAATATAAAGTGCATCTTTATCTTGGAAGGGAAAAAAAGGGAACCATTCTAAATCTGAAGAACCAGTTTTAATGTTCTAAGTTCAACAAAGAGTAAAATTTAATAATAATTAGTTATTTAGTAGGCAGGAAAAATGATCAGTTGCTTTGGGGAGAAAACACTAATCACAGGATTCACTGAATCCCAGAGTGGTTTGGGTGGGAAGGGACCTTAAAATTCATCCAGTTCCACCCCTGCCATGGCAGGGACACCTTCCACTGTCCCAGGCTGCTCCAAGCCCTGTCCAGCCTGGCCTTGGACACTTCCAGGGATCCAGGGGCAGCCACAGCTTCTCTGAGAATTCCAGCCCAGCCCCTCCCCACCCTCCCAGCCAGGAATTCCTTCCCAAGATCCCATCCATCCCTGCCCTCTGGCACTGGGAAGCCATTCCCTGTGTCCTGTCCCTCCATGCCTTGTCCCAAGTTCCTCTCCAGCTCTCATTAATAACAAAAATAAAAATAAATTTATGGCCCCAGTTGCACTTTTGTAGCCCCTTGTTGTCACCTAGTTCTATCTCCTCTACCGACAACAACGTTGATTCCATAAGAAAACAACACCCAAACTCATCCTTTGTATCATTTTCAAGGGACTCTGAGGAGAGAAAAATCACGAAAACCCCACTGCTGTATCCACAGCTCAGCTGGACAAAAGAAAAACCAGCTGAGAAGTCTTTGTCCTTCCTGCTGTTGGCATTCCGAGCTGAGCTCCGCTCCATGAACCATCCAGCACTGCCTGTTAACTTGGCAAACAACAAAAACAACCCTGAGAAGAATCTAAAAATGGGGGGGAAAAAAATCAGAATGTAAAGCAAACAAATCCAACAAACCGAGTTCCCCCAAACCTTTCACTCCCAGCCTCCTTCTCCTGGATGGGAGCAGCTGGAACCCATTGATGCTCCAGCAGCAAGAGATGCTCCTCCAGCCAAGCCCTCTCCTGTTTAGGGCTCTTTGAAGGAGCTGTGTTTGTGTTATTATTTATTTTTTACCATGAAAAAAACAAACTAAAAAAAGAAATGACACCAGGAGAGCACAGGGAAAAGGAAATGAGAGACTGAGTAAAAGGAAAGAAAATTCCCCCCCAAGCTCCAACCAGAGGCAGCTGCAGGGCAATTAAAACTCAACAGTTTACAGATGTTCCCCAAGAATACTCAGTCACAATGGCACCAAATTGATCTCCTTTCTTAAAAACTCGGTGCACAAAGCTTACTTTTCTTAAAGGGCTCTCAAAATAAAGTTTACAGCCCTTTTTATTCCTATTTATGCCACCAAAACGCTCCCTGGAGAAGAGGAGATCAAACTTCACGTTTAACCCTTGCCTGCTGGAGCCTCTCTGGCTCCTCTTCCACGGTTTCAGGTCAGAGTTTTGGGAAGTTCAACTGAAATTCAAGAATTTTTTTTCTTTCTCATCAGCCTCAACCAGCAGGACCACACACCTGACTCATGATTCTATTATCAGATTTAATTAGGAAGGTATTTGGTGAGGCCAAAGGGAGAGAGAAGGGAGCAAAATTTAAAAAAAGGAAAAAATAAAAAGAGGGATGAGTCAAGGATTTAGAGTTAAAC
>VZTH01013879.1:191150-202308 GCA_013397815.1 Aleadryas rufinucha
CTCCATGAACCATCCAGCACTGCCTGTTAACTTGGCAAACAACAAAAACAACCCTGAGAAGAATCTAAAAATGGGGGGGAAAAAAATCAGAATGTAAAGCAAACAAATCCAACAAACCGAGTTCCCCCAAACCTTTCACTCCCAGCCTCCTTCTCCTGGATGGGAGCAGCTGGAACCCATTGATGCTCCAGCAGCAAGAGATGCTCCTCCAGCCAAGCCCTCTCCTCTTTAGGGCTCTTTGAAGGAGCTGTGTTTGTGTTATTATTTATTTTTTACCATGAAAAAAACAAACCAAAAGAAAAGGACAAATGACACCAGGAGAGCACAGGGAAAAGGAAATGAGAGACTGAGTAAAAGGAAAGAAAATTCCCCCCCAAGCTCCAGCCAGAGGCAGCTGCAGGGCAATTAAAACTCAACAGTTTACAGATGTTCCCCAAGAATACTCAGTCACAATGGCACCAAATTGATCTCCTTTCTTAAAAACTCGGTGCACAAAGCTTACTTTTCTTAAAGGGCTCTCAAAATAAAGTTTACAGCCCTTTTTATTCCTATTTATGCCACCAAAACGCTCCCTGGAGAAGAGGAGATCAAACTTCACGTTTAACCCTTGCCTGCTGGAGCCTCTCTGGCTCCTCTTCCACGGTTTCAGGTCAGAGTTTTGGGAAGTTCAACTGAAATTCAAGAATTTTTTTTCTTTCTCATCAGCCTCAACCAGCAGGACCACACACCTGACTCATGATTCTATTATCAGATTTAATTAGGAAGGTATTTGGTGAGGCCAAAGGGAGAGAGAAGGGAGCAAAATTTAAAAAAAGGAAAAAATAAAAAGAGGGATGAGTCAAGGATTTAGAGTTAAACCCCCTATTAAGAGTTCTAACAATTAATGGCATGCTAAGCTTTGCTTTTCTTCCTGGAGTCCTTTAACACTTTGATGCAAATACAGCTCTTCTTTTCCAAGATTCTTCCTGATTCAGGATTGTTTCAGTTCAAATCAGGACTTGGGTTTAATTCTCTTTTTCTCCCTCTTAAGCTTACAGAAAAGCTCAAGTGTGGCCAATGTTTTCCTTCACATAAAAAGAAGCCAAATAAATATTAAATAAATATTCATTTGAAGCGTTAAAGGAGGGTGGAGCCAGGTGGGGGTCGGGCTCCTCTCCCAGGGAACAAGTGACAGGATGAGGGGAACAGCCTCAAGCCGTGCCAGAGGAGGTTTACGTTGGATATCAGGGATTTTGTTTTCATGGAGAGGGTTGTAAAGCATTGGAACAGACTGTCCAGGGCAGTGGTGGAGTGACCATTCCTGGAAATGTTCAATAAATGTGTGGATGTGGCTGACTCCACCACGGAGCTAAACCTACCCAGAGGTGGAAGAACTCCTAGGAGAACTTAGGTCAAGCCTAAACCACGTTAATTAAGTGCCCATTAATTACATTTGCACAGCCAGCAGGGCACAAATGTGCTCAGTGCCTCTCACCAGAGTGAATTAACCTCAGCACCACCCTGTGCTCAATGACAGGCTTTGTCCTGCTCACGCTCCACGTTCAATTCTCCTCAAAGCAACATGAAATGTCCACCAAACATTCCACTGATGCCAGTTCCAGTGGTGCTGCAAGTCCCCTGGATGCTCCTGTCCTTGGGAAAACACCAGCAACTTGTGCAGCCTCGTTAAATCTCTCAAAATCAAGATATCTGATGCAAAATTATCAACAAGCAGGAGTTAATTTTGATATGTAAGTACATTTAATGAGGAATCACAGATCTGGGAGAAGGAAGTGTCCATGAGGGACTCAATTCCAAGCTGAGAAAAATAAACTTCCAATGTTTCCAGACAGGATGAACTCCTGTACCTCTTGTTTTCAGTCTGAACACAGTGGAGGATGCTGAACAAAAATCAAGCCCAAAGTCTACAGTAAAGATGCCTGGGAAAAACTAAATGCTACTTGCACTTCCAGTTCCCAAAGAAACCACTGAAGGATCACCACTTGGAGAAAGAGATGTGCTGCCTTTGTTCCTTCAGCTTCCCACACTGCAATATCCACAAATCTCCAAGTATTTCTATGATGTTTCCCCAGGAGACACCGCCAAACCGGGGTGCTTTGAGGCTCTGTCTCTCATCCCTGGCTTCTGCCAACCACAGGGGCCAAATTCTCCTTGTTTTTCCCTGGTTTTCCTCCTCTTGCAGCTGCTCATGCTCACAATTCTCTTCCCCTGGGATTCCACGTCTTTGCACCTCCTGCTCCTTTCAGATTTGGCTGATATCGATCCCATTAGTGGGGAGGGACGGACAGAACAAACCTAAAGGACTCATTTCCTTTAGGATGGGACTCATTTCCTAGAAAATCAAGCTAAAACCACAATAGAGCTGCTATCAAGTGGATTTTAAATCTACATTCATCTCGTGGTAAGATAACATTCATTCCACTCACTTCTGAGGAGACAGGGTTATTTTTTCCCCAAATCAAGAGGATATTGAAGAAATTATCACTGATAAATACCTGGAAGCACAGCCAGGATCAAGATATCAATTTCTACCTCCTATCAGACTATCTACCTCCTGTCTCTCATGTAGCAGAAAATTATTTCTTCAACACCACTCAGAGAGGGACGAGCAGTTCAGGAAGAGCACAAGTAAATGATGGATTTATAAAACAATTGCATTCAAGAATACAAATAACACAGGAAGAAACTTGTATTCCCTCAAGTCCCATGCTAAAGGATCGTTCCTCTGCTTCCCTGAAAGAGAGATTCAAGTCTCAGCACTTAGAGCCTTCCTGGATATTCACACTCTGCAGAGACAAGGATTATTTGGATAACGGAGTCAAGGAGGAAAAGAAACAAATCCCATGTGCACCAATCTGCACTGCTGGGAGAATGGCTTTTGTTTAAAGACTCCTTAATTCCATGAAATACTGAGGATGTGCAAAATTTAGCATCAATATGAAACAGTGATAGCTGGAAAATACCTGTGAGATCATCGAGTCCAGCCTGTGACCGATCCCCAACTTGTCTCCCAAGTGCCACATCCAGGCCTTCCTTGGACACCTCCAGGGATGGGGACTCCAAACCTCCCTGGGCAGCCCATTCCCAACTCCTATCAACCCTTTCCAGGAAGCAATTCCTCCTGTGTCCAACCTGAGCCTCCCCTGGCCCAGCCTGAGGCCGTTCCCTCTCCTCCTGTCCCTGTTCCCTGCCAGCACAGCCCGACCCCCCCCGGCTGCCCCCTCCTGTCAGGGACTTGTGGGGATCCACAAGGTCCCCCNCTGTTGACCTGAAGATGGAATCCCACAAAGGGGAGACCTTAGGGGGGGCTTTGCAGAAGCACAAACCTAAAGATGCTCACCAGACTCACGAGCTTGGGTTCGTGGTGAAACACCACAATAAATAACCCAGAGTAATGGGAAAATGAACAGAGCTGGGATGAGGTGGAGTGACCTGTGCAGGCTGGGGAGAGGTTCTGCTCATTCCACAATGTCAGGGATTTTGGAGAAGTTTCTTTTCCAGCAGATCTTGAGTGAATCCCTTCTGCTCCCAGCAACTCTCGAAGGGTGCACCCACGTAGGGTCCACGAGGAGCTGAAAAGCACCCCCTGGATTGCACAAAGTCTGAATTAGCTTAACTGAAAACAGAATAATCTCTTCAGGTATCAAATAAACACCCACAGCAAGAGTCTCTCTCCACTCCTGTAACACAAATCTCTACTAAATTTTATGTCTAAATGAGTTTCTCAGACATGGCAGATACAACATCCCATTAGGACTAATGTGGGAAAAAATTAGCAGAAACTTCAGCAGATTTTTTTTCCCTGCAAGCTGTTAAAATGAGTCGCTATAAATATGAAGTTTATTTTTTAAAAAAAGAAGGAAAAATAGAGATTTCTAATTTATTTCCATGTTAGCACTTGCAGGCCTTGATCCCAGCAACAATTAGGCATACGGACGTGTGATTAGTCAAAATCACTGCCATACATTTCGAGTATGGAACTATTTACATTTTTACTCTAAGTGGACATATGGCAACATTAAAAGATTAAGATCTGTCAATATTTTAAATACAAGCTTCTCTCTGAGAAAGGAGGGAGAAAAAACCTTCATTACCACAGGCAGAATAATGAAAATCCAAGATGTTTTTAGCCCTTTTGGAAGCCAGTGCCATTTTCTTCAGCTTTTATCACATTAAGGGCACTTTTAAGCTCCAAATCAACATCATGAGGATTTTCTGATGATGCTCAAATTTAATGTGATACCTCCAGATGAACACTGAGGTTATTTTACCTGTGTGTTTTCCTGTGATATATCATTTTCTTCCCTTTTTTCTGCTGTTCAATACCTGACCAGAACGGCCCCTGTCTGTAGAACAACTCGTATTTTAGAGCTGATAAAAATGCACGAGGTGTAGGGAAGCTCTGAGTACAACTGCACAGCGTGGAGAGATCAGACCCACAGACATTTGCTTCCGAGGAAAACGCAGTTGCAGCAACTGCATAATACATAAAATACAATCTACAGCACATCCTCCTCCTCTTCCTGGGCGCAGGAGGAGAAAGCTCCTTTGGATGTCACGAGAATTAGCTGCAGACACATATGGAAATTCCATTTAGGATAAGAATCAGTGACAGGAAACAGCCAGGAGGGACTATTTGTACTGAAATACAAGCCATTAACTCGAGCCAAGCTAACAGCAAACGACTGCTCAGGCAAGTGCCGGCTGCAGATAATTAGTTTAGAACCTATTGGAACATGAATATTTTATCGTGCAGCACAGAACTCGTTAGGGAGAGGAATTAGAGAGCCAGGACGTCTGGAAGCACGGCAGAGGTGATCTGTCAGGTCCCTGGGAAGAGCTTTTCCCGGAGAAAACAAGTTCAGTGAGACTGGGTTGTATTAAAGCCACACCAATCCATTAGGAGGGGATCTGGGGGCACACCAGGAGGGCAGGGAACTGCCTGGGTTTAATGGCTTCGCTCCGTGCTGCTGGACACACGCGGGATTTAGGGAATCACCACCGCCAGCACCTTCCTTGGGGACAGTGGGCTTCTTTTCCTCACATTCACTCCTGGGATGTGAATTCACTTCGGAATTCTTCCTGGGAAATGGAACAATTTGCTCCCATTCTGCAGTTTCATGTCCCAGGATGTCAAAGTTGGAAGGGGCACTAAAACCTCCCCTCTCCATGCTCAGTGAATTCCCAGGAAAAAGGAACATTAAACGAGGGGATAAATGCATAGCTCAGGGAATCCCAGACTGGTCTGGGTTGGAAGGGACCTCAAAGCTCATCCAGTTCCAGTGTATATTTGATACACTGGGTGGAAAAAGAGCCAAAAAAGTTAATTTTATGGGACTTCTCTATTTTTTCCCCAACAGACAGAAAATTAAATACGGATGCCCAAGACCTTGAGGACACTGAGCTGTAAAAAATGTCTTGATTAGCTAAAAATGCTGAATTTTCAGTTCATGGCTGAAACTCTTCTGGCTGGAACTGAGCAGGAAAGCTTTTAAATAAAATAAGAGGTAACAAAGTAAATGCACACATCTGAATTTTCCCATTCCTCATGGAGTTACTTGGGAAGAAAGGCCCTCAGCAACATCCTTGTGTAGACAAAGTGAATCTCTTCTGATTTGTCCTCAAGTTGTCACCTGTTACATCCAACTCCTTAAATCCATAATTTCCAGCCTGAACAGCATCCAGTATTCATTAAAAGTGTCTCTGATGCACACACTGGAATGATTTAAATCCACCTCAAAAACTCCTGGAAAAACCACAACTTCAGATCTCTGGTGCTGCTTCCCTTGGATTATAAAATATTGCACACCTCTCACTGCAATCCTGACACCAGAACGAAGCCTAAGAAATGTAAAACAGTGCCCAAATGACAGATTATTGCAAAATCACACATGATGTTACTTTAACCTCTCCCCAAACTGTTAAAAGTTATATATTTATATTCATTTTTTTTAAGAATTCCTACTAATACAGGATTCAGCTCATAGAGAATCACAGAGTCATTACAACACCCAAAGCAGTAACAGAGCTGCTTGAAAAAGAGCAAAGAAATGCAAATTTAGATATTATATTTATGTTGTAAAAAAAACCCCACCTTAACAGAATCAGTCTAAGGCAAATCATTCACAGGATGTATTTTCCCTGCTTTTTTAAAATTCAAACCTGCTACTATTAATCATTAACTATTAATTGGTACATCATTATTTCTGGGAGATGAAGACACATTTAAATCACTCAGCAGCAACACTTTTAATGACAACCAACTTGTTTAATTCCACTTTTCTCCCCAAAGCTGTATCAAAACAAATCATTTTGTATTTCTGGAGACAAGAAGGTGCAGAGCCCACCTCACCCCAGTAATGAGGTGTTGGAAACACTTGTTCCTGGATTACTGAAACGCTCATTAAATCCATTTGTTTATTTTTTTTTGGTTGTTCCAGTAATTGCTGTGACAACAGCAAGCCCCATAAAACTGGAGTGGTTCCTGATTTCACTGCTGCACTCCCTTTGCTTCATCTCCTGGGCAGAGCCCAGCCTGACTACAGGTGGCAGAGCCCCAGCAAGTGTCCATATGGAGATCCATATGCTCTGGCAGCGCATCCGGGAACGACGGAACGCCGGGATGGCATCGCGGAACAACCCCAGGACGCTGCCGTGCCTCCCCCTCTGCCTGACCTCGAGGAGCTGGATTTTCCTCTCGTGCTGCAGGAGGCACTCAGAGTTCTGTGTGAAGCACTGAGTGTAGAGGAGCCAAATTTTAATCTTTCCTGAAACCTCCGGTGTCGGGAAGAAGGGACGGAGCTGAAGCGAGGCGGATTGGAATGTGCTGCCAGCAGCGAGCACTTACACAGCCCCTACTACACAGATACCACTGCCCAGAGCTGGGGCTTGCTGCTGAGGAACAGCCACTGCAAAGCCACCAACGCTCACGAAACGAGTCCAAGCTCGGCTCTTACGCAGCAGCTCCCGGGATGCGACCGCGTGGAAGAGCTGGGACAGCGCCCCTACAAAGATCCGTGTCCAACTGCACTACAACACGCTGGAACTCAAAATAGGAACTCGGCTCGCTCGGGCTTCACACATCAATGGTTTTGATGCATCTGACTTTAATCTCAAATAGGCATTTAACAGGAACCCTTCCCACAGCTAAAAAACTCCCAGACAAAGCTGGGCCTCAGATCCCGCCGCTTTCATCGGCGGCACGAGGCGGGATAAGAAAGCAGCGAATGAAGCACAAGATTTATCCCTCTAATAACCTAAATCTGATCTCCACGTTCTTTCAGGCCGCTGAACGCAGAGATAACTGAAACGTGCTCCTCCAGAAAAATAAACCGGGAAGAAAGATAACAGAGCGGCTCTTTTAAAGACTTCAACCCAGCGGATCAATATCCTGTTGCTTAAGAAAAGGAATGTAAAAAAGACCGGGCTTTAATTTCCATTTCAAGACCAGGGTTCAGCATCACCCACCATTCAGCAGCAGCTAAAGTGCTTTTTAATTTTGTCCTCGTGCCAGAGCATTCAGGGAACAACAACCGAAAGGACAAAGCCAAAGTTCAAAGATTGAAGGCACAAAGCCGAGCGGAGGCTCTCGTGCGGATGGGCCGCCAAGCTGTAACCTCGTTTAATTTGTTGCAAGGAGATGTATTCAGAGATTCCTGTTAATGGCAAAGAAAGGAAAGTGGGACAGGCACTCGGAAATCAGTTTGCTGGAATGGGAGAATTTAGGGAAATGGGTTTCACACAGAAGGGTAATGAGTGTTTGGTGGGAATCACAGGACAGGTCATTGTGCCACGAGAGTTTTGTAAGAAACCCATTTCTGCATGTGCTGAAAGGATTAGAGAGACTGGGGAGAAGGAGTGAAAAACAAAGAAATGCTCATTTTTTTAGGTCACTTGAGCTTTAAGAAATTCTCACCAGTCCCAAAATGAATAGTTGGGATCGTCCTATATTCTCACCCGACCACAGGCAGCAGTTCCATTCAGCTTCTCCCTAAAAACCCTATTTGAGACAGCAGAATAGGACTGAGGAAGAAAAGCCCATCCCAGCTGCTGTCTCCCCCTCCACAGCTGCTTTTTGTAGTGACTCTAAAACAGCTCCAGAGTACTCACGGAGCATAATTTGCATCTTTCAAGGCAGCAGTAGCAAAAATAGGTCACAATCCTACTGAATCCATTGGGAAAGGTTCCAAAGGGAACTGAAGAAATGGAGTGCTGAGCCAGGGGAGTCCATCCTTTTGCAATCCCTCAGTGCTGGTTGGATCAGGCGTATCCAGGGATCCTCCTCCAGCAGTAGAGGAGGCATTGCAAGGTGAACTGGATTCTCTTCCTCCTCCTCCCCAACGTGGGGTCCAGGTTAATCCTTGGCTGGGAAACTGGGATTCTGGGTGAGTGACAAAACCAGAAGAAGAGGGGGAATCACTGCAAGGTGGGATGAAGTTCAATCCTCTTGCACTCTTCAGGCAAAAGGAAGACAAAGAAGGCAGGAACCTTCCCAAAGGAAGGAATTCCTGGCTGGAGGGTGGGGAGGGACTGGAATGGAATTCCCAGAGAAGCTGTGGCTGTCCCTGGATCCCTGGAAGTGTCCAAGGCCAGGTTGGAGCATCCTGGGATAGTGGGAGGTGTCCCTGCCCAGGGCAGAGGGTGGGACTGGATGAGCTTTAAATTCCCTTCCCACCCAAACCATTCCATGATATCCAAGAAAGGTGAAGTAGTCAGGTTATAAAATACAGCCTTTGGTGCTGCACACAAATGAGGCAAATCCCTCTCTGCTCCTTTTATTACTCTGGAAAATCAACATTAAGACACTTCACAGACAAGGCTTACAGTGAATAATTCGGAATATTTCTGTAACACTTCACAGCCTTTATACGAGGATGGTATTTAAGAACAAAGTCTTTTGTTAACTTTTAGTATTGTTCACTTAGAAAGCTAGAATTGGTCTCAAGAAAACAGGGATAGTTTCCATAATATATGGAAACCTGGATTAAATGAGTTTAAGAAGAGATGAGAAAAACAGAGCATAACCAGAAGGATGAAAATCCATAACTAAATCGAGCCTGAGTGAAGGAGATTGCACTGTTTGCAGAAAGCCTTGGGAATTTTCAGTAATAAACACAACTTCAGCTCAGCAATTAAAAGAAGTGTTTATAAAAATAAAGCTGTTAAACTTACAATGTTCCTTCAGCAGTTTCCTTGGGGAGCAGAGATGTAATTGTGTATAAACAGCTGAAATTACTCTTGTTTGTAAATTGTGTCACTGCTTTTCATTTTCCCTGTGTGGCGGTTCCAGGAAAATCTCAGCACCAATTCATTGATAACTGACCCCAAAAAATGGGTGTTTTTTCCATCATAGGTGGGTATCATTGAGAAAAGGCAAAATTATTTGGGTTTTAATCTATCAAGATGCAGCTTACCAAAACAAAGAAGTTTATCACAATGCCACTCATAAATGAGTTTGAAATTAGTTAGAAGGGGTTCAATTAAAGCCTTACAAAAACAGGTACCAACATATCAGTAATCCTATTGCTACAGCTCTAACACCATGAAAGACATAAAATACTGAGAAAGGAAAGCACTTTACACCTGCCCACAGCTACACTGATTTTTATGCCTTCCAGAGTCCACTACAGCCTCAAACTGCTGCTCACCAGCTGAAAAACCCAAACCTGAGCTGATTTTAGAGCCAGACATGAACTTCATAACCTGCCTTTGGATCTGCTGAGCTCCAGGATGAAGCTTCCACCTCAGATGCTGCTGTGGCCATGGGGATGATACTCCTGATTAAAAAAGTCCAGTTGGGTTTGCAAGCAGCTCCTGTGATCATTTTCACTGTGGATCTTGAGTCCAAAGGCTTTCCATGGCTCCAGAATCTTCAGGGGTTAAAAGGCTCTGCCACCCACCAGGTCTCCTTCCAACATCCCTTTTCTCACTCTCTTCCAGCCGCCCAGTGCTGCTGAAGCTGAGCTTCGATTCAGCTGCTGCTTCAGAGGGAAGAATTCAGAGGCAGGAGATGCTGAACTCTGACAAAAATCCCACCCCAGGGAGCCCATTATTTGAATTCCATGTTTAATATATCCTAAAAACACACCCCAAAAAGAGCAAAGTGCAGGAGGAAACAAGAGGCTGAGCTTCTTCCTAATGAGTGGATTCTTCGACTGCGTCAGGACTGGAAGCGACACCGGAGTAAAGAAGCCACCAGGGCTTTTGGTTTAAGGACTCCAATTAAATCCAGGACTCACTAATGAAGAGTGCACACAGGAATTTGTTCTTTCCGAAACGTGTGCTCTCCTACGTGGCTGTTTTTAAGATGGAACCTGCATTTCCTCGATTTTAGTTGCTTTCTGGTTGTCTTTTGAGGGTACAGCTTGGAAATCACACCCTGGGTCGGGTGGGCTCTTGGGAAAACAAGAGTGCCCTGGCAGGATCCCGGTGCCAGAAGCAAGATGCTGACCTTTAACCAGGCCTGATGACAGCTGAAGAGGATGGAAGCACCTTTTAGCTGCCATCCAAACCAGCTAAAGGTTAACTGTAACTCCCCTTGACAGAGCGGCTCTGCCACTGACAAACACCCCCAGACAGGCTTTTTTCTTCCCTTTAACGAGGCTGGCACTAATTAAGTCTAATGCCAGTGAAGTCTGTGGCAGTACTGACTCAATTATGCACCAAAAGCTGGGCAAAAACTCTTGAGAAAGCACTCACTGCACACAGAAACTGAGGCAGGAACTGGGGAAAAGACATCTTGGAATTTCAGCAGCTCAAGTGGCTTCGGGCAGAAAGAGCCTGGGCTGGAGAGCAGAAAATGCATCAAAATCCCCTTTGCTCAGTTCTTACTCCTTTACTGAGTCTTAAATGCTCACATATCCATGGATATTTGCCTGGAATTCTATCATAAATACACTGTTCTAAGCATGGAGAGACTTAAGGGATCATAGCAATTTAATGTGGTGCCTGACCAGCTTCATCTTGTCACCTCTCCTGTTACGCTACTGGGCCCCACTGCTGGTTAATTTGCAATTTCAGCTAATTACTCATGAATCACCAAAATGCTCCTTGCACTGGACTGGGACCATTTGTGCCAACTGAGGAAAAGCAAATTATTCTTTAATAAGGGGTCACAGGAAGGTAAGAGCCTCAAGGGAATTCAACAGAGCATGGAATG
>VZTH01013880.1:0-86249 GCA_013397815.1 Aleadryas rufinucha
TATATAAAATATAAAATATAAAAAGATACAAACTTTAATAAATAAATACATACTAAAATGCATGCTCTCTATATAAAAAATACCATGTGAATATTACGAAATAAACTTTAAGCATCGACCCAAAAGTCTGGTGTTACCTTGGCATTGATGTTTGCTTCCTGTTGCCACCTCGTGGGCAGAGTAAGAAATACAAGGAAAAAAGCCAGGCTAACATAAAAGAAATCCCACAGAAACTGTGAAGGAAAGCATTTCGTTTTCCTCCTCTGACAAGGCTGCTACCTAGGTCTCAAATTTTCACCTATTTAAAACAACAGGAGAGGCCTGACAGCGAGTTATATCTTAGTTAAGCCGGGACTTTTGTGATCCTTTAAAAATTTTGTAATGAACTATGTTTACTTAGTTAAGGAATGTTCGACTGTGTCATTTTATAGCTGGTTTTAATTTAGATCTGTGTTGGCTGATTGTCAGTAGAAAACCCTGAAAAATTACCTCACTGACCTGCAGAAAGGAACTCTATGGTCCCATACCCCTTAGAGAATTTAATCAACAGTTTAAGAACAAAATTCAATCAGGGATTGCCCAGTGGTGTCATCTAACTAGAGATTAATTAAATGCCATGGAACAAGAAAGGTATCTTGAGAGAGTTAAGGAGTAAAAGGCCCATATACCCTAGAAAACCTGATTAATACACTGTAGGTAGAGTAAGGGAGCGACTTCATAGGCTTGTACACCCCAAAAAACTTAATCAGTAGTAAGTGTCTAACCAGGACAGCAAATGAAATAAAGCACTGTTTAGTTGGATAAAATTTGGGTTATCCATTAAACAAAGATAGATGAGATGTTCTGGTGGTAATTAAGAGAAACAAAACACCTATACCATGATGCAATAAATTGGGTGGGCTTTTGGCAGTGTCTATAAAAAAAAGTCAGATGCTATAGTGTATATAAATGACTGAAAATTGTTGTTTCTTTGAACATATCTATGGCAAATAAATTCCAAATATGTTCCCAATTTTGACACAACATTGTTATTAGGAATGTTCGTCTCACAACTTTTTGCTGTTAGATTTAAAATGCTTTGTTTCAGGCCTCCAGGTGGTCTAATGTGATTTTAAGGGCACATCGAAATTTAAAAGGTAACTTCTGTGATTCTAAAAACTGCAGCATACTTGTGAGAAAATCCGAACCAGCCAAACCAAAGAGCAAAGGAAATGGTAACACACCAGGCACACAAATTTAAAAAGGAATTCCTGGAATGTTTAAATGTCAGTTGCCACTACAAGTCTACATTCAGATACTTTTTCATTTTCTTCCTTAGCATGAAACAGTAAACACCAGGGTCTGAAGTTTTCTTCCACTATACATTTTTCCATATGAAAATAAAACTATATACACACACACACAAAAAAAATTGTATTTACTGCGTTTCTGTGAATATTCACTGGAAGAGGCCACAATATGCAGCAGGGTGTGTCCATCTCTGTCTTTCTGGTTGATCCTATCCTTCAGCTCTGGCCTCCAAGTCAGTAACCATCTGAAGAGATGGTTCTTTGCTGAAATGATACAAAAATACCCTTAAAGAAGCAGATCCTGGGCTTTTTTGCCCTATGGAGTGGCAAGATGTAAATCTAAGGTTGACTCATGACTCTATTACACACAAACTGTTGCTCCACACTGAGATGGCGGGAAGAAACACTGTACCTTTTTTAAAGCTGATATATTCGGGTTACAAAAGACCCATATCAATCACACTTTTGCTTCAAACCACAGAAAAGAACAATTATATTAGATTTCCACCACTATCAGGCATGGGTGATCAAAGAGTGTGTTTAGAACATTTCTAAAAGAGTGCTTTATTGGCATGTGCAAGGTTATACCTAGATGATCTGACCCAAGTTGTTGGGACTTTTTTTAATTTAAAAAAGGTCTAGCTGTCAGTTCTCCGATAAAAGCCAAAATTGTTTTATTTCAGCTGCAGATGTCACTCACTTGCTTTGATACAGAGTCTGATAACAGCATGCAGCGGATACATTCCGATGGACTCAGCCTTCGCCCCAAGTGAAATCAGCCACTTGACTAACTCCGCTACTTCCTGCAGCTTCTCACCGCGACCATACAACTCAGAAGTCTGGCAGCAAGGACAACAATTACAATACATTATTTTTACATACACAAAAACCATTTCTTTTTTACTGTTTTCCATATTTTCATGGCAAGAATGAGTGGAACAACAACCAAGCCATATTCACTGTAAAATGAAACTATTTATTTCATAGACTTTCATAAAATGGCTTGGGTTGGAAGGGACCTTAAAGATCATCTAGTTTCAACATCCCTGCTGCAGGCAGGGACACCTTTCACTACATTAGGCTGCTCAGAACACCATTCAACCTGGCCTCAAACACTTCCAGGGATAGGGCATCCACAACTTCTCTGGGCACCCTGTTCCAGTGATTCACCACCCTCTGAGTAAAGAATTTCTTCTTAATATCTAATCAAAACCTACTGTCTTTCAGTCTGAATTCATTCCCCCTTGTCCTGTCACCACAGGCTCTCGTAAAAAGTCTCTCACCATCTTTCTTGTAGGTTCCCTTCAGGTACTGGAACGCCACAACTAGGTCACCCCAAAGCCTTCTCTTTTCCAGACTGAACAATTGCAATTCTCTCAGCTTTTCCTCACAGGAGAGATGCTCCATTCCTCTAAGCATCTTGGTGGCCTCTTCTAGACTCACTCCAACAAACTTATGTCAGGAATAGTGTAGCCAGCAGGACCAGGGCAGCGATGGTCCCTCTGTACTCAGCACTGGTGAGGCCACACCTCAAATCCTGTGTTGTGTTTTGGACTCCTCACTGCTAGAAAGACATCGAGGTGCTGGACCGTGTCCAGAAAAGGGCAATGGAACTGATGAAGGGTCTGGAGCACAAGGCTGATGAAGAGAGGCTGATGAAGCTGGGGGTGTTTAGCCTGGAGAAAAGGAGGCTCAGAGGAGACCTCATTGCTCTGTACAACTTCCTGAAAGGAGGCCATAGCTAGCTGGGGGTTGGTCTCTTTCACCATATCCCAGGTGAAAGAAGGAGAAAAAATGGCTTGAAGTTGTGCCAGCAGAAGTTCAGATCAGATATTAGGAAAAAAAATTCACTGAAAGAGTGGTTAGGCATTGGAATAAGTTGCCCAGGGAGGTGGTGGAGTCACCATCTCTGGAAGTGCTCAACAGGCATCTGGATGTGACACTTGAGATTTAGGGGAGATTATAGTGGTGCTAGGTTGATCTTGAAGGTCTCTTCCAATCTCGATGATTCTGGGATTCTGAGAAAGCACACAGCCTGAGCAGAAGCCAGCTGAACTTAAAAAGTATGTTCTAGCAAGGACTTAATGAACAGGAAGTATGGTCTACAAAGGGTACAGCAACACAGGATACTCTGGAGGTGCGCAGCGGAAGCTCAGATGGAAACTGAGACAATATGCCAGAAGGATCAGGACATGAGCAGGTGGTCGGAAACAGTGTTCAGACAAAACTTCTCCATTTATGCCAGTCATCTTTTTAAATAGCAGTCTTCACACATGCTTCCAACATTTACAAATAAATCTTTTTTTCTGATACCTCATGCCAAATTTTGACTGGCAAGAATTACTCTTTGAGCACAGTTATCAAATCAAAAATACAACAGATTACAGGGAAAATGTAGCAGCAGCAGGGGAAGTTCGAGTTGTCAGAAAACCACATTTTCCAATTTTCACAAAAGAGAATCAGTACTTAGGGATTTTCCATCTTGATTCTTTCAGCCTGCCATGTGTACAACAAACCCACTAGAACAGGTAAGATTGGTTGGGTCAATTCAACAAAAAAAGGATGTACTATTTTGAAAGGCTGCCCACTTTTCTCTTCCTGTCTCAATGAGGCATTTTGCTTTGCTTGCCCAGGAAGATACTTTGCTAAGACACTCTGCATGGGTCTTCTGCTGTGTTGCCATGCTTCATTTCCAGTGTGGAGTTACTCTGCTAGCACTGACACAGCACATCTGCCTAATGATACCCAACCAAGACATGCTTGCATATATCCATTCACTAACTCTTTTGCTATCTCTAAAAACAAGCCTGTGAAGACATGTGAATTTATTTCCTTTGCATTACCCTCAGAATTACTCCTGCTCACTCTGTCAGGCACCTAAGTGAAATACAATTACGGAAAAAGCAACAATTTGAAATTATTATGACAAAAGTACCACAAGCACTGTAACAGCCAAATGGCAAATTGTAGCATATTTCACCAATATGCCTTAAACCTTAACTTGCCAGCCAGTAAACACCAAGCAAAGGTCCTGTGTAGCCTACAGCTAACATCTTCCAAAGCTCCTGTCAGGGAAGAAACTAAGAAATATAGAAATTCTTTACTGTGAGAGTAGTAAGGCACTGGAACAGCTTGCCCAGAGAAGCTATGGATGCCCCATCCCTGGCAGTGTTCAAAGCCAGGTTGGATGTGGCTCTGAGCAACCTGGTCTAGTGGAAGGTGTCCCTGCCCACGACAGCGGGGTGGAATTTTAACATCCCTTCCAACCCAAATCATTCTAGGACTCTATGGTAAAGCCCAATGGAATTTCTCAATTTCTCACAAACATTGTGAGATGCCTTTAGAAAGCTGATATGTCACTGCTTTGGAAACTGGCTGCTCCTGAGCTGCAGAGCTGGTGAACTCCCAGCAGCTCCTGGCTCACACAAAACCTCCAACTACACCTTTGTAATACTAATACACCTTGGAAATACTAAATTCCATTCAGAAATATTACATTACATGAAGTTAAATTTTCAAACAAATAGATGATAAAGCATAATCATAAAACGTCTATATATTATTTTTAATTTTATTTTCCTTGGTTGAAGATGGAAAATCTCTCACTAAAGTCATCAGGAAGAAAAGAAATAGATACAAAGAAAAAATAAAAAACACTACTTTACCTCAAAGAGATTCTTCAGAGATACCTGGTTAACTCTGAGATCACGGGGCAACTCTTGCTTCTCAGACAATAGCAACAGACAAGACTGAAAAAAAACCCCCAAACATTAATGCTCGTACAAGCACACTTAAAACTTTGTTTTTCACTGCCTCATCAGATCTTGTAGGAAAGCTAACACAGGCTAACAATATTTCAGATCTTTTCGTACGATCGCAACTGAATCTCCCTTTCTAATTTTCAACTGAATTCACATCATATACAGTGGAGTGTAGGAAGCTACAAGTGATTAAAGTTTCCTCAGAAATAACAACCACGTGAAAAGGTTAGGCCCTAAAAGATTCTCCAATACTTGGAAGTAACCCTTTGCTTTAGGAATGGACCTTTACATCAGGTACAAGACTCCACAGCTAACACCAACATTCCAAGCAGAGAGCACAAAATGAATATTGTATCTTCTTCCACTTTCTTCCTTTTTCTCAGTTTCTCTAAAAGACTTTGCCTTGCTCCTTGAAAACCCACCAAGCTTCACCAGAGGGCAAGGGAAGGACTATGGATGCCATCTACCTGGACTTCTTTAAGGCCTTTGATACAGTCCCCCACAAGTCTTAGCTCTAAATTGGAGAGATATGGGTTTAATGAATGGATAAGGAACTGGCATAATGGCTGCACCCAAAGAGCTGTAGTCAATGGCTTACTGTCCAAGTGGAAATCAGTAGTGAGTGGTGTCCCTCAAGTACTGGGACCAGTACATTCACTATCTTCATCAATGACATTGCCAGTGGGATTGTGGGGTGCCCTGAATCACTCAGGAAGTTTGCAGATGGCACCAAAATGAGTGATGCAATTGAAAACACTCGAGGGAAGGGATGCCATCCAGAGGGACTCCTGACAGGCTTAAGGAGCAGGCCCATGGGAGCCCCAGGAAGTTCAACAAGGCCAAGTGCAAGGTCCTTCACCTGGGTCAGGGCAATCCCCAGTATCAATACAGACTGGGGAAGAAGGACCTGGGGGATAAAGGTGTTTGAAAAATAGGATAAAAGCCAGCAATGTGGCTTGCAGCCCAGAAAACACAGTATCCTGAGCTGCATGAAAAGTAGCATGGTCAGCAGGTCAAGGGAGGTGACTCTACCTCTCTACTCTGCTGAGACCAACCTGGAATGTTACATCCAGCTCTTGGGGTCCCCAGCACAGGAAAAACATGGACCTGTTGAAGTGAGTCCAGAGGAGGGCCACCTCTCCTGTGATGGAAGGCTGAGAAAGTTGGGGTTATTTAGCCTGGAGAAGGCTTCAGGGAAACCTTACTGCAATAAGGTCAATATAAAAAGGGGGTTTAGAAAAAAGACTTTTTAACAAGGCCTTTGTGACAGGACAAGAGGCAACAATTTTAACCTGAAAGAGAGTATGTTTTCATTGGACATTAGTAAACAAATTTTTATTATACAGGTGGATAGGCACTGGGACAGGCTGCCCAGAGAAGCTCTGAATGTCCCCCATCCTTAACAGTGTTGATGGTCAGGTTGGACAGGCCTTTAACAATCTGATCTAGTGATAGATGTCCCTGCCCACAGCAGGGAGCTTGGATGCAGAATGTGGTGCTGCAGTGAGTCCATAGCTCTCGTGTGGATCCTCCATAGGCTGTGGTTCCTGTCAGAAGCCTGTTCCTTCATGGTGTCTCCACAGGCTGTGTAGCAGGATACTCTACGCTAAATGGTGGTAAAGCAGCTTGAACTTCACCTTATTTGTAAAAGTTATCAGTGATGGATAGAGAAGGGAGGGTCACACTGCTTACGGTGTTGAAGAATGCTGAGACCAGCCTGACCCATCAATCTCAAAGTTACACGTTCTAAGGATGTGAAAAACAATGTTTCCTGACAGAAACTGGTACCAGTGACAATGCAGCAAAGTTCCTGACAAAGGAACCAACAGGTGATACTACTGACAACTTATCTAAAGCTACTAAGCTGACACAGCCAACCTAGAAACATATGACTGACAGTCACTTTATACTATAAAAGCACAGTCACATTTTTTAAAGGCAGGGTCTTCTAACATACCCCTTCCTGAAATGTGTGTGGAAATTCCTCCCCTGAGTGGAGATTCCCCTCAAGGTTACTCCTGAAGGCTGAGCAAAAGAGTTTCGCCCATGGCCACTCGCATGGGTGAGTAACATCAATCTCTACTTAATTACTATTTTGTTATCTTTAATACCAATGCTTCAATATTGCTTCAATAAACAGTACATTATACTTACTGTTATAACTCTCTGTACTGTGAGGTAAATAATTCTGATTAAAGTATTTTAGTCTGATCGTTAACATTGTCAATTTACATAACTTACTTACTTTATTCATATAGATATATTTGGTTTGTCATCCTTAATCCTGTGGGACAAAGTTGTATAAAGGCTCAATTACACATATATAATCCTTTAAACATAAACCATTCACCAAGTCTGGGAGCAGGATTGGATCCAGCCACACCTAGGCACCTCTCTGAGGAGTCTGGGAAGCAAGTGGGTCCTTTCTGAATCTTATGACTCAACAGGAGGGTTTCCCTGATAAACCTCAACTGAAGCTTCCACTTTGCTTGTGGCAGGCTGCAAAGGAGCCCCTTGCTCTGGTCCTGGAAGACCTACTTCTCCTTCTCCACCCCTGGGGCTTGCAGGGCTGTTTCTCTCATTTGAATATTATTGAATTGAATAATGACTCTAGGTGGCACTGTAACTATAAGAGAGAACAGACAGCAGCAAGAGACAAGTAGGATTTCAAGTCCATCATATCCCTTTCACAAATTAATTTCAGAAATTATTTATCACTAAAAGCATTTTTCAAAGTCTTAAAAATCAAGACATTTGAATCAGGCAGCAATATATATTCACAGGTTTCGCTTTTAAAGGTAACACGAGCTTATGCTGAAGAGGTAAGACATGAGTGCCCAATATGCAGTGGGAGGTGACACGGTGACACAGTGACACACTTACCCGCCACTTCCCCTTCTGGGCCAGCCTTTCTATCACCGCTTGCCAAATCAGTGCATCGAAACTTGCACTGAAAATGTAATCATATGCAGGGTGGAAAGTTGGTGGCAAGATTCGTTCATCTGCAAGAATAAGCAATAGAGAAAATTATTTGGTATACACAGCACCTCAAATGTTGGAGTCTCCAACTAAATTCATCACACAGTGATAATTTTAGCAATGATTAATAGAGAAGGAGTAGGGGAGGAGAGACTGAAGAGAGGGCAGGGAGACATAGGGTGCACATTGCTCAAAAAAACCCACACACTGCCACAGGAAGGCCACGTTTCCTCTTTTCATTGCTGTCCATCACTAGCTGAGGGAAAGTCCTCCACACTGAAATACACTGCACTGTAAAAAAGTTTAAACTGCCTATCTTCTAATTATTTTCAAATCTACCTAGCTAAAAGAAAAGCAGAGTGGTCTGGACAAAACCCATTTAAAGCCTCCAGGATCTGGAGCTCCAAATCTCCAATCTTGTCTCCCTGACTCTAAATTTTGACCTTTTCTAACTATTCCATATTGACATGTTCCTGTGAGACAAGTCACTCCCCTGCAGTGTTTTGAGATTGTTGGCACCTGCTGTATGCAAACTGGACCAAGTTCACCACATCCTCAATATACACATAATCCTCAAACAGACCTGAGGCACTAAAGGATCAAAGGAATGATCTCACAAAGGACATGCCACTAAGTGTCGTCATCACTACTGAATGGCTCTTAGAAAAATTAAGCTCTTAATTTGAGTTTACCATTGACACTTATGAAGATTCCTGCTATAAACTCAGCAATTTGAGTTCGATCTGCAGAAGAATTCAGGAGAACCAAACCTCTGTGGAACATAGAAACTGCCTCGTAAGACTTTGATAACATGATTAATGAGTAGCCAGCTCTATAATAAGCCTGAAAAAAAAGGAGAATAAAAAGATGTTGGGAAAATATTCAGAAATGTTTACTACAAAACAAAATGTTGTATTTTTTTTTTTTTAATTCTCTCATTATATTATAAAAATGACATGAAGTACTATTTCTACAGCTTCTTATACACAGATCCAAAAAAATGGCGCAATAAACTATTCTATTCTAATCCCTTGAAATTCACAATATGCTACTGATATTATCACAGGTACTAAAAGTGATAAATCCTGAAATACAAAGCTTGGAAATTAACTACAGGATGAAAGACATGCTTTCAGCAGCTGTATGTTAATCTCATCTGGACAAGACTGGCATTTTCTGTTTCACAAGGTCCCGAATATATATTTATGTTTCCACATCACTGCAATTTGCAGTATTTCCCACAATGCATATATTCTTCAGCCAACGGCACCTGAATGTGTTTATATTCACCCCTGAATTAGGTTGTACCAGCTCAGTGTCGCAGTGGAGTTAATTTGTTCAAATCAGAAAACTGGCATGTTGCAACACAGCACCAGTTAAATGGGTATTTGGATGCAATTTTACCCTATCTAAATCAAAAATGTTCTACTAAAGCCTCTGGCAGTCTTTAGTGGTTAGACCAGAAGACTGTTTATTGCACATAAAAGCCAATCCAAGAGTATGCCTCCATATCATAAATACTGTACAAATCCTACTTATTCGTAACAGATGGCTATTTGAGACAAGGTGTACTTCATCAAAGTGTACTTAATCACAAGCTAAGCGTAGTGTATTGTTCTGTTCACTGGAAATACAATATGATCTCAATCACCAAGTACCACTCCCAGGAACTGGCGACTTATTAACATGTAACCCTTGTTTGGGATATTAATAGTTACATTTCTTGAAAGCATTGGTACCTCTCTCATTGGGACCCAGAGACAACCAGCATCTCCTGGTGAAAAAGAGAGCTGATTAATTTTATTAAATGTACTACTACAGCTGTAAATCTGATGCTTATGTATAGAATCAACACCAATTCTGGAATTTTATGCTATATTTATTCATCATGCCCCAAAGCCAAAACACAATAAAAAGAAGATAATTACACTTTTATTAAAAAAAAAAAAAGCATAGAAAGCATGCAAAAACTGTCAGCTTAAGCATCTGAATACCTTAACATACTCCGGATCCCACTGTAAGCTTTGGCGGGCTAAAACCATTGAATCTTTCCATTTGCCCAGGCAGTACAAGGCAGTTGATTTGTTGCACAACAACACAGCTATGTCCCGGGAACACCTAAAGATACGGTTTTAACATTACTGTTTATTCACTTGAAAAGGGATCATACTTTATAGTCAGTGATATGAAAAAATGAAAAAATTACACATTCACCCACCCAACAAAACTAGAAGTAAAAAATGTAGTTGTAGATAACAAAGATCATTTGAATATTGGCTATAAAATGTCTTAGAGACATCCGAATGATACCTTAGTGATACCCATAGTGATAACCTGGTCTCTTCTGAAGCAGAAAGCCAACCCACTAGAATAATGAAGTACGAGGATTTAGAAAGAGTTCAGACCACTTCAATACACCTACGTATGGCTCAGTGAAAGCCAGCAGCCAGGAATGGAGGAAAACAGACACATGAATGGAAGCTGTGGGATGGAAAGAGTATTAAACCCACCAAAAAACAACCTCAATGCATTTTAGTTTATCACTATTTGGTGAAGTCAAAAGAAAAATACACATTTAAAATAAATGAGTGGCTGGTGTAAAGTTAGGTTAACAGCAGTGTTAATATACAGTAGTAATGAATATTTAATAGTGAACATAATACTCAACTATTTAATCATTAATAACATCAGCAACTGATGTTAACTGATGAAAAGCACTTAACATCTGGAAAGAAATACCCAAAGGAATCTTCTGCTGAAAAATTATTTTTAACAAGCCTCAGAATACTAAGAAAGACCAAATAACAAGAACAAAGTAACTCACATAAATCATTTTACAGATAATCAAATGATTCATGTAACAATAGGCCAGGATATGGCAAAATCACAGCAGAATTAATCCACAACATGTCAGCTAAGAAACAGATGCCATTTAACAGAAACCAGTGTAGTTTATGGAAAATCAATTTGAGCTTTAATTGCACTAATTTATAACTGATATTTATGTAAAAATATTCAGATTTAAGTCACTAATTAATCTCCCACATATATGTAATGAACAGGGTAACCATAAAAAGATACAAGAAGATCAAGTGTTAGGCCAAAAAACAGAGTTTTGAATTAACTGTACAAATTAACATATTTCAGGCTTCTCTTATGGTTTACATCTCATAATTCAAGAATACTTACGGGACCCATTGCATTAAATAACCAAGCGTTTGTAAAGCTTCATCGTAGTTTTTGATGGCCAAAGAGTAATTTCCATTTTTAAAATCCTGGTTCCCATCTTGCCTCTTCAACTGTGCATATGTCATGGGATCCATGCTAAGGAAAACAACAACAAAAAAATTAATAAAACAAAATCACTGACTTATGAGACATTTCTTTCTCTAAAACTGACTTCAATTTTCATCTTAGTTTTTGCATATTTGAAAAGGAGGACAAAAGAGCACTTCTTCTCTGTTTGCTGCAGCTGGAATAGTAAAATAGAGCTCAGGTGACAGCCTCATCTTTGCTGTTGATGCCTCCTCAACTTGCCATCTACTTTTTAATAAACTTCAGCTAACCAGATCTACAACTGGTATGCACTGTTTTCAGTTTTTCACCTCAGGTCTTAAACTGTATCTTTTAAATTAAGATTCCAAATTATTTCAGTGTGTGCACACAAACTCAATGCAGGCGGAAATATCTGAGAAAACAAACAGCATTTATATACTTAAGAAATACATGAAGCTATACATTTCAATTAATTAAACACAAAACACATTTACTTGCTTTTTACTTATGACTTTTTTGTCCAGGTCCTCCATCTAGACACTCAACAATCCAATGTACATAAAACTGCTTAGAAACTTAATTACTGTAAGAAAATATTGTAACACAGTACAGTAATAGTGCGTGAGGCCCTTGAATCACACTTAAAACAGTTATTAAAATGAAAACAGGAAGTGGCCAAAGAAAACAAAGGTTGAAACCAGCATCAAGTGTAACTCACCGAAAAACTATTTCATCATTAAAATTATAAAATCAGGGTCATTAAACAAAACTAATCACATGGTCAGGCAGCTAGATGAAAGAAACAAACTCAAGAGGAAAACCAGCTACATGTATGTTAAGAAACAGCACATTAGAAACAGACAAGAGAAATAGCCAATGCTAGTGTTGTGTAGAATCATTCTTCACAGACTGATTTTATGATTAAAAGCTGTTTCCATTACTTGTAAAAACCTGTATGAATCTCACAAATCTCAGTGCCATTAAGTAAGATTAATTCACTAAATAGGAATGCACAGATTTACTTATTATCCAGGTATTAAAGGGCTTGTAACAAAACCCGTAAAATCAGTAACCTTCGCAACCTGCTAACATAATGTCAAGGTTTAGTCTGGCAGGCAGCTAAACACCACACAGACCTTAGCTCACTCCCCCACTCCCTGAGTGGCATCCGGGAGAGAATCAAGGAAAAAAAAGTAAAATTTGTGTGTTGACATAAAGACAGTTTAACAGGACAGAAAAGGAAGGGAAAATGTTAATACTGATACTACTACTAATAAACTTATAATATACAAAACAATTAATGCACAGTGCAATTCCTCACTACCCACTGACCAATGTCCAGCCAGTTCCTGAGCAGCATCCCCTGGCCAGTTTTTCCTTCTAATTTATACACATGACATTCTACGGTACAGAATATCCATCTGGCCAGTTCAGGTCAGCTGTCCTGGCTGCGTCCCCTCCCAGTTTCCTGTGTCCCCCTGCAGCTGACAGGGCAGCATCAGAAGCTGAAAAGTCCTTGACTTAGGGCAAACACGGCTCAGCAACTACTAAAACATCAGTCTGTTATCAACATTATCCTCATACTAAATCCAACACACAGAACTGTACCAGCTACTGAGTAGAAAACTATCCCAGCTGAAAGCAGAACTAAAATATCTGCAAGCTCTCTTGACAACAGAGCAAACTAGATATTTTTAAGTATATGAATTTACAGACAAAGCAAGAAACATTACTGATGTATTTTCTCTGTAGTACTCCTCATAATGAGCCTGAAACACTGAGAATCACCACTGTCTTGTGAGCACAGAGGTATGATGAGGCACACTGTGGATGGTACTGTGCCTTCACATTTATCCAAGCACAAAAAGCATTTGTCAGGCTCACAAGCGCACTAAGCAGACAGGAGAGCAGCAGCCCACAACTCTGAGAAGGCAACAGCAGAAGAACCAGGTACAATCATAAAGCTCTGATCCAAACTTCTTCAGACTGACTGGGAAACGACCTGTCAGAAGTTATGTTAAATAAACAGTCCATTATAATGTCTGTAATCAAATCATCACCTTGCTAATTCCAGGGAAGCACCAAGAACAGATGAAATCCTGGCTAAATATTAAATTGAAGAAAAAGAGATCCCATCTACATGGGGGAGATACAACAACCAGTCATGCTAGAGGAGTAATTTTTACATTTACCCCAGGCAAATTAAATCATCACTTTATTGAGCAATGTACATACAGTACACACTTTAAAAATACTACTTCTCCAGACAGCCAGTCAAGTGTACTTACAACATATTCAGGACTTCTTTTACATTGCATGGTATGAGCATTATTAAGGTGAAAAAAAGGGAAAAAAAATAGAGCAACAGAACAAAGGAAAAAAACAAGTGCTAAAAGACGGTTCTACCTCATCTTTTGTGTAATTCTTTCAGATTTCAATTCTTTATCATCAGAAAGTTTGAGAAATTATTATCTCAAGAATAATACCAAAATAGTTCAGCTACACGGAAGTTTCTTCAAGAAAGAATACACGTGAACCGATGGTTTTCTAAATTATAGCTGAATTTCAAGGTTTTTCTTTTTTTTTTTAAGAAAGCTATGCTGGTACTCAGTGTGATTTTTTCCCCCAGAATTATATTTTTATCTTACTTTTTGGAATATACTAAAAGTACAAGTACAAATAAAAGGTATTTACAAGAAATTTGAAAGATTATTTTTTCCACAGTACAGCAGAAGCAGCAACAAGCATTTCAAAAGGACTTTCAAATGTGTCCTGTGCTGAGAAATTTTGGAACTGAACTCCCTGTTTCAGATCAGAAGGCGGCATGCCTTCCCCTTTCCAGGCAGCAGGAATTTTCACCAGAACACAAATTCTCATCCTTTTCCAGAACTGGAGTTTCCCTGCCAAAACTTCGAACTGTAGATCATTTAAATAACCGGGATGTCTGCTGCAGGCTTTAGCAGCTACACCCAAGTTTGCAGACCCAAGAGATACACTGGGCATGCAAATCTGACATCTGAGTTAATGATCCAAAAGAATTGCCGTGCAGAATAGCACAGCACGTCTTGCTATTGCCCAACATCTTCCTGCAGCATAAACAATTTTAACTCAAAACCAATGGACTAACTGAGGGCCTATTATGTAAAGTCTATTGAGCGTGAGGAGCGTTAAACAAAACTGTTGTCTATTACTCTGCCTTAACTGGAACAGGTAAAAGTCACAGCTGTATCTGGATATAACTATATTTCTATATATAGGGGTTATTTAAATAGATGTTTTGGAGGGTAAGTGCAGTGGGTTGACCCTGGTGGGTAGCTAAGTGCTTGCATCCCCCCACCCCCAGGAGGATGGGGAAAGAGAAAAGCAAGAAATAAAGCCAAAAAAATATGTCGGTCAAGATAAAAATTGTTCAGTAACCAAAAGAGACTTGGAAGAAGAGAGAAAGATAACAAAACAAGTGATGCAAAGGCAATCATTAACCACCTCCCCAACACAGAATAATGCCCATCCAGTTCCTAAAACAGGGAAGGCTAATCCCCCTAAATCCCCTGCTCTGCATTATCATTGCTGAGCATGATGCTACATGGCACTGACTATCCCTTCAGTCAGTTTGGGTCATCTGCCCAGTTGTGTCCCCTCCCAACCTCTTGTGCACCCCCCAGATTTATTCACTGGGAGGCAGAGTGAGGAACAGAGAAGGCTCCAACATTGTGCAAACACTGCTCAGCAACAGCTAAAACATAACTGTGTTATCAGCACTGTTTTGCTCACAAATTTGAAGCACCATACCAGCTACTATGAAGAAAATTAACTCCATCCCAGCCAGACACAGGTTCCCCTCATGAAGTGGGGATTTCTCCTAAGCTATGGAGTCTATGAAACACATAAAGATGTGGGGATACCCTAAGGTCTGGGAGACCCTTCCCAGTGCATTGTTGAGACCTTATCATTCACAGAAATAAAACAGAAACAAAACAAACAAAAAAATAAAAAAGATAACATGGTCTACTCTGTTTACTTTTTTTATGACCCCTGAGACCACCAGCACAACCATGACAGCAAAATGAAGCACATTAATTTTTACCCACAGAATTAAAACAAAAGATTATACAGTTAAGTCAGACACAATCTGCTCCAAACTGTACAGCTGCCAGTGATTAAAATTTCCATTTACTTAACGTATCGTCAACTCTTATGTTACTGTGCTGGTCAGTGTCCCACTGAACTGCTTCTGACAGCAGTCTGAACTGCAGTCAGACTGCTGTCAGAAGCAGGGCAGCTTTACAGTGGTTCCAATGCTGTTTTGATTCCTCTCACTTCAGAAGATAATTTTGAAAACACAAATGGAGGCTGCCCAGAAAAGCCATTTCTCACTATTGAAAAATGTTGTGTGCCTTACACCAGCTATCAGTCTCTAGAGGCCAGCTTGTGCTTTCTGAACATCTGAAGCTGGCAATGCTAAAAACTTTAGAAATTTGAGAGTGAACCCAAGCCATTGGTTTTTCTGTCTGCATCTGCTTCACACATTTAAAAATGAGAAACTGCATGATAGTGTTTAATTCACTGAAAAAAAAGTACAAGGTCTACACAGCTATGTTTTTATTATTGTTGATCCTGAAAGTTAAGCTTTAAGGATACATCCCTATGGCATTACTCAGAGGTAGAATAATGTTTTTATTCTCTGGGCACAGTTGATCTTCATAATGCAAGCAACAAATGAAGTACAGCAATCTTAGGAGCTCTGCATCTGAATTAAAATAATGGTGACAAATAAGAATCTTCCTATTTTCAGGAAATCTGACTTCTAAAGACTGTGCTTTCCTCAGTCCTCCTAAGCAGATGAATCATTCCTTCTTCCTCCTTAACCCAAAAAGCAGACATTGCAAACTGGCAAGAGGTAGGGAGAGAAAAAGCCCAACAATGCATCTACACTGTGGCCGAATTACAACTAAATACATTTCATCAGCATTTGAATAATTCATGTTTTCTCAACAGGAAATCTCAGGCCGCTATTAGCTCTCGTTCAACAAAAGCATGCTGGCTCCAAGAGCATGATGCCACCAAGAAAGAACTGTCATGTCACCCCTTCTGCTACACCAGAGGGACCCCTGCAGCCATGCGCCCACCACTGGCACGATCTGTGAAGGCAGCCCTGCAGTCAGTCATCCAGCAAAAGGACACTGCATTCTGGTCTTCCAAATGACACTTTCCTCGTGACCTGATATAGGCACATGTGAATGTCAGGGCAGACCCAGTAAAAGAAGGAAAAATATAGGCCGAGAAGGCTGTAAGAGGCTGTAACTATGGCAGTGCTCTGCCTGCTAGCCAGTTTTACCTGTTTTCCTGACAACAACAGCTACCAGAAACATACTTACAGAACACAGTCTCCTTTGAATGCGTGTAAGCCTAACCTCGACAGTGAAAAGCAGGGAAAAATATAATCTTCTCTCAGTTTTCCACTGAATGCTAAAAGGTCAAATGAAAAATCTGGAAGTCACCTGTACTTTCAGAGGAGACCCTGAAGAAACAGCAGAAACAAAAATGAACAGTTATAACTGACCAGGCTGCAAGCAGACACATTTGGAAATCTCATGCAGAAGAGAGGAAAGAAGCTGAAATTTAGACATGGACATCCTCATGGATCTGTTTAGTCTGAAAAAGGTCATAGTGGTACTTGCAACTATCTGAACAACATTTTAACCAAATGTTCAGCCAGTATCTCATGAAGAGAGAGATACTGAAGAAGATGAAGATGAACATGAAGATCTCATGCCCAGCCCTTGTAAAATGTCAGCTCATGGTGGAGAAACTGGTCAACTCAAATGAAGAGCCTATAATTTAGACAGCTTCTCATTAGACATCCCTATCATTAGGGATATATTCAGATATATAGATAGAGATAGCCTAGCTATAGATAGATTCGCACTCAGCCCTACAAAACAAGAAAAAAAAAATTCTGTAAGAAGTCATATTGCCAGATTTGTACCAGACCTTAGAAGTGCCAAAGACCATTTGCTCCCAGTAAAAGCCAGCAGCACTTGGAAAATGATTAATGAGATTCTAGAGCAGATTTCTATTAGATTAGGGCAATCAGAGCAGAATAGTAATAGCTTCTTACCAATTATTATGTTGT
Source organism: Aleadryas rufinucha (assembly GCA_013397815.1). Classification (NCBI taxonomy): domain Eukaryota; kingdom Metazoa; phylum Chordata; class Aves; order Passeriformes; genus Aleadryas; species Aleadryas rufinucha. The sequence goes on from VZTH01013880.1 coordinate 17,439, forward strand.
CCTAAACTCAGCACAAATTGGACCAAATGAAGTTTCTTTACTACTTCTGGGCTCTATGGCCAGTCAATGTCCTATACATCATAGTACTCCAAAGATAAAGACAGCATTCATCTCTGGAGCTGTTTGCCTCTAAAAAGACAAAGCAAACAATTTCCCAGGTAAGAGAATAGACAGAAAACTTTATCAGGTTGTTTCAGTCTGAACTGGAGACCTGTACACAACCTCTACCACCAGACACAAGCAACCCTCAACACCACTTACAGAGTTTCGCTTCTCCACATACCCTTCGTTCCTAAGTGTTCAGGCAGAAGTAGTACTAGAGAAATTCAAGGTACCGTTCTGTAGCTCCACTGGTGCAGTACCACACTGAATCAGCACACCTTGACAGCACAAAGCACCGCTCACTACTGAGAAGGGATTCTCACCTGAACCGGGTCTAGAGTGAAAGCACTATTTCCTTATTTTGGAAGTCAGCTGTGAGACTTCTAAGATCTGGCTGTGCTTTCAAAAGATGTTAAATGGCTGGGGTGAGAGAGCAGAGAGTGAGAGAGAACATCCCAGGCTGCTCTTCATTTTATACCAAGCTTTTCTGTGGAAATGTGCTCTGTAGGAAACTGACGATTGTAGGGCACAGATATTGTCAGAAACAAGACAAACATCCTTATCAACATTTGGCAAATGCAGCCCAGGATGCAATTAGCACAGATGTCTCAAAGGCCTGTTAATACCTCAAACATCACATACAAACCAGACAGGGAAGACATGTGCAAGGTCTGAATGAAACAAGGGATATTAGTGGAATACACACACAACAACACTCTGGGCCAGAGTGCTGTACTGGGCAGACCTGGCCTGAATGACCACCCCAGTTCCTCCTTTTTCAGATTACCACTGTATGCTGCTTTCTGTTTGTGCAAACTGTCAGAAAGCAATTGTTATTAATAACAAAGCCCGGCTACCTGATGTCTCCAGCTAGCCACGTACCAAACTCACAGCTGGCAGAGCTCAGCAGCTCAGTTCTTCAGATGCATGACCACCAAACAGGACTACAGAAATAGGACCCAAAAACCCAGCCAGAAGTTGGGCCAGCCCTGCTGATGAGCAGAAAACCATGCAAAACCGCAAGATGTGGACACTGAAATGTTACTAATCTTTAGAGCAGGGATTTGTGGTTCACTTGCACACAGGAAAGGTACTAGGCAAGGAAGTGACATAGCAAGGAAATGGACATCAGAAGCACATCACTAGGAACAAGACAACACCTTTCACAAAAAGAGATGGGTGCACACATCCCAGGGCACCAGTTCTGTACCTGCTTTAGACCCTGGGATATGAGAGTTTCACATCCATGGACAGACCAGCATGACATTCTATGGTATGGAATATCCCTCTGGACAGTTTGGGATAGCTGTCCCAGCTGTGTGCCCTCACCCAGCCTCACCACTGGTGCGACAAGCTGAAAAATGCTTGACTTAGGATAAGCACTGCTCAGCAACAACAAAAACATCAGTGTTTTATCAACATTATTCTCATCCTAAATCCAAAGCACAGCACAGCACCAGCTGTTAGGAAGAAAATTAACTCTATCCCAGCCAAAACTGGATGACACCTCAGAACATCCTTCCTCCTTTCCTTGCAAGCTGAACTCAAGCCAAGCACATGTGACTAGCCTTCCTTGAAGACTGCTTCACAGCTTGCAGCAGCAACAGATCTGGCCTTGCTCCCCAGCACATCCTGTTTTGTTAAGGAAAACAAAACAGGCTTCTTTGCTTTCAGCTTCAAATTATTCTTCCTTCTTTGTAACCTACTAATAACAAGTTATACCTAAGAAAACATAAGGTTGAGCCATGTCTGGAGATGCTTTTTCAAGAAACACATACAAATACCTATGTTTTACAGCAAATTAAGAAAAGACTTGCATTTTCCATTTTATATACAAAAAAATGATGCAAATGTTCAATATTCTGTTTGCACAGTGTCATTACTGTATCAACACAAAAAACACCAAAACCTCGCAACAGTGGGAAAAGTTAACCTTTCTGTTTCTCTCTGAAACAACCACAATCTACTCTAGCTCAGCCATACAAGACCTAACTCAGTCCAAGAGGGAGATGTTTACACTGCTGCAGTTGTTTGTTCAGCCTAGCAATGTTCCTGTCATCATTGTCCTGCTCTTTTTTGCACCGGTGTGGCCTCACCTTGAACACTGTGTGCAGTTCTGGGCACCATAAAATAAAAAAGACATTAAGCTGTTAGAGAGCATCCAAAGGAGAACCATAAGGACGGTGAAGGGTCTGAAGACGAAGCTGTATGGGGAGCGGCTGGGGTCACTTGGTTTGTTCAGCCTGGAGGAGACAGAGGGGAGATCTCGCTCCAGTCTGCAACTTCCTCATGAGGGGAAGAGGAGGGGCAGACACCGATCTCTTCACTCTCGTCACCAGCAACAGGACCTGTGGAAATGGTCTGAAGCTGAGTCAGGGGAGGTTTAGATTGGATTACCAGAAAGAGGTTCCCCAGGGAAGTGGTCACAGCACCAAGCCCGTCTGAGTTAAGAAGCATTTGGACAACGCTCTCAGGCACATGGTGTAATTATTATGGTGGGTGTCCTGTGTGGGACCAGGACTTGGACTCAATGATCCTGATAACTCTCTTCCAACTCAGCATTTCCTACGATTCTATGACCGGGTAAGAGAAACAGCAACAAACAGCCTGCATATTTCCTTTGTATAGATTCACTCCAGAGGGTATTGACTCTGGAATGAGGAAAAAACAAACGAAAAAAACCCCAAGACCAAAACACCAAGATTGCCCTAACATCACGGTTTTCAAGCGTGCGCAGTTCACAGCCAATGCTTGACAAATTTAATTGCATGTTGGTAAAAAAACACTGGTAGGAAATACTCCCTCTAGCATGTTTTCATGGGAAAGCAAAGCCTCCTCCCATTTGCAATAAATCTGAAGTTAATTCTCTGTAAATCGCTAAAAAAAATACAAAAGCTGGTGAGAGATCCTTTTGCATTTCTTCTTTTGCAGTGCACACTGTGTTCAAACTCCTTTGCAGCTCAAAAAGTCTGTTTTGTTAAGTGACCACTCCACGACCTTGTACAAGAGTTTTGCATTTCAGGGAAAGGATCCAAAACCACTGAAGACAATGCTTCGCTCCGGGCTATGCTAAAGGAGTTCTCCCTCTTATTTTCAAGCACGGACACGGCATCACGTCTCTCCCAGCTCCTCCGCGCAAACCGTACCAGGCCAACACACTCCCAGATGCCTGGCCGAAGCAAGAATGCGCTCTTCTCCTTCTCCTTCAACCACCCCACACATTCCCTGGCAGGCTTCCCAACCAGCACAGCCACCCCCGCTGCCCACACGCCAAATCCCGCACCCGCGCTCCTCCTCGGGGCAGCACGCCCCCTCTCCGGAACTGCTCCAATATGTAGGAAGCTCCCAACAGCTCCACCGAGATGGGAAGCCACCCTCAAGAGGCCGCGGCTGCCCCCGCGCTGCACGAAGCACCGATGGAGCAGCGCAGGGGGCGCGGGCAGCTCCCGCCGCGGCGNCCCGCCGCGGCGGCTCGCCCGCCGCACCCCGGGATCCCGCACGGAGCGGCGGGCGGCCGAACCCCGCGCTCCCCTTACCGGGAGGGTGAGGGGGCGTACAAGGAGTCGCCGAGGAAGCGCATCTATCTATCTATCTATCTATCTATCTATCTATCTATCTATCTATCTATCTATCTACCTACCTACCTACCTACCTACCTACCTACCTACCTACCTACCTGCGTGCCTCCCTGCCCGTCCCCCGCCGCCGCCGGGGCGCGCTCCTGTTGTCGCCCTTAAACTCTCCGCCCCGCGTCCCGCCCCCGCCGTCCTCGTCACCGTGGGAGTGGGGGAATCGAAACAAATCCACCGCCCTCGGGGAATCGAAACGAGACCGCCCTGCCCCTGGGAGATTCCCCCCCCCCCTTCCCCGCAGCCCCGACCCGCAGCCGGGAGTGTAGCGGGGGTGGGTGGTACCGGGCGTCCATCTCCCCGCCGGAACGTTCAGGAAGTGGCTCTGGGATGGCTCTGGGCTCCCTCCGCAGCGGGAAGTGTAGAAAGTGCCATTTTTTAAAATGACGTAGCGGTGCCTTCAGGATACTTGGAAAATCAGCCTTCGTCCGCGCCAGGGGCACCCCCGCGTCCTGAGGCGCCGTGCTGTCCCTCTGGCTTCTCACGACAGACCCCGCTCAGAGGAAGCTGTGGCTGCTTTGGTCTTCCACTGTGCAAGGATCACCTGGGGAATGAAGGCTTGTCCTCCTGCGATGCAATTGTTTGCTAATTTATCGTTTCCCATGGTCTTTTCACACTGTGAAAAGCGGATCAATAAGCCAAAGATTAATACTTCACAGGAGATCGTTCAGTAATTCACCTCTCTGTGAATCACGTTTCTAAGGGAGTTTTTCTCTGGCATTGAGTATTATCGTCTCCACGTCTTCCTCTGTATCCGGGCTGGCTAGGATGGAGTTAATTTCACCGCCAGCAGCCCCCACCGTGCTGTGCTTTGCTTTGGGAGCTAAAAAGTGTTGATAACACACCAGTGCTTTGTCCACTCATCTCTCCAACATTCCTCCCTCACCAGTAGGCTGGAGGTGGGCAAGATCTTGGGAGGGGACATAGCCACAACAGCTGGCCCAAATTGGCCAAATCGATATTCCAGAACATAGGATGCTTATTCAAATATAAAAGCTAATAGGAAGGAGTAGGAAGGTGGGGCATTCATTATTTACATTTGCCTTCCAGAGCAACCACTACACATGCTGAAGCCCTGCTTCCCAGGGCATGGCCGGATGTTGCTTGCTGATGGGAAGTAGAGAACAATGTTTTGGAGTTTTTTACCTTTGCTTGAGCTTCCACTTCATTAAACTGCCTTTATGTTGACCCATAAGGGTTTTTTCCATGTTCCTTCCCCCTCCACCCTGCTGAGGAGGGGAGTGTCAGAGCAGCCTGATGGCCTCTTGATTTCCAGACAAGGTGAACGCATCACAGTCCTTTTGATGCCTGATATGGGTCATGAGATAACAAGAGTTTTGTATAAAGTGTGCTATAGCTGTAGTGGTTATTTAGCATCAAGCTCCTATGCAGGTCACAGAGATTGTTGGCTGCACTGCTTATCTCTTTATTTAGTTGAGCTTGAGAACATGTTAATAAAAACAATGGCTCTTTCCTTTGCCTGGCATTTCTGGCCTTGATCTTCTGGCCTTGCTCTCCACAAGAAGTATCTTGTGGAGAGCACGAGGAAATACATATCCCTCTCCATACCCAGGAACAATGCAGATGGTTTTATAATGCCATCTTCTGAGGTCCTTGTTAATCCTTACATGAGCTGTTTAATACTACTAATTAACACTGTTAGCATATTGTGGGGTTTGTGGAATCCGGTATCATCCTGATCTAGAAGAAGACAATTTTTGGATGAAGTGATACTGAAATGTGCCCTGAAACAGCTGTTCCTGGGGTGGCAGGGTATGTGGAAGGATTTGGACAGGTTTCTGGGGTAGTTATCACCGACTAAATCCTGGAAATTCACACCCAAAGAGGCAGGTTACACTGGAAATTGACATGCCACAAATGGATAGAAAGGTGCCTTGCCTATCCCAGTGAAAACCAGCAGCTTCTAGTACTGTACTGGGTCCTGGCCTCTGCCTATGGAGCCAGTTCAGTACTCTCAGAGGAATGTGGTTGAGACAGGAACCCAAACAACAACTATAGCAATTCTCCCAGTACTGAAAAAGAAACAGTGGATGAAGAAAACAATGGATCCATATTGTCAATTAGTAAAGGAGGAGGAGGAGGATGAAAGGTCTGATCAAGAAGCTGGTCCTTTGACAAATGGTAGGAAAAATGGGTGCTAAAGTCTTCACAAATGACTCGATCTGGAAGATTGGGTTTGGGCTCTTCACTAGTGGTAGGAGAAATGGGTTTTAATGTCTTCACTAATGCCTAGGTCTGAAAGAACTTTACCGCAGGAGTAAAAAGCCTTGGTAGGCACTGGTGTACAGTGTACTCTGGTGTCGTCAGGCTACAGGGGTACAGAACACATCTGGATCTCTTCAGTGATGGAAGGGTGCCAAGAATTTTCTGTATAGGAGGCACAGCAGCCAGTATGCATACTAAAACCCTACTTCCCGGGAAGTGTCTGGGTATTGCCTGCTGGGATGTAGAGAACAAATCTTTTGTTTTCCTTTACTTCTGCACTCAGCCTTTGTTTGTGCTTTATTAAACTGACTTTGTCTTGACCTGTGAGGGTTTTTTCTCACTTTATTCCCAACCTCCATTCCTGCAGAGGACTGATAGAGTGGCTTTGGTAGCCGCCTGGTATCCAGCCAAGGTCAACCCATCTTGTTCTCATAAAAAAATGGATTTCTCCTAATCATCCATCTTCTGCACTGAGATTTCACATAAATTACCCTGCTACCCATTTAGGGACTAGAGAAGTGAAGTAATACTAACCTTAGCACAGATGGTTTTATATCACCTGGCTCCTAGTGGAGTGCATCAAAATAACAGGCAAAGCCACTTTTAAAGAAGGCAGTCAAAATACAGCCAGAATTGGTTTGTAGCTTCATCCACACGAGGTGGGAATAGTACAGTGTAATCTTGTTTCTTAAGTGACTTAAAGAAATCAAAGTACATGGGTGGGATTTTGGAGTTCTTAATCAGGCAAAAGTGCCTGAGTGAATCAACACGATATCAATATTGAGAGGAGTGAGTGAGTGATGGACACTAATATAGGAATGAGTGGCTGATGGATACTAATATATCTGGAATTTCATGTAACCTCCTGTAAGGCCCCCAAAAAAATTGCTTGACAAGACTTTTAAAGGGCTTACGGTTGTTCATGTACTCTTGAGATAGGCATATGACAGAAATACTGACAAGATATGCTCAAAAGGTCAAAACAACAAAAAATACTGGCAACTTTAGAAAATCAGAGAACTTTAGCAAAAGGTTTAGAGCAGCATTCAGCCAACATGAAACACTTCACAAAGCATTAACTTGGCCCATTCAACTTAGCAAATTCTAGGCCTGTTCAGTTTTAAGTTACTCAGAAATTCCAAGAGGAAATTAGAAGAAGAAGAAAGAGAAAGAGAGAAAGACAGAAAAGATACAGAAAAGGACACATACAGCTACCCACTACTGGGCTCCAGCAGTGTTCAGATAGAAGTTCCAAGAGGAGGTAGGGTCAAGACACATGCTTGCCTCATGTTCAGCTTTAAATACACCTTGGCCTTCCTAGGCCCTTCTGCCAAGTCTTCTGGTCATTTGGTCACACTGGAGCTGGGTTAGGGGCTCCAGAGGCGGGTGTGGAGATTGCCTCTGCTGTGCCAGGGACTGGTGGGCACTGCTGGGCTGGGATACAGGCTCTAGGGCAGGGGGGTTGTATAGAGTAGTGCACTGCCTCACCAGGGCAAGGCTCAACCTGCCCCTTTCCCCATACACACGCATCCCAAAGTGACATCAATCTTTCCAGTCTCTGATACCTCTAAACTCCCCATCATTGCTATTTAGGGATGTGCAGCCAGAGAAACCAAGGACCAACCACTTTAATACCAATGCAGAAAGTGGAACTCATTGCTTTTTGACTCAGAAGGGATTCTGACCTAAACACTGACACAACAGTCTTTGCCACATCTGTTGGCATGCTATGGGTGTGTTTGTCAAAACAGTCATGAGACAGAAAACTAAACTCTTTTTTTTTTTATAACTCAGCTGTGAAAATGAAACTTGGCAGCCTGCAAGCCTCTCTCTGGTGTGCAGCAGGGCGTTTCCTTCTCATGCAGCATGTCACATGTATTGCCAGTGAATTACTGAGTCTGCAAATTACTGCATTTCCTGATATACATGAGCGGAGAAGCAGCAGAAACTGGAAAGGGTGGACCCACTGGGGGAGGCAGTACTATATGTAAGCAGTAAGGAGTTAGGCATACTGGTTGATATGGGGTGCTCATAAAGAACAAAGAGCACTGGGAGGAGGTGCTCATAAAGCCCAGTAAGGCAGCAGAAAATTATGTATAAAGCCCTTTATTCACAGTTCCTAAATCCCTTCTGTTGTGACTGTAGAGTAGAGGTGTCCATGTGGGTAAATTTCTGAGGGAAAACATTTATTTTGCATGGGAGATTGAGTAGTAGATCCCCCAAATTCCTTGTCACTGCACACGTGTACCTGTATATCAGAGTTCATGGTGCAGGTACATCCATTGCATGGAAGGGCTGGGTCTTGGCTTAGTGCATCTTGCTTTTTATCTCTCCTTCTTTTTCAATGATGGGAAAATCTCACTTTGAGAGGAAGAACACCCTTCATAACACATCCAGGAAAGAGAATTGCAGTGCATGTCACAGTCCTTGGGTCATGTTGAGCTTGACAGAGCTACTCCACCAGCAGCTCTCACTCTCCTGTGCAGTCAGCATCTCCTGTCTCCTGAGAGTACAGTGCCAAGCCTGTGTCAGATATTGCTGCATCTTATCACAGATCTGCACAGGGTGCAAGGCAGACTCAGCTCTCTGCTGAAGGCACTGCATCTGTTGCAGTGGCAAAATGCACCTGACCCCAGCACAACTGGAACTGGGAAACAAACATCACTCCCTCTCCCCTGAGGACAAACAACACCATACATCAGGGCCTGGAGAAACCCACCAGCCTCAAGAGCCCTGACCAACTTCACCTGGGGCACCCTCCGGCCCATGTGATACCAGAAAGGTTAATTCAATTTCTGCTGTAACTGTGAGCTTTTAGTAGAAAGACACTGTGACTGTGAACTCTTAGCAGAGAAGCACTGTGACTGTGAACTTTTAGCAGAGAAGCACTGTGACTGTGAACTTTTAGCAGAGAAGACACTGTGTCTGCGGACCTTTAGCAGAGAAGTGAGGCATGCAGAAATTATTCTCCATGCAAGGACATTAGAAGATAAAGAGGGGACATCTGGCTAAGGAATACAGCTACAGCCAAAACAAAGACTGAGTTTGGGAACTTGGGGAACATGGGGAGGGTTTTTATGGTAATGGCCAAATTATAATATGCATGTAGTAACTGTATATTAGCAACACACTTGTAACAATCAGGGGGATGTTAGGAGGAGTGATCCCCCGTATCTTCCAGGCACCTAAATAAATGATGCCCTCTTTAACACAGAAAAATTGGTGTTAAGGAATCTTGTTTTGGTTTTCAGAGATTTGGTAACACATGGGCCTGGCAATCACAGCGCTGAATCTGACCCTAGTTCCCCTCACCAAGCCTATTTCTGACCCACGCCAGCAAGCAAACATCCCAGCCTGGCCTCAGCGTATCCCTATCCCCACGGGGCTACCCAATGCCGTGGGCTAGGGGCTGTGCCTGGCTTCCCCCCATCCTGCCAGCTCCCTCACTGAAGGCAGCAGAATGGACCCTGGCTGAGGAAGCCTCTTCTTGACCTGTCCCCTGGGGATCTCCACGTGTCCCCAACCCTTGGGAAGGAACTGGCCCCTGCTGCTTCCTGATACCATACACAGAAAAATATGTATTTCCTGATATATAGTTCTTGTGCCCCACACAAGACAGCTAGGCAACAAAAATACACCAGCCATAAACAATATCTCCAGCTATTACAGCTATGAGGGCAAAAGTTTGTGGTGTAGGTGTGGTTTCGTGGAAAGCTGCAGCTTCCATCAGCATGATTATTTCAGGATGTTTAACTGACTTTAAAAGCCTATCTCCAAACCGACGTAGTAATACTGGTGACTTCTGTTTGCCGTGGTTTATTTCTGAGGTCAAGAAACAGGTTACAGAGAAATCAGGTGCTTCAGAATAATAGCTTTAAAAGAACTTTTAATTAAGTACATAATAATTAAAGGACAGTGCAACTGACAGCAAATACATGCCTAATTTGTTATTTTGCTGATAGTTGCCCTAATGCTGAAAAATCCCTTTACATCTCTCCTGTCTAATGCTTCTTGCACGTTATCCTTTTCTGTTACTCATTTTCCTTAAAGCCTGACTGCTTAGCCATGCCTGTCCCAGCATCATATAGGCCAGTATACCTGTAAACCACCTGAAGTACTACTTGTCCCCCATGAAGAAGTCTGTATGATTGTACAGTTGTCAGTGATGCACACACAATCTCTGGTGCTCTTTCCAAGACAAAGCTTTTTGCTCCTCTTGTGTCTGCTACCAACACAGTCATTCTCCAGTGTTATTCTTTACACACTTAAAGCAGTTGTGGCACAGTATGTCCTAAGTGGGGACTGGAGTCCTGTGACAGCAAGCACTGTGTATCCTGTTAGGAAAGCAATATAATCTGTCGTGCATGGCAAGACTGCTCTGGCAATGTCTCTTAGCTAGGCTTTAACCCAGCTATTGACAGCAGCATTAAAACTGCACAAGCATAAAACTCAGTACCACAAAAATAGTTACCTTCCTTTGCTATTTTTATTTCTGGCTGCTAAACAACTTGGAATAACCCAGCCAGTTCAAGACTGCTTACATAAAGTGTAGTCATTCCTGTGGGAGCAGTTCTAATAATCTTACAGAGCCAAGCAAGGGACGAAGAAGGAGCAGAGAGAGCAGTAAGTGTGACCAGGGCAAAGAAACGTGCTCCTTCTGCACCTGTCACCTCAGCCTATTTGTTTTGAAGGCAAAAGAGCTGAGCAAGGGGGAGTGGGGGCAAAAGGAAAAAGAGAAAAGTGGAGAACAGAGGGAATGAAGAAGGTTTAAGGAAAGGCACTTCTTGAGGCTTACTGGTGTGGGCTGGGACTAGTAAGTCTCCTCAGTAGTGGCGCCTGAAGGAATCTGAAGAATGGGCAATCAACAGCTAGCAGCAGCAGAACAAAGAAAAACACGAGGCTTGTGGTCAGAGATGAGTCATCCTGGAAGAAACCTGAAATAGTAATAAAACAAAGATGCACGGGTTTGTACTCTTTTGTTTTGAATTAAATACATAAATTTTCCCCAGTTCTTGTTCAGGTAATTTTGGGTCAATAACTTCAGGCTCATGTCCTTGTTCCTTCCATCCCAGTATGTTCTAATGGGGTGCAGACACCTATGTGTGGTTGTTACAACCCGCCGCAGAAGGCAAGGGTAACCCAAGTTCTTCTTAATAGATCCCTTGGGGTGGATTAGGGTGAAAAAACACTAAATGGTTGGTGTTTGTAAATATACATATGTAGGGTTTATTATAGTACAATTTGGTTGCAAAGAAAAACAGGAATGTAGCCATTTTGGTTGTTTTTATTATCTATGGTAATATAACAACATGGAAGCATCACAATATGAAAGTGCAACAACATCACCTAAGGACACGCACAAGGGAAAAGAAAGAGAGAGAAAGGACAAGAGGATGAGGCTCTCACCACCTGTAGGCTCAGGGACAAGACTTGGTTGCTGTGCAGTCTTGGTCGAAGGTTGCAGACCAGATCTGCTGTGCAGTCTTGGTTGCAGACCAGATCCATCAGGTGGGGGTGAAGTCCCAAAGAAATGGTGGGGAAAAATCCCCAGGAAAATCTGAGGAGGAGGAGGAGCCCCACAAACCCAGGGGTTTGTGCAAGGAAGGGCAACTTAGACAACAAATGACAAGAGGCACCATCCAGTCTCTAAGGATTGTCTCCTAACTCACTCATAGCCCATCATTCGCCCTCCGTCTTATCAGATCAGAGATTAGCCATTACACACCTAAAAGCTCACCTCCTCCATTTCAGTAAAGCACCCTGGCTTCTCCACAAATGGGGGAATGCTTTGAGTCATTATGCCTTAGCAGTTCAGTCTCTCACAATGGTGTGATATGCAAATACCGACTCCCTGAGATCACTAAGACTGCATGAAGCCAATTGTGAAAATAACAGTAGCAGAGGGTTATCAGGTGCTTTGAAGCATGAAGACCAAATTTTAATCAGCAAAGAACATGTTCATCTACAACACCAAGGACTGGACAGGATTTTAGCAAGAGAGAGTAGCATTGAGCCCTACTTCATGAGAAACAGGGACGACACTCTTGGTGACACAACAGAAGATGATCGCTCCTAGGAAGAGATGCCCAAAGGTCAGGAGATGTTTATGTATCAGGAAACTAGTCAAGAATCTGTGCAAATTTACTAGGACAACTAATTCAAATATGTTCCAATCCGCATCTCAGCACTAGCATACTTCTGGCAGCACACCAGGAGAGATTGGCAGGATTTTCTGTTTGTTTTCATAATGAGTCTGTGCCAAGTTTTAAGCAGGAGGTATTTGTTTTTAGTGACCACAGTGGGCACCACCATCACGGGTTCAGAAGTGCAACAGTTTTTCTAATTTTCTCTTGTCCCCTTTTGTGACTCAAACTCTCAAAACCAATCCATGACAAAGACTGCTAAAAAGGACACCTTCTGCCACCCATCCTCCAGGACCTTCCAATGGAGCCAATGTGATCCCCTCCATCCCAGGGGTACAGCATGGCTGACAGGGCCATTCCTGCACAACTGAGCATCTGTGCAGGATGTTTCCTCCAGCTATAGGACTGCTTGTCTGGTCTGTATCTAGACTTTTGTCTTGTTCTGGAGATGCTGGCAGGATTTACTCTTCCTGAATTACGTACTTTTTACCAAGCACTACACCCAACCCTCCCACTCACATAGGAAGTGGTGAAAAACTTTGCTTACGTGTCCATTCTAGTTTGTCAAAAAAAGAGCCTTGTCTGAAAAAAGGCCTGTTTTACACAGTTACTGTCATACTACTTGAGGAAGGCAATATAGCTGTGATACACTCTGATTACCTTCAAAAATTGCAGGGATCTCTTTAATTTAGCATCTGAATACTACTTATTCAAAGGTCTCAGAAAGATTTGCACAGCTCTTCTAACTCCTACAGGCTTACAAAACTATTTCATTATATTTTTCATTGTAGCACAAGCAGGTGACCAATTCTGAATTACATGCTGCAGATAATATTATCTAAAATCCCCAGAAATTTCTGCAGAATATGACACGAATTGTATGTGTATCTGGAGGTCATGGTCATGGAATATAGCCAATATTGCAGTAAGGGATCTGCCTCTGTTTGGGTTTGTAGCTATTTGCTTTAGGCTTTCTTGTTATTGGAGCATGGTGTCTCCACACAAGAGAAACTCAAAAGTGAAAATTTGGCAGAGCTGAGTGAAGTCCACGGTGCTTTTGCTACTCTTGATGTCCATTAAAAAGACAATAAATATCCTGAGAACAGTGGTTGTAAAAATTTTTCAGACCTTGCCCAGTATCTGAATCACCTATGTCCTAAAATGTGACTTGTACATTTTAAAGCATGCAGGTCACTGACTGGCTGTGAAAAAGTATGGCTTATCCCCCACTGCACTTTTTTTTTTTTTTTTGGGTCATTTATTTTACCTCAGAAAGTTCAGTAAAATGGAGGTCTTTAGAGATTTCTTAGCCCAAGACTCAGATAGCCCTCAAGAGCTAGTTCATCTATTACAGGAAAGGCCAAGGTATTCAAGGCATTGAAACTTCAGCACATGTATTTTGTCCATTCTTGTAATGTATTGAAGTTAAAGAGCAAAATCAAAATGGGACTTCAATCACAATAAAAATTAGGTTAAAACACCACCAGTATTTACTGGCAATAAAAATACTAGAAAGCAATTTTTTTTTTCCTGCAGTCCAGTCATGCAATAAACACTGAACCACAGAAGAGCCGAGGTTGGAAGGGGCCTCCAAAGTTCACCCAGTCCAATTTTTGGTGGGATAGGGAGCCTTGATAACATCTGGCACTGTGTCCTGTTGCACCTTGGAAACCTCCAGTGACGGGGGGGAGTTTTCTGCATCCTTGAGGAGGTTTTTCCAGTAACTGATTGTTTTGACTGTAAAAAATTTCTTTCTTACATCTCAAGATGACGACGCCTGTATATGATTAAAAATTTTTTCTCTAAATTTTTTTCCACTAATATACAATAATTCTATATAGTTAGTATAGTACTTTTAAGTTCATCTCAAGCTTCCTCTGACACTATGCCAAAAATCCTGATCTTTCAGAAATACTAAATCCCTTAGGAAAAAAAACAGTAACAGAATACATACAACATTATGCAGTAGTATTACACGATCCAGACCTCACCAAATATTTCATAAAAGTAACACTTACATGCTGAAGAATACACAGTCACACAGGAAATAAGTTACAAAAATGAAGGAATAAAACAGTCCTTTTGTTTCATACTTCCTGATTGGTCCAGATGTTTTGTTTCAAAGGAAAATATAAGTAGAATACCAGAAGAACTACCATCATCCTGAACAGTAGCGTGAAAAAATCTAAACACTGTGGAATGATGCAGTTACTGTAATGGGGACAAAAAAAAGGTGGCATAAATTAGGTCTCAAGTATTCCATCTTTATACCATTTTTAGGACCATGGAAAATGCTGTCTTCATAGTGATGTGATTAATTTGCACAAGCATCCCCCTTGTGACAGTTTTTAATGCCAGATGAAGAGACAACAAGTAATGCTCTGGTATGGTTGTAAAGGACAAATGCAAACTGTCTTGCCTACAACAATGCCCTCTCTAAAAATCAGTACTTAGTCTGCAGTCAAGTAAACATCATTTTTGCTATTACGAATGAAAGCCTGACAGATTTGCATGAGCTTGACAGGGCAGGGTCTCAGCACTTATCTGCGTTATGCTGGCCCAGGCTGATTCTGATAGATTTTAGTGGTGATAGCAACCACCCAGTGGTCAGGTTGGGTTTAGATTACCTTTCGTTACTTGTGACAACACGAAGTTATTTTCTGTTGACTGTGTTATCTGTTATCCTAGAACAAAACTGGAGGTACAAGAATCAAAAATGGGATGGTACCAGGGGTCCCAGGCTATGAGGACAAACCACAGTGGTCATTACAGGAAGATAATCTTGTTAAACCAGTTCAGGTATAAAAGAAAGAACAGAAACTTGTACAGTTGTGAACCAATGGAGAGTAAGTTCCCCTACACATATTGCATTAAGGGAACTCCACATATATAGTGCTCACCATTTTTTCTTGTAAGACTTGGAGTGTAACAAATATGCAGCTTGTACAGCAGAGTATTTCTTTTTCCCTAGGAAACGCAACTATGAGTGTTTTAAGGTCCATAGAAATAAATGCCTATATTCTAGGTAGAGAAGTGGTATTATGGTTAACATACTGACAGAAAAGAATTATTCCAGATTCTATCAGGCATATCCTATAGGGCCTTGCACAAATCATCCTGTTCCTCTGAGTGCTCCAGGGCCATCTCAAGCAGACTTAATAAGAACTCCTTACCTAACAGGACTGCATGAACTGGATGTGATAGGGGGATGTAAATACTTCAGTTATTTTCTCATCATGAGCTTCCAGAACATGTTTTGCTTCAGAATTCATAAAAATGCACTATAAACTAGGGTGAAAAAAAAATCTTAATTGGGGCAATACTGTCCAGCAAAAACTCCTCTTGCCTTATGCAAATGCCTGAGGCTCTGTATAACAGCTTGTGACACATACTCTTGAGCAGCTGTTCTACTCATAGAAGCACATTTTCACCAAACCCTGGACCATGAGTGACCAACCCAGAATAAAATTACTGTGGCTAAACAAGTGATCTTATGTCAGTTACTGTCCTGAATTATATATGGGATAATCTGATTTCAGTGGAACGTGAGTCTGAGACTTTTTTTTCTGTCATGGGATGGGGGGGTTGTGTGTGGGGGCGGGGGGTTAGGAAGGCACTGCATTAACTCAAAGCAGCTCCTTCTCTGTAAATAGGTTTAGTAACACATCACTACTGCCAGTACTGTTTCTTCTGCTGTTGATATACAGCCAACCTTTGTTGCACAAATTTTGTGTCAATATTTTATTCTGCATCCTAAAGATGCAAGAAATTCACTGCAAGAAGCGTGGGTCTGTATTCTGCAATGATAAGGGTAAAAAGAACTGTCTGGACACTCTGGGTGCCTGTCAAGACAAGCTGAAAAGAAGCAGAGGTCTGTGAATCAAGGTTATTTGCATTCTTTCAGTTATCTCTTCCTTGGCAACTGGAGACATTTTTGAGAAACTGTGTTAAACTGTGCTGTAAGAAGGGGTGAAAGATGCCATTTTCCACTAACATGCACATCATGGGAAATTATTCAAGGACAAATGAGAAGACATTTCCAGATACAGTCATGTCACCTATAAAAAAAAAAGCAGCTGTTTTTTTACAAGGAATTCTATAAAAGTAGTAGCGCACTGGAATGCTGCTCAACTTGCTTCTCTTTAAAAACAAACAAAAAGTCAGGCTTTTTTTGTTCAAGCAATCCTCATCTTTTAACCTCCTATTCTGCTTGAGTTGCAGTCTAAAACCCTAATAATCTTAACCTTTCAAATTGATTTAATCAATCTTCTGACCTTTCCTCAGTAGCAGATCTCTGCCTTTTTTTTTCAGCCATGTCTCATGTTACAGGATGTAGTCTTGGGTTCTAGTTTCGCACAGAAGACAGTGTTGTGCCAGCCAGGCTTTATTTGCTTCCCCTGTGCTACAATCCCATGCTCCAATTCTTTCTTAAACCTTATTTACTATTTCTTAATACTCTCTTTTAACTGCTCAAGGCAAATAAAGCAATGTTGACTTTGAAGGGGTCAATAACAACTTACAAATAAGTTTCAAATGTATTTCCTGGGGTTCCTAATATATTTGAGTTGGAATAGTAAGTACATGCTGCAGGTAATGAGTGGCTAGGACTTCAAAATGGTCTAAAGTATCACAGAATCAGAACAGTTTGGATTGGAAAGGACCTTTAAAAATCATTTAGCCCAACCCCCCCTTCAATGAGGAGAGACATCTTCAACTAGACCAGGTTGCTCAGAGCCCCATCCAACCTGATCTTGAATGTTTACAGGGATGGAGCTGCCACCCTGCACAACCTGTTCCAGTGTTTTACCACTCTCATTATAAAAAACTTCTTTCTTATATCTAAAAGAATATATTCGATTAATATTATCAGACCCAAAACAAGATAGATCTTTGCATTTAGGAAGATAGATTTTATAATTTTTTTTAAAAAGCATTCAAAATTCATATTGTTTACTGACAGGCCACTTCTTCCCAGCACGAGAAAGATTTTGGTAAGATTGCAGCTCTTCCATTGCATTATTTAAATTTTTTTTTAAATTAAATGATCCTCTATGTCTCAAGGGAAAAAAGTCGCTACATTTTTCTGATGACTGTGGGGCTGTTTCAGTTTCACGTCTTTCTAAGAAACTAATTCTTGCCTTCTGGAATTTTATAGCATTGATTGCTAAATATATCAGCTTTCCTCTCTGGGGTCTTAAAAAGCATTAAGATTCCAACAAGCTCTTTCCATTCATTCTTCACCACTTCTTTTGCCCCAACACCACTTCTGAACCCTGACACCAAAATGCACTGGTTATATCTTACTAAATTATTTAAAATGAAACCTAGATAATTTGGTTTTTATTTGCTTTAATAAAAACAAATTCATTTTTTAACACACTGTCACACAAAACAATCCAAACCGAAATGGGTCAGAGCAAAGTTTGCAAGGCACAAGTAGGCAGGGCTGACCTCCAGTTGGAGCAGTTGCGACGCAAATATGAAAAAGGCTTTTGATGGCTGCTTGCAGCCAGAGAAATAGACTTTTTCACACCTGCTTCCACACAGAAATCAGGACTTTGGCACAGAAAACACAAAATTTTAAAACTTCATGCAAGTGACATCCAGTAAACTGAGCTGCATCTCTGTGATACAAACACTAACACAGGTATAAGGAATAAAGGTGAAGGTTTTCCTACTGGCTGGTCCACGGCAGATACTGACAGTGCAAATAGCTGTCAGCAACAGCATGGACAAGGAAGAGTTGGAGTAAATGTCTTCTGCCCCAGACTGAGTGCGAGATCCAGCAGATTCCTACTCCCATTTCCAGGTACTTTGGGTGAGGCTTGTGGCAGACTGCCCAAGGCCACCGAAAACAGATTACTCTTCTAAGTTCAGATCCTGGAGCAGAGCCAGATTCATTGGATCTGAAGTTCAGTGCTCCCCACGCTCCTGGTGCCTCCCAGGTCAGTATGAAGTCAAGGTTAATGTACAGTAGGTCACCCTCTCTTTGTCCCTATTAACCCTTTGCCCCTTGCCCCACTCATCCTAACAGCTCCTGAATTTTTCCCTGCAAGTCAAAGCAAAAGTGCACCATGGCCAAGATAGTTGTCGCTGCAACCCAGAGGTTCAGGAAGCCACAGGCAGGGAGGTGGCAGGGCAGGACTGCTGTCTTCTACCCCGGTATTTTTGCCAAGGTCAACAACTGAGGAACCTGAAGTCAGCCTCAAAAGGGGCTTTTGTGGAGATCTGTCATGCCTGAGGGCACTGCAGGCACCTGTACATATGGACGGGAATTAGACAGAGTGAAAGTTTGTAGCAACCATCCCTGACAGTGCTGAAGACAAAATGTCCTTGGAAGGCAAAGCACCTTATAGCAAGGTACCACCAGTCCAGGTTTCACACGCTTAAGTGGTTTTGTTTCTTGCTTCACATGTTCCTCAGAGGGCCTGTATCTTCTTCATGCCCTTGGCCAGGATCGTCCTGTTTAAAGTGACATCTCTGAAGGGATACTTGTCAGGATAGATTTTTTCTTTTCCCTTCTGCAAAATGAAAACTGCTTTGTTTATTGCTGTCAACATTTCACACTTAATGTATAATTTCAAAGATGAAGACAGGTGTTTATGAAGAGGATGAGAAGAAGCCGAAGTTACATTACACTAGATTAAGAGACGCCAGTTGTAGAGCATCTTCAAGTGGAATGACGTCCATTTCTTGGCGCTGCAGCTACAAGCAAGACATAAAAAACATGAATATACACCGGCGTTTTACAGAGCAATACACTTGCTACATCACCCTTACAAGGCACTGCAGTGACACTGCCATCCTGGAGAAGCTTTTGGGGATTATATCTAAAAGAATGTATTAGAACAACACTGGCCCAAATCCATGCTGGGCATGCAGCAATTTAATTCATGTGTGTTCCACTAACTCCTTTGTGTACAACCATTCTGGTCAAGATCACTCTGAGAGCAACAGGTTTCATCGCATCATGGTAATGGTCTCTTCCTCCACTGCAAGGATGGGAACAGCTTCCCGTCTCCTGCACACCGGTCATGTTCCAACCATGAGACGAAGAACAACACATGAGGTTGTACAGAATCACAGAATCAGTCAAGCTGAAAAGACCTTTGAGATCATCAAGTTCAACCTTTGACTGATCACCACCTTGTCAACCAGACCATGGCACCAAGTGCCACATCCAGTTGTTTCTTGAACACCCCCAGGGATGTTGCCTCTACTGCTTCCCTGGGCAGTCCATTCCAATACTTAACCACCCTTTCCATATGCACTGACAGGGAAAGCTAGAGCTCTGCTGGACGTGTGTCTCCAAACCTCAAGACACCCCAAAGCTTGGGAGTTGCTGCCAAGTTTTAGCCATTGCACAAATAAGGATCTGCTTTATATTTTTGAGTAATTACTGAGTAACAATGTGTACTGTGATTGCAGAGACATATATCACAATGGATACAGGGACACTCTGGAAAGCATCCTGCGACTGGAGACACATTGTGGCAGTCAGACACCCAGTGCAGTCCTGCTGTCATAGGCACAGAGCTCAGCCTTGATGGATACACATACTACAGTGCTTGTAGCAGTTCACAGAATCACAGAATCACAGAGTGGGTTAGGTTGGAAGGGACCACAGTGGGTCATCTGGTCCAAACTCCCTGCTCAGGCAGGGTCATCCTGGAGCACATGGCACAGAATTGCATCCAGATGGTTCTTGAATATCTCCAGAGAGGAGACTCCATAGACTCCACAGACTCTCTGGGCAATCTGTTCCAGTGTTCGATCACCTACATAGTAAAGAAGTTCTTCCTCATATTCAGGTGGAATTTCCTGTGCATCAGTTTCTGCTCATTGCCTTTCTCATCGTATTGCTTGGCTCCACCAAGAAACTGGCTCCATCTCCTTCGCACCCACCCTTTAGTTATTTATACACATTAATGAGGTTCCATCTCAACACTGAACAGGCCCAGCTTCCTCAGCCTGCCCTCGTAAGAGAGACGCTCCAGTTCCCCAGTGATCCTTGTTGCCCTCCCCTGGACCTGCTGCAGGAGCTCCATGTCTCTCTTGTACCCAGGAGCCCAGAACTGGACACAGCACTCCAGATGTGNGCGCCCATGGCTGGCGTCATCCGGCGGCTGGATGAAGCCGTGGTGAACCGCATCGCCGCCGGCGAGGTCATCCAGAGGCCGGCCAACGCCATCAAGGAGATGATCGAGAACTGGTAACGCGGGGCACGCTCCTCCCGCAACCCGGCCGCACTGCGTGGGGCGGAGGGGGCTCTGCCGGGGCTGACACCGCGTCCCGACACCGCGTCCCGGCCCCGCGTCCCAGCCCTGCGTCCCGGCCCCGCGTCCTGGCGTGCAGCGAGGGGCGAGCGGGAGCCCGGGTGCCGAGGAGGGGTGGTAACCTGTGTGTGCTCGTACGGAACGCACGGGAGGGCAGCTCCGCTCGGAAAGCCGCGTTCCTGTCTGCGTTTGTGTTCGGGCTTTTGTTCTTGTTTGAGAAACTTATGAATCGTTTGCTTTCGGAGCCAAGTTAACAATTCGTAGAATCATTTAGGCTGGAAAAGACCTCTATGATCGTCAAGTCCAACCGTTAACCCGCCACTTCAGATCTACCGCTAAGCCACGTCCCTAAGCACCACATCTTCAGGTCTTTTAAATACCTGCAGGGTCAGCGACTCAAACACTTCCTTGGGCAGTCTGTTCTGTGCTTGACCACCCTTTCTGTGAAGATATGTATCCTAATATCCAATCGAAACCTCTCCTGGCACAAGTTGAGGCTGTTTTCTCTTGACCCATCACTTGTTTCTTGGGAGAAGAGGCCAACCCCCACCTTGGTACAACCTCCTTTCAGGGAGGTGAGAGCAATAAGGTCACCCCTGAGCTTCCTTTTCTACCAGGCTTAACACCCCCAGCTTCCTCAGCCTCTCTTCATCAGACCCTTCCCCAGCTCCATTGCCCTTCCCTGGACACACTCCAGCACCTCAATATCTTTCTAGCAGTGAGNCTACCCCAGGATACCGCCGGGCTTCCTGGCCGCAAGGGCGCTGCTGGCTCAGGGACAGCCAGTTGCCCCCCGGGCCGCCCGGCTCAGACACACACGGGGCCCTGCGGGCCGGGCCTCGGCGGGTCCCGGCCGCCCCTCCCNCGCCACTTCAGATCTACCGCTAAGCCACGTCCCTAAGCACCACATCTTCAGGTCTTTTAAATACCTGCAGGGTCAGCGACTCAAACACTTCCTTGGGCAGTCTGTTCTGTGCTTGACCACCCTTTCTGTGAAGATATGTATCCTAATATCCAATCGAAACCTCTCCTGGCACAAGTTGAGGCTGTTTTCTCTTGACCCATCACTTGTTTCTTGGGAGAAGAGGCCAACCCCCACCTTGGTACAACCTCCTTTCAGGGAGGTGAGAGCAATAAGGTCACCCCTGAGCTTCCTTTTCTACCAGGCTTAACACCCCCAGCTTCCTCAGCCTCTCTTCATCAGACCCTTCCCCAGCTCCATTGCCCTTCCCTGGACACACTCCAGCACCTCAATATCTTTCTAGCAGTGAGGGGCCCAAAGCTGAACACAGGATTTGAGGTGTGGCCTCACCAGTGCCAAGTACAGAGGAACAATCACTGTCCTGCTGGTGACACTATGGCTGATATAGGCCAGGATGTCATTGGCCTTTTTGGCCACCTGGGCACACGCTGACTCATGTTCAGCCAGCTGTTAGAGCAGCTTTTCTCCTCCCTCAGCCTGTAGTGCTGCGTGGGGTTGTTGTCACTCAAGGGCAGGACCTGGCATCTTGTTGACTCTCATACCATTGGCCTCAGCCCATCAATCCACCCTGTGCAGATCCCTTTGCAGAGCCTTCCTACCCTCCAGCAGTGCTTCTGCCCAGTTTGGTGTTATCTGCAAAGTGAATAAGGCTAGGCTTGATCCCCTCATCCAGGTGATGGATAAAGATATTAAACAGAACTCTGGGATTGAAATTGCTTTCTTGGTTTCTTGGTTTCTGCAGTTTGGATGCTAAATCTACAAGTATCCAGGTAATAGTTAAAGAAGGTGGTCTGAAGTTCATCCAGGTCCAAGATAACGGCTGTGGTATCAGAGTAAGTAGACAGAGTTGACGGGTGTATGCTGTTGTTTAATACTACCTTTTAAAATTTATTTCAATTTATGAATGTTTCTGATCTTGAAAAATCTCAGAAAGTTACTATTGCTTGTCCCTTTCACACAGAAAGAAGACCTGGACATTGTATGTGAGAGATTTACTACAAGTAAACTGCAAAAATTTGAAGACTTGGCTAGTATTTCTACATATGGTTTTAGGGGCGAGGTAAGCTCTTCATCAAGGTTTTGAAAGTGTTCATTGTTGTTATTCTGCTGTAGTGGGCTGTACATACTGTCTCATTCCCAGTACTCTTTACAGAAGCTTCTGAGAGAGTCTGCTGTGTAAATATAGCTCAAAATACATTTCAGTGTCTTTCAAGATTAGGTGGATGCCTATAGGAGGTATATATTCTTTTTGCTTTCTGGAATAAGATTTTTTTTTTAATTGAAACAAAGCCTGTCTTCTCAAATGATGGTTCAGGAACCTACAGGTAAAAGACAGTGGAAGATCTGAGTGCAAGGTGAATCTTTGATGTCAGACATTTGTCTAAATACCACACTTAAAACTAAATGTTAAAAATGTACAGTGGTCTTCCTTTTTTTTGCTATTAGACGAAGTTAGTATCTCTGAGCCCTCGGATATACTGGTTCTTCATACTCTTATAGGCTGTATCTAAACTCTGGAAGAACAGTCAGGGATGAGCTTAACTTTCCCCTCTGGATGAACAAGATATATAAGTGTGTGTCCTGTGCTCAGATACAGAGATCCTCACATGCTCCTGAGAGTAGACTACTTGAGTCCTCTCCTCACACACTTTCAACATGATCATCTCCACAGTCAGTGGAGTCTGGTCCTGAGGCTGGTTTCATCTGTGTAGACATGTCCATTGAGTTTTCCAGGAAAACCATTGTGACCCAACTTTGTAATATTACTTACAGTCAAAAGAAAGACTTGGGCAGGAGTGAGAAAGTAACAGCTAAAACTTTCGAGCTGCTTTCTTGTTAACATGAAAGAGAAAAAGGCACAACTGTAATAATTTTGCATATTTCTTTTAGTTATGCTATGTGGTTAACCACTTGCATCGTCAGAGATAATGAAATATTAGGGAAGCCAGAAGGATCTCCTGGATAAAATTCAGTATTGTAGATTCTTAAATTTTTTTAAGCTTTACTGACCTGAAATTTCCTTGTAAGGATTTTTATTAATTACTTGCCAGTGGTATATTGAAATTTAGTGATGGTGTTTAAAGTGTGGACATGCCTCAGTGTTCTCCAGAGCAAGGTTTACAAAGATACTTTCTGTTTTCTCAGGCCTTGGCTAGCATCAGTCACGTTGCCCATGTTACAGTAACAACTAAAACAGCTGATGCAAAGTGTGCATTCAGGTATGCTATCTATTATCCAGGTGACTTCTGCTGCATGCAATAACAAACAGATGTATCTATTTCAGAGCTCCTGTTATGGAGGAGGGTATGGTAAGGGCAGGTATCAAAAAGACATGGAATGTGAGAAAATATATTTTTCCGAATTGTAAACGGAAGCTTGAGCTAAACAATGTATTTTAAAATTGGTGGAGGTAGGGTGGGAAGGTAGGAAATCTTGAAGGAACTTCTACTTCAGTAGTTAATGTAGGCTAAACATTAGTCTTTTCCTCCATTTCAGGATAAAAGGTTGTATATATATTACAGGTATTGTGTCTAGCAAATTTCACAAGTCGCAGCACAGGAACTTACAGCTTAGTTTGTTATCCTGTGGCGCTTTATCCTGTCCAAAAAGAGTTTTGAATATTCTTTTGAAAACTTAATCTAAATTATAAGCAAGCTTTTCCATTAATTTCTTAACTACTTTTAAGAAAAGGAAGTGGGAAAAAAGAGATGTTCTGAATCTTGGTTTTTCAAAAGACTGTGGTCTTTCTTGCATTAAATACACAGGGTATGTGAGATGACAAAAAAAGTTTGTCCTTTGAATTTATGCATCTGTATAACTTGCTGAAAGACCTATGTAGGTCAGAAATCTCTTATGCTCAAAATCCTGTCCTTCAAAAAGGAAACAGATCTTAGACTAAAGTCAGTAATTTCTTGTTAGCATAACTGAAGTGTAAAGTCTGGTGGGAAAATTGTTATTAGGCCATGTCTAGCTATTAAAGAATAAATGCAGTAATCCTGCCTTTAAAGGAAAAGTCTCAGTAATACAATTTCAAAACACATGTGCCATGATCTGCCTCCTTTCCTCTGCTATTATTCCCATTCCCCCACTGCCCCTCTGGCTCTTAAAATCAATGAAGACAGTTTTACTCTAGCAGAAAGGTGGGGGGGAGTTAATTCTCAGTGTCCCAAATTCTTTGCTGGGAGGAGTGTGACAATGATGGGATTTCTTCTGTTTTCTTCCTTTGTTGTCATCTGTCCATGTCTGCCCTCCTGTAAATCTAGGTGTCTGACAACTTCTTATTTTCTGCCTAGAGCTACTTACAGTGATGGCAAAATCAAAGCCCCTCCGAAGCCCTGTGCTGGAAACCAGGGAACTCAGATCACAGTAGGTTTTTGTGCCTGTTTTCTCTTGCTCCTTTTCTGTTCCTTGTTTGTTAGGCTTGCACCAATTACATTGTAAGGTACATGACAGTATCATCTCTGAAGTTGCAGTTTGTTAGGTGAGCCTCTGGAGGTAACGAATAAATTGAATGTTGATTTTTCGTAAATTGAAGTATTCTCAGAAAATTTATATATAAAATAAAAATTAACAAGATGGATTTAGATTAATTTTATACTAAGAGAGAATCAAAAAAATTGGTTTTAATTGTGAACTTTTTCTCTGTAGGTTGAAGATCTCTTTTACAATGTAAATACAAGGAGAAAGGCTTTAAAGAATCCAAACGAAGAATATGCAAAAATACTAGAAGTTGTTAGCAGGTAAGCTAAAATAGGAGGCTCCCAGTTTTATATACTGCCATGGGGAGTACCAGGGTTTTTGAGAGGGACTGGCAGCTGTGTGTTTGGTGTCATCTTGGTGGTGGTGGTGGTGATTTTGTTTGTTATGGTGTTTTTAAACTATTTGTTAGTATACACTGTCAGATAACAGCCCATCCAATTTGATGTGAAAAATCCAGATAGGAAGTAGTGTATTCTATCTGTGACTATTAATTATTTCTAAGAATTCCAGCAAAGAAATGGTGATGGACTTGAACAAGTGAACTTTAAATGTACTTGGGCTGAAGAGAATTCGTGTAAAAACTGCTCAGGAGCATTGAGATTTGGATGAATACAGAAAAGTTGGATGGCAACTTAACATCCCCAAAAAGGAGTAATATCACTTTAGCTACTGGATGTTCCCTTCCTGGGCCCCTTGGTTGCATCTTTTGCCATGTGCAGAGGCTTTGCAAGCAGGATCTGCACCATTTAAGGAAAAGAATTGCTTTACACTTTCAAAAGACACAAAAGGTAGCAAAGAGTACCAAGACTGTATACCAAGGTTTAGCCTGTTCCCCAAATGAAGTATTTAAGAGTCTTTACTGGGTCAGGCAGACTTCAGCCAGGAGGTTGGAGGGTCAGATCCTGCTGCACTGTTAAACAGGATGATCTGAAGTCTTGCTGAGTTACAGCCCTCCAGCTCATTGGTTGTTGTTTTTCATTTGGATTTTTCTATTACTTAATTTTGGGTTTTTTTTCGACTTGAATTTTTGAGTTCACAGTCACAGCAGTCTAATCTTTGTCTGCATTTTTACATTTCTCATCTTGCAAGGTTCTGTGGTGTGTTTTTTCCTCACTATGCAGTGATTTCCCTAGAAGTTTCCCTAGAGCCAAGATTATGCAGCTGTAGCATATTAGATCTCAGCCGTGGGATCATAGATAGCTGAACTGTCTGGGTAGGGGAAGTAATAAGGGCGGGCTAGCCATTATTCAGATGCTTATCCGTAGTAGTTGAGACTTGATTCTGTTATACGTAGGATATTTTGATGTTTTTATTTAGTTAAACCTGTGCAGTGAAACTGAAAAAACAGGTCTGTAGAAGCCGATCCTTTTTTTTTGAGAAATAAGCTAAGCTGATCCTCGAATTTCTTTTGGTTACAGTTGAGTTATAAATAGGTCACACTTTATTTTTTTAGCTGTTCAGTCTACAAAAGCTCTGCTTGGCTCACATTGCTTTACTGTCTAACAGGAAGTGAAATTACCCCATTACTAGCTGCTTTTCAGCAGTCAGGGGAAACAATTAACTTTTCTTCCACATACTGCAGACTTATATTTATCTGTTTTTCAGGTATGCCATCCATAACTCAGGCATCAGCTTTTCAGTTAAAAAGGTGTGTAGATAAAGTCTTTGTAACTTTACTGTGTATGTGCCTGTGTATATATACATAATGTGTGTATCTGAAAATGCCAGAAAATTTGCACTGCACCTTTTGCAACAGGAACAGCACACAGAGCCTTCCCTTGTACTGAAGTGGTGAAGGATATGTTGATGCAGTTTGGATAAAAAGCACATCAGTTAGAAGTAAAGAAGACAAAAATATATTTGTCAGGAGTTTGGATGTTTCTGTGTGGTCAGTGCTGTATTTGGTTTAGCTTTATGAGTTGTTTCAGCTTCTCTAGAGAGCCTGGTTACGAAGTACTGTATGAAAGAGGCTGGGGTAGATTACCCTCGTTCTGTACCATTCTTGATTATTATTTTCTGGACTGCGTTCCTCACTTTCCAGGATGGAGTTAATAGCCTCAGTGGGTCTGATGTACTCCAGCTGATCTTGTAAACATGTGCCATTTACCATCCATTGCTTTTTTGAACATAAATAAGTAAATAAGAATACAAAACAATATGATGATATGTTGTTCACTGCCTTTGTTTTAGAAATGTTATTGTGTAGTTTAAAGTATTTCTAAGGCTTCATCCAGAAAGGTGAATTGATTGACACTCATTTCTGCTCTCTTTAGCAAGGTGACACCGTGTCAGATGTTAGAACCTTATCCAACGCCTCAACAGTGGACAACATTAGGGCCATCTTTGGAAATGCTGTTAGCAGGTGTGTTGATGTCAAGTTTCCTTTTGATACGAAGCTTTCCAGTGAATCACCCTCCCTTTTCCCTTTAAAGACCATGGGCTATGATAACTTTTCTTGCTTCCTTCAAGGTTAATTTCAGAGAAGAGTGAGTGTGGCAATTAGAGAGGTCTCCCCTCTTTTCAGAATGTGTGACTTTTTTGTGCACCAAAGGGAAGGGGAAAGTTACAAAGTTGTTCCTTTAAGGCACTGAAAAGGAACCGTCTGCTTGTAACTTTCCCTGTGCTCATGTAAAAACAGCAAGCTGAACCTGTGTTCTCTACAAATTCCTAGTCTCTTCCTATACCCTGAAAATCTTACCTCTTCTTACTGTCTGCTACCTGATAAATTTCTAAGCTACTCATATTGTTTTTTCTGAAATCTTATGGTTTCTTATTTTGACAAAAGCTACATTAGCTGAGGCTGTGTAAATCAGATAGAAAAGTTAAAAACCCAAAAGATCATCTTTTGAAGATGTATCTGCCATTGTAGGAAAAATTCTCTTTATGAGAATTTCAGCTGTGAAGAATTCATTGTATGAATTTGTCCCATTTATAGCTGGGTGTCACTTTGATTCTGTTCTGTTACTGACTGAAGTCAAACTTCACATTTAATGCATGTAACTTCTAATTCATGAAAACACCTTTAGGAAGCACAGCAAAATAGAGAGGCTGCTAAGTAATAAGGTTTGCAGTGTTCTATGTATTTCCTTGTTATGCATTCGTTTTTTTCTACTATGGATGCTCCTTTGGTAAGAGTTTTTCCTTTGTACAGTTCAGGATAAATCACCCATTTCACAGTAAATGTTTTGATAATTTATTTTCAAACAAAACTTTTAATTTACCCAGTTCAAGGTGGTATTAGAAACTGAACACAAATAAAAATGGCACTTGGTATATATTGAAGTTGAATTGGAAATAAGTTTTTACATTTTAATGTCTTCTTAACAGACCACCAAGACATATTAGACTGACAAAAGTGGACGAAGTTGTCCAAGAAAAAATGTGCTTGTTCTTCCCTGGCTGTAGATAATTTTGAAATGTTTTTGTCAATCACTGTCAATGACTTAAACAATGAAATGCCTGTTAGAATTATCAATAGATTATAATTCTGTGGATGCTGTGATATGTTGCAGTATTAAAAAGATAATGGGGGTAATTTTACAGACTCCAACCATACAACATTACCATTTTACACTTAGTTAAGAAGAGGAAATGATGCAGTTCAGGTTAAATAATTATTGTGGCCCAGCAATCAGTGTTTGAGCTCTCAAATAATTCTAATGTTTTCATTAACTGTGATAGAAGATAGATCAGTATATGAAGTAGTCAGATTGAGCAATAGGCCCTGAGCCAAAGTTGACCTTTAGATGAACCTTCCAACCATATGTTACATGATATTTGTATCTGCTCATTAGCAAAATACACATGATCATTAGCAAAATATGTAGTGTGATAAGAATATATTTATCTTTCCATATTTAGAGGATGGACAAGGCCGTGAAATCAGACATCTGACCTTGTTTGGGGGTTTATGGTGAAAACCAACTCCCTTGGTTCCTCCTTGAGCCCTGGCCATACTTTGGGTGGAACCCAAGAGGAGAATGAAACCAGATGTTTCCGCATTAGAGTTATGTGGGCTTTTTTATTCAACAATATAAAAGCTGGACCCTCTCACAGCGAAGGTGGAGTCTTCACTACGAGTGGACACACTGTGTAGGATTTTCCAGGTACCAGGAGTGGCTCTCCAGTCCTTCGCTGTGACCAGGGCTCCCTAGCTGATGCGCAGATCGGGATGATGGTAAAGTGTTAGAGTAACTGGTGATATATCTTCTTAATCACTGTAGGCAATCTTTTGCAGTAATGATTAGGTGCATTGCTTAGATTATTCCTTTGTAATTCTTTGCTGTTTTGAACTACAGTTAATTACACCTGTCCCTTAAAGGTGGTGTCTTGTGTCTTTTATGCTGACCCTGCCAACTGGCAAAACAGAATATCACTGCTTGTGAGTACTGTTCAAAATTTGCAGAATTAATTTTTTGTTTGTGTTTCTGTCAAACTTAATAGGGAACTGATAGAAGTGGGCTGTGAAGATGCAAATCTGGCCTTTAAAATGAAAGGTTACGTCACGAATGCAAACTACTCTGTGAAGAAATGTATATTTTTACTCTTCATAAACCGTAAGTTAAAAAAAAAAGGCAGCATTTTGTACAGTCATGTGTTACTTACATAATCAGAAGAACAAAACTTTCTGAAGACCTACAAAGTACCTGAGCATTCTTAAAAATATTTTTAAGAATAAATATTACAGTTAATTGTAAATCTTAAAGTGTTTTTTGATTTGTGATGTGCATCACACTTGGCACTATATTTAGTGGAAAACAGCTAAGACTGGGCCTAAAGAAACTTTGGAGTATCGAGGTTATGGTTGTGTCCTGCCAGTTTCCACAGAGTGATCTCACCATTCTGTACAACACTGGCATGGGTTGCAACAAAACTTGACTGTATGAAATAATGAAAATGTAGTCTGGTTATTTCAGTATTTATGGAAAAAAATATTTCTAAGTATAAAACATGCTAAGAAAATATTGTCTATACCTGGTTTTACATGAAGAATAAATAGGTCTTGGGGGAAAATGGGCATGACAGATTCCGTTTGAAGACACAAAGCGTGAAGATGTTTGTCTGAAGGAGTAGCTGGGCACTGTGCAGTGTGTTTTAGCTGGGCTCTTTGGAAATAGCGCTCTGTTCTGTGTTTCAGATCGGTTGGTAGAGTCAGCCGCTATGCGCAAAGCCATAGAAACTGTGTACGCTGCTTATTTGCCAAAAAGCACGCACCCATTCCTATACTTAAGGTAAAGTAATAGGAAGAAGTAGCCTTTTAATACTGTCTTGTAGGATATAACTAGGATGAGTAGGTTTAGAAGGACATTTCTGTTCCTCATAATAGTGTTAAGCATTGCACTGAGGTAATTGATCGCCAGACAGGAGATAAGTAAATCACATTAAGGAAATCTTAAGAAGATAGACTTTTTAGAAGTAATGAATATCTGTAATTTCAGCTGAAGTCCTTTCCTATTAATTCATGAGACACTGCAAGTAAAAGATATTTCTAAAAGTGGTTTTTGTAGTTGTACAGTGGAGAGGTTGGTTTAAGCTTACCTATGTAAGCTGATTTTGGTGAGTGATTTTGGATTATTTTTTGATATACTAAACAAGTCTGACTGTAATGTAACTTTAGCAGGTTTCAGGATCTTTTTGACTTTGTATGGAATAATGTCCAAGCCTGACAAATTTTGTCAAATTTGAACCAATTTCTGCTTTCTCTGCCATCCATGGGATATTTTAGGTTAACGTCTTCTAAAATGTTTTTCAGCCTGGAAATAGCTCCCCAGAATGTAGATGTGAATGTGCATCCTACAAAACATGAGGTCCATTTTCTTCATGAAGACAGTATTCTGGAGCGTGTGCAACAACACATAGAGAGCAAGTTATTGGGCTCTAACTCTTCAAGGATGTACTTCACTCAGGTGAGAACGTGTGGAGTGATGGCAGTTCTGCATTATTTTCATGATCAGGGATACTTTTACTCTGTTCAACAGTACAATCTTTGCAGATATGGCACTTACCAGTGTTGTACTGGTACCTTGAGATCTTTGCTCTATGTTTTGGGGATGAAGTTATTTTAATATAACAGTGTTAACAATGTGGCAGAAGAGAGAAAAAAAAAGTATGAAAACATTTTAAGTACATTTCTGTCAAGTACCTGATCAGTTGTCTAGATTTTTTGTTAGCCTTCACACGTGGTAAATTGTTTCTTTATTCTGCCCTGCTTTATGTGAAGAAGATGTGATTGAGGAAGCTGTTCTGTGTATTTGATAACACTTTGGATTTAATCTAACCTGAAAAAAAGTCAGGAAGATACTCTACTCTCTCTTTATGTGGAGCATAGCATAAGAACTACTGTAATTTTTTAAAAAACTAATTTCCTTGTGATTTTTTTGCCCTAAAGTTTTTTTTCCTTTGAGACAAAGGAATGGTAACTAATGATTTTGACTGCCAAGGTGATGACACTCACTCTATGTGGATAGCAAGCACAAAGCTGGTGGCCTTTTAAGCAGTTGACACTGTGTTGGTGGGGTTTGAAATTTGCCTCTGAGCAGTAAGATACTTTGAGAAGTGTGACTCATCTTTCTGGGCTTTTTTCTTCTTGTTATTCAATCTCTTGTCTTTGTTTCCCCATATCTGAATGAAGACGTTGCTTCCAGGGGCTGACTGCTCTTCCAGTGAGGTTGTAAAATCAGCAGCAAACCCTTCTGTGGTTACCAAGGGAACCAGTGATAAAGTTTACGCGCATCAGATGGTCCGCACTGATTCTCGAGAGCAGAAATTGGATGCTTTTCTTCAGCCAGTGAGCAAC
Source organism: Aleadryas rufinucha (assembly GCA_013397815.1). NCBI lineage: Eukaryota > Metazoa > Chordata > Aves > Passeriformes > Aleadryas > Aleadryas rufinucha. The sequence continues at coordinate 49,073 of VZTH01013880.1, forward strand.
CCCTTAAGTACAGGCCCCACTGAAGTGACAACAGAGGTTAATGCAGGACCTCCAGAGGGTGCAGACAGGTCCCAGGATGCTGAAATGGAAGAAGTCAGTGACCTTGTTGAAATGGCTGATGTTCAGGAGGATATAGTGAAGCCTGTGGGGCCGAGCGAGAGTGGACACTTGTCTTCTGAGACTGTGCCTTCTCGGTAAGTCTCACCTTTCCTGAGGTGGTGCAAGGCTACCTATTTATTTCATGGCATAGCCCTGAAACTATAGATTTTTCTCATCTCTTTGGACTTCTGCTTTTCCAGAAGGGAAAAATTCTCTAGAATAACTTTTCATGACATTTTATCAAGAAATTAAACTTAATCTGTGAACTGTAAATTACATAACTTGTGATAAATTTTGTGACTGGAATAGGATTTCCATGTATACTGAAAGGCAGGAAGCAGTATAAATAATGGCATTAGTTTAGGGAGATTGTACTGATCTGTCTTTCTGGAAGCCTCCCTTTTGTGGAGGGATAGAAACTACATCACTGAATTTGACAGGCATTACCCTAGTAGAGGTAAAAGTGCTATTAACTTGTCACAGCTCCTAGAAGAGCTGTTAGGAGAGGCCGAAGTCTTTTGAGGGAATCTGATTCCCTCTCCCCAGTATTTCAGAAAAATGGGCATGGAAAAAAATCATTAGAAATACCAACATTTTTTGATATGTCCTTTAGAGCCCAGTTGGTGTGGTGTTTAAGCAACAGTTGCCTGATGTGGTTGGTATTAGAGTCACAAATTCTCTTAAAATTCTGAACTACCCTTTCCTAACAAATTATTCTTCAGAAGCAAAATAAAACTCTCTGGGAAACTGTCTGCATTTTGTGTGTTAACATACAGCATGTGAATTGAGCATCCCATCTGTTGCTGTGTTTAGCCTAAGTGATAGGAGAATTGAACATAATTCCTTTTGTTTTGGTATTGCAGGAAGAGACCACGGGAAGACATGGACATAGAATTGGAGAAAGATGACACCAGAAAGGACATGACTGCTGCTTGCACCCCTAGGAGAAGAATTATCAACTTGACTAGTGTGTTGACTCTCCAGGAAGAAATTAGTAACCAGGCACATGCAAGTAAGCAAGACTTGTTTCTCAAAATTGCTGTTATTCCACCAACTAAATATGACTGTTTGAACTGGAAAAAGGTATTTAAAAGGAGGCCCAGTGAACTTATTGTGCTGCTAAGCAAGTTTTTAACAAAAGCTTTTGCTTTTCCTTTTTATTTGTATCTGTCCCACTTACATGAAATGGTGAGATTTGTAAAATATTCTCTCTTTTGTTAAGAGTTGTTTTAGACAAAGGTAAAAGGTTTGCGATTCTTTCTAGGGTGTTTCCCTCTTAACTCAGTTGTCTCTGAAGGCAACTTACACTGACTCATACCCTTATTATTTGTATGTCTAAATGCTAGGAATCTCACATCCTGGGGGCTTTGTTGGATTTGTTTTGATTTTTCTGGTTGTAAGAACTGGGGACACTCCACACAGAAATCTGTAATAAATAACTTTTTATAAACTGCTAAGAATCTTAAATCTTAGAAAGCATGAACTTTTACTTTACTTGTGCTCCAGTAAATGTTTTGCAGAAGACTGGTAATTCTGAGCCAGTTATTCCATATCTGACTGTCACTGTTTAAATACTGAAATCAAAGAGTTGTCCCTGAACCATAAAATGGAAATGGAGTGGAATTAGGGTAGCATAGTGCTTTGTACATGCTGTGACTGCAGTGCCAAACATCTGTAACAAAGCTGCTCCCAAGGATGGCAGCTAGTGAATTTTTTTGTGGAATGCCTAAAATGAACTTTTTTATGAAATCTGACTTCTCATACTTCTCATTCATATATATGTATTAAAAAAAACTTACTTTGTGAGAGAAAAATAAAGAAATTATGAAAAAAAATTATGGACCTATTCTATCACACTTTTAGAATTTAGTTTGACAATACCTAGATTGTGTTGCAAAGCTGGTTTACATCTGCAGTTTTTGAAGTATGTATGTGCTCCTCACCAATCTGTAGCTGGAAATTAATTTTGGAAGGCTATTCAAACACAGGGACTTTAATTTTATTTTTGTTCTAATTTGCATTTGTAGTTTAAATGTTAAATAACTATTCTCCCTTATGCTTTAATAGTATGAGTATGCACAGAAGTTACTAATATTTCAAAATCTGTGAATAATTGGTCATACAGGGATATAAGAAGAAGCAGGGGTGTAGTAGTGACTGAACAGTAACATGAGACTTTCATGCTAAGAAGACACAAACCACTCAACTAAATAAATGAGGGCAGGGTTGCAACTGTGAAGTGACATCCTTTTGTTTCTTCCCCACCTCTCTATTGTTTCAGAACTTCAGGAGATGCTACATGACCACTCGTTTGTTGGTTGTGTTAGTCCTCAATGGGCTCTGGCCCAGTATCAGACGAAGCTGTACCTTCTCAATACAACAAAACTCAGGTAAAAGAGTTGTTAGACCTGTTGGCAGCTGAAATAAATACCAATTGTGAAGCTAACTAGAAGAAGGAAGGAAATGACGGGGAAAACCACATCGTTCTCTTGTTGCCTATCTGAAAAGTCATGAGGCTGAAGATTAAGCAGTCAGTTCAGAACAGTGGAAACAAGTCTGGCACACTTGGGAAAAGTTGCAGGGAATCAGTGTAACTAAAATGCCAGCTACTGTATTCTGTACTCACAGACAGTGGGAAGGGAAAGACTTTTTCTTGCTTCACAATGATCTATGATCATCATCATGATTTGCTGCAGGATCATCTATGGCACGCTGTATATAGCAGAGGCCTCAGGAAAGTTCTGTAAAACATTGTATCCAGCTGGGTTAAGAGTATCTGCAGGACATGATTGTAACACAAAATTTGTAATTTTGCTTCTGCAGTCTTACAGGGCCAGCTACATAATTTTTTGTAATAAATCAGAGAATAGACTTGAGGTAGCTATGTCTATTAATTTCCCAGTTCCTTTGCATTTCTTACAGTGCAGCAAAGGAGTAAAGAAGTGGAAATATAAATTATCAGGGAATAAATTGATAGGGATTGGATACTTGAGTATGTAATTTTTCTGCACCAATGTGGCTGATGATGTCAGATACCAAGAAATAGACTTGTAAATATCTAGATAGTGCAGGTGAACCCTTAAACTGTTTAGTTAAAGTAAGATCTTTATTAATAGGACTGGATATGTGCATCTGATGTTTCAAGGATGATCTTTACTTTCCCTTCTTAATTATGGTGACTTGGATATATGCAATCCTGTCCGTATAACTAATTTTTGTGCTTCAATTTAGCCAAGAACTCTTCTACCAGATACTTATTTATGACTTTGCAAACTTTGGAGTCTTAAGGTTGTCTGTAAGTATAATTTTACATTATATCCTATATAAAAAGATTTTTTTAAAAATGTTTTTACAATATGTCTGTCCTTTCAGAAAAATGCATATTTTTGGTTGCACAGTCAGGTTGGCATAAGAGTATTGTTTTGTTTCTCAGTAAGAAGAGAATGTAGAAAACTTAGTAATTTTGTAGCTGCTACTGTTAAATTGTCATCCTGACTGCTTGTTATTAGTGTCAGTTGTAGCTGTTCACCAGGTTTTGCTGTTGCTCATTACATTGGGACAAATAATTAATTTGAATATACAATCTACAGAAAGTGTTGATTGCCAGTGTTTGTCCTTTAAAATATCACAGTGCTCAGTGGGATTGTGGACTGCAGAGAAAGAAATTCATACCTTTTTAGCCTGGTTATGATAAACAGAATGGTTAGTTCTGCAGGCCAGATATAGTATATTACAATTAGTTAGTATGTGAAGGAAGAAGCTATAGATTTCCAATAGAGTGTGCTGATTGTTAACCAAAGTTTTGCCTTCTTCATTTTTAGGAGCCAGCTCCTTTATATGAGCTTTCAATGCTTGCTTTAGAGGATCCTGAAAGTGGCTGGACAGAAGAAGATGGCCCAAAAGAAGGGCTTGCTGAGTACATTGTGGAGTTTTTGAAAAAGAAGACTGAAATGTTGAAAGATTATTTTTCTCTTGAAATTGATGAGGTGACTGCAGCTATTACTTCTGATAGTAAATGAATGGTGGACGTGGCAGTGTTAGGTTTATGGTTGGATTAGATTTTAAAGGTCTTTTCCAACCTAAATGATTCCATAATTCTACATTTTGGTGACAGATTAACTGCAGTAGTTTGCTTGCAGTGCTTACCATCACTAAGAACTAGTTCCAGTAAGATTTTAGGTGGCATAACCCTTTCATTAAAAATGCTCAGGACTTATGCTGCCTTTAAGAAGGGTGCTACACAAAGTTTGTTTATTAGTTACTAAGTCACAGAATGGGTTGGGTTGGCAGGGGCTGCAGTGGGTCATCTGTTCCAACCTCCCTGCTCAGGCAGGGTCATCATGGAGCACACAGCACAGGATTTTGTCCAGATGGTTCTTGAATATACCCAGTGAGGGAGACTCCACAGACTCTCTGGGAAATCCGCAATTTAGTCATTGCTTCCATAAGTAGAATGCAGATCTCTTAACCAACAAGGTGTGAATCTTAACCAGCTCTCAAGTCAGACAGGGCTGCAGCACCACTGTGGCTCTCAATGTGTCTTTTTTTGTGTGGCTTAAGGCATCCAATACTTTATACAAAAGTGAACAACGTCATCAAGCCCAGGCACTTCATCTGGATATTTGCCTGGGAAGTGTTATCTGTGTATCCTAGAGCTAGAGGGGAAGGTTGAATTCAGCCACTCCCTGAGCTGAGTGGCTTAATCCATGCCTTGTGAAATTAAACACTACCAATAACTCTGTTCGTGCAATGTCTGCCTGGCACCAGGCTTTAAAAACTTGTAAGGCTCACTGAGTTTGATGAGAATCAATCTTATAATATGTAACGGTTTTGGTGCTTTTACTGCGAGAAAGAATCGTCTTTTTACTGAAGCAGCAGTGTTGCCTTGCAGGAAGGAAATCTTACTGGGTTACCACTTCTGATAGACAACTATGTCCCACCGCTGGAAGGACTGCCTATGTTTATCCTGCGCTTGGCAACAGAGGTATATTCTCTCAATGATTCTAATAATGCACAATTACTTTTTTTACTTTACATTTAAGCAATTCCAGCCTTCCTTTGCAGTTTCTGGTGCAGCTTAAATGTACTGTTACGTGTTCCAGATGCTTTACTGATCTGATTGCTTTACTGGTTACTGATTCGTTGCACTTTGCCTCTGTATTCATAACTACTGACTGAATGAGTCTCTATTTTGATTTAAAAGCCTGCATTCCTACCCTCTTTTTCCATTCTATAATTTTACCTTACCAAGACAAAAATAGCCAATATATTAATATGAATTTTTCATATTAAGAATCTCTATCAAGTCTCTGACTGCTACCCAGATTCTATAAAATGACTCTTTTTTTCATAACAGGTAAACTGGGATGAAGAAAAGGAGTGTTTTGAAAGCCTAAGTAAAGAACTATCCATGTTCTACTCCATCAGAAAGCAGTATATAATAGAGGAAGCCAACCCGGCAAACTCTCAGGTATGAGAATACTGTAACTAGTCCTATGAGCAGAAAACAACAATATAAAACTGCTGCTCTTTCAGGTATAGACTTCCAATCCCAGCTCTTTCAGTGAACTGAATCAAGTGGCAGTGTGGCAAGATTCTGAAAGAATTTAAGAAAATTCTTAAATTTTCTGAAGTATTATAGGTATCTCACTGAGGGAACCTTTTAACTTTGGGCATTGCAGTGTACTTAATATTATTACAAGCCTCCTTGGCCTCTGAGTTGGAAATGTATTTTTTATGCTATATTTCTACAGAAGAATAAGGATGCATATAAATTTAAAATACAGCCTGATTGTGTCTAATTATCAGCCTAATCGTTCAGTTAAGCTCACCCCTTCTGCAAGTGACTTTACAGAGCTTGGAATTTACTGTATAGAATGAACTTTTCTAATACCAGCAGAATTTTACAATTGCTGTAGTCTTACATAGTAAAGTTTTTAAGGAGTGCTGTCCTCTAGTTAAACAGAACCTCAGTTTAATTGTTTGTGCTTTTGTTCCTGTATTTCAGAATGAAGATACTGAGTCTGGTTCAATGACATGGAAATGGACTGTGGAACATGTGCTTTACAAAGCTTTTAGGACTCATCTTTTACCTCCTAAACACTTTGCAGAAGATGGCAACATTTTGCAGCTTGCTAACCTGCCTGACCTGTATAAAGTTTTTGAAAGATGTTGAGCACGTAGTATTAAAGACTGTTTTTTTAGATAGACACCATTCATGTTACCTTCAGTTTTACTTAGGTGAAGATAAAGCTGGAATCTTGATGAAGGAAAAAAAATAGGGGATTTAGTATACTAAACTACTAACATGACAACAAATGGTCTATTTTCCTTCTGTTGATCAAAGTATAAAAAGAATCATTTTTGCTTTGTCTAAACCCAGACAAAATCCCTAAAATAAAATCTCCACTTACACTCTGAGTTTCCCCATTAACCAATCTGCTAACAGAATACACTTCTGCTGAAGAAAATTAACTGGGTTAAGTGATTGTGGAAGAAGAGCTTAATTTAGTCGAAAGGTGAGTGCTTTAACTTCACTGCGTCTGGAAATCAAAATAGGTAACCTGCATTCTTTCAAGCATGACTGTTGTCTGACAGTACCTGCAATGTGAGTGTACATGCAAAGCACTAAAAATCATCTGTTACTGCAGGAGTTAGTCTTGTAATATTTCAGGGCCCTTGCTGAAATAAGGCAAATCCCTTCCCTTTTAATCAAGGAGTCAGAGAATAGAAATGGGAATGCTCTGGCAGATAGTAAATGAGCATGCACACATAATATTCATTGTCTCCAATTTAATGAGTAGGGCTTGGGAGATCTGTTACTTACAAGGCTGTGTCCCAGTAGGGAAAACATTTTTCTGAGTAAGTCCAAGAGGCATCTGGCATCCAAACCAGAAAGGAAAGCAAGCTTCATTTTTGCACTGTAAAGATTTCTGTTCCATTTGAAAGCAGCTCTGGTATAAGCAGAAGCATTAATGGTCTTGGATTGCTGAGGTCCCAAACCCTGCCTTTTTGAGAAATTTTCATGAAGGGCAGCAGTTTGATATGAGTCCGAAAAGAAAGTCCTCTCAGATAAGCATCTGCTGCCCCCAAGTAAAGTATAACACAGGGGCTGTGTAACTTCAACTATTTCAGGGGTGCCAAGCGCAGATGCTGATAATTTCTCGCCTACAATGTGCCAGCTTCAAAAGAGTGGGAGTTCTCAATAGTAGAAAACCACACTGTTCCAGAAAGCATCTCCTTCCTTCTGCTCCCCCTCTTTGATGACAATCCTGGCAATGGGGTAACTACTGGAGAATCATGTCTTGAGCCAGCCAGCCCAGCAAATGAAATCTGAAGCGAGCAGAGTCTGGCTTCAGCTGGCCTCAGCCCACATATTACTTCTGGCAATGAGGGGGTATGAAGAATGTGGAGAATATAGGAACTACTAATGGAAATAATATTTTTATTGTGATTCTATTGTGCTTGCCCTTGCTAGTGTGCTTGTCTTCTGATTTTGGCATACTGCTGTATCACTCTTCACGTGTAATGCCTAATATATCAAATAAGTAAATTTGATATTGAACATGAAAAGCTCCCTCTGTGGAACATCCAAAAGAACCTGGACTCTGACATGTATATGTGAGAAATGTCTAGAGGTCACCACAGGCATGCTTACATTGTATGTTAAGTAGGGCAGCATTCTGGTGTGCACGCTCATGCCATGTAACAAATGTCAGCTCCTCATCACACTGGTGTGCGGGTTCCTGAACCCCCACAGAACTAACAACCTCCAAAATCATAAGTATATTCTGAGTTATGCTCATTTTCTTCTGGTTTTGGTATTTTTTCCCCTTTTGGTATTTAATGGAAACCTGATTATATAGTGCCAAGTTTCTGTCACAAAATGAAAAGTACTCATAATAAAACTCCAATAGCTTTTTTTTTTAATTCTAATCTGTATATATTTCAGAGCTTTAAGCAACCTGACACAGCTTAACTGACTTCCTTCAGGTAAAAAATGCAGGAAATCTTTCTTGCAAAATATATTTTGAAGTTAAGATTGCAATAAACCATCAAACAAAACATTCCTGTCACAGATATGTGACAAAAAGGTAATGGTATTACTTTGGTTAACAGCTTGTTTGGATTATTTTTCCTTTTAAATCCTTGATTCAAATCTGCTTCTTGAAACAAAGCTTATTAAATCTCATTTTCAAGCCAAATAAAAAGAAAACCCAACACATTACAAGGAGCACATAGCCACACTGCTGTCAGAGTCATGCCAAGCAATTCAGTCCACTACCATGGGCGTTCACATGAACAATCACCTCACCTGTATTAAGCAAACAGCTTTTCCTAGGAAAGGCTGGTGGAAAGTTCTTCTGGAGATGTATTTGGGGCTACCCAAGAAGAAGAAACATCCCTGGGGAGGGCAGGATTGAACAATAGTTTTTGTGACAGCTTTGCAGGTTTTACAGGTAGGTTTGAGAGGAGTGAACAAAATTTTTCTGGATTGAGTGTTTTAACTCCTCCCTATACTATAACTGATGCATTTTAGATTTACAGGCGATGCAGCCTCTCATGGCAGCAACTGGAACTGTTTGGGGATGCACCAAAGGGAGTAACTTCCTTGGCAAACTACCCATGTATGAAAACATGGCATCTCAGTTAACTCGCTATGTAGAACACCCAAACCACACACCACAGGAAGAAAGATGCTTGTTTAGGAGAGGCTTGCAAAATCTTTACCTGACATTTGCCAAATACAACTTCATGTTTGGTGTAACAAAATATCCCCTACCCAAAGGGTTTTCTGTCACTAGTGCACATGGCTTCTGCTTTGCAGTTTCTGTATTAATTCCCCTAAGAATTTTCCAAGCACTGAACTGCAGGAGGAAACAGGCACTGAGAATATGTTGAATTTCTTAGATACACACAGGAATTTCATACCGCAGATTGAGGAAGGTGATCAAGTGAAGTCATGAGTTGTGCACCTAGAGGAAGTTCATAGGTTTAATGGAACCTTTGACCTCCTATTCCAGATGCATTTTTCTCATTGAATTTAATCAAAGAATCGTTAGGGTTGGATGGGACCTCTGGAGATCATCCTGTCCAACCCTCCTGCCAAAGCAAGGTCACCTAGAGCAGGTTACACAGGCCTGTGTCCAGGTAGGTTTGGAATGTCTCCAGAGAGAGAGAGAGACTCCATGAACTCCCTGGGCAGCCTCTTCAGTGCTCTGCCACCCTCAATGTGAAGAAGTTCTTCCTCATCTTGAGGTAAAACTTCTGGTGTTTTAGTTTACCATCATTGTTCCTCCTCCTGTCACTGAGCACCACCAAAAAGAGTCTGGCACCATCCTCTTGGCACCTGGCTTAGAGATATTTATCTGCATTAAGGAGATCCCCTCTCAGTCTTCTCTTCTCCAGACTAAACAGGCCCAGCTCCTGCAGTCTCTCCTCATAAGAGAGATGCTCCAGACCTTTGGTTAGTAACATTCCAACATCATTAAATGACAGGGTTTGAATTTTTTTTTCTTCTAATGGTTTATTCTTACCTGCATCCTCTGAAACAGATCTTGGCTATTCTGAAGCAATGTAAGGGATAAACTTGACCCTGGCTTATATTTTCATTCAGCAATCACAGAAGAGAACTTTAGGAAAAGGATACTGAAGCCAGTGCAACAAAGAAGTGATGTGCCACTACCACTGACATGGCGTCCCTACAGGCAAAGAGCACTATAACACATTTTGCACAAAATCTATGCAAACTGGAATCCTTATTATCCCCACATACAAGAGTGGTTTATGCAGATTTTCTGATGACAAAGCAATGAAATGTCGTAATGCATTACTCATATTTTAATGTTTTTATTTTAGAAAGTGAACATATCCATTAAAAAAAAAAAGAAAATGCATGGAGTTAAAAAAAAGTAAACAAACTAATGACAAATTGCAAGAATATAAAATAATTTTATCTAGTGAGACCCAACAATTATTAAATATACTTCCACCACAGAGAAGTTTTACTTCATTATATTACCAGTCTCTTGATTAGGTACACAAGACAACACTTTCCAGTAATTACCTAGTCATTAGAAGATCAACTTCAGGAATCACTGAATAATAAAATACATTGTGGACAAATACTTTCATACCACCTGGGAGGCAACCTAATATACATATGTCAACAACGTACATCTTCATGAGGTATTACAGTACATGGGAACCCTTCCCTTTACTTTCTAATGAGCAAATTCTCCTGTCAGCAGCTCCACCAGCAAGTCAGCCACAGACTCTGTTGCCAGTTTCCAACCCCCAACAACTTCCTGCAGAGATTTTCTTTCTGCAACAGATCACACAAGTCAGGGTAAATGAAGATGGGAGTAAAGAAAGCATATTGTAAACAGGGAGGCTGAAAAGGAAAGGTCATCCACTCTTCCAGGTGGGCACTAGAAGACTTCAAATCAGTAGCTTCAGCTTCTCAATAACATTTAATACCTCCCCTAGCTTGAGCTTTGCTGTGAGTGGTGAAGTGAAAGCATGGGGCATGATAATTCCAGAAGTAAAAAAAGTAATTTCCAAAATAAAGAAGTAATCTCATATTTAACCAAAGTATACTACAAAAATCTTAAGATGAGGCTGCTCCAATGTAACCCATTTGTAGTATTAAACAGACTGAGGAGAAATACCAAAGTAGGTTTGCCCACGAAATCTTCAGGCATACTTGTCATAGACTTAAACCAAAGCAAATCTCTTCCTAGCATTCTTGTGTTGCCATTTCCTAAGAAGTATCTCTCTCTGCTGCCAAAAATAGGAGTTTTTACACATTTGGTCCACTATTGTCCTTTCCAGGAGAGCCAAAAAATCAATGCAGAGGACCCCAACTCCAGACTCTCAAGAGCTTGGCAGGATTTTCTTCTTGAAGGCTGCCATGAGAGACAGACTGAGTTCAAAAATGATGAACTCCTAAGAGTTAACACACCATTTAATTTGTTTGGGAAAGACCTAGGAAGGAAAAACATACCTTTAGGAATATTCAGGTTCTATGCAAAGGAACTTACCTGCTTTTTTATATTTGCTATACAATTGGTTTTTCACTGTCTTGTTTTTCTTCAGAGTCTTCATCAGAACCTGAAAAGGATGACAAGAATGCTGTAGATCAGTTGAGAGAAGTAAAAAGACAGACAAAAGTGTTAAGCTGCTTTTTTTTTGGACAAATTACTCTGAATTGCTTTCATTTCCTGGAATAGCATATCTTCCTCCTTTTGAAGTTCAAATTGTACAGAAACTGAATAAATTTACTTTTTCCAGGCTGATTTTCCACTTGCTACCTCCAGAATAGAGTTGGTTACCAAGAAACCAATGTTGAAGATGAAGGGTCACCCCATATAANGGGCAGCCTCTTCAGTGCTCTGCCACCCTCAATGTGAAGAAGTTCTTCCTCATCTTGAGGTAAAACTTCTGGTGTTTTAGTTTACCATCATTGTTCCTCCTCCTGTCACTGAGCACCACCAAAAAGAGTCTGGCACCATCCTCTTGGCACCTGGCTTAGAGATATTTATCTGCATTAAGGAGATCCCCTCTCAGTCTTCTCTTCTCCAGACTAAACAGGCCCAGCTCCTGCAGTCTCTCCTCATAAGAGAGATGCTCCAGACCTTTGGTTAGTAACATTCCAACATCATTAAATGACAGGGTTTGAATTTTTTTTTCTTCTAATGGTTTATTCTTACCTGCATCCTCTGAAACAGATCTTGGCTATTCTGAAGCAATGTAAGGGATAAACTTGACCCTGGCTTATATTTTCATTCAGCAATCACAGAAGAGAACTTTAGGAAAAGGATACTGAAGCCAGTGCAACAAAGAAGTGATGTGCCACTACCACTGACATGGCGTCCCTACAGGCAAAGAGCACTATAACACATTTTGCACAAAATCTATGCAAACTGGAATCCTTATTATCCCCACATACAAGAGTGGTTTATGCAGATTTTCTGATGACAAAGCAATGAAATGTCGTAATGCATTACTCATATTTTAATGTTTTTATTTTAGAAAGTGAACATATCCATTAAAAAAAAAAAGAAAATGCATGGAGTTAAAAAAAAGTAAACAAACTAATGACAAATTGCAAGAATATAAAATAATTTTATCTAGTGAGACCCAACAATTATTAAATATACTTCCACCACAGAGAAGTTTTACTTCATTATATTACCAGTCTCTTGATTAGGTACACAAGACAACACTTTCCAGTAATTACCTAGTCATTAGAAGATCAACTTCAGGAATCACTGAATAATAAAATACATTGTGGACAAATACTTTCATACCACCTGGGAGGCAACCTAATATACATATGTCAACAACGTACATCTTCATGAGGTATTACAGTACATGGGAACCCTTCCCTTTACTTTCTAATGAGCAAATTCTCCTGTCAGCAGCTCCACCAGCAAGTCAGCCACAGACTCTGTTGCCAGTTTCCAACCCCCAACAACTTCCTGCAGAGATTTTCTTTCTGCAACAGATCACACAAGTCAGGGTAAATGAAGATGGGAGTAAAGAAAGCATATTGTAAACAGGGAGGCTGAAAAGGAAAGGTCATCCACTCTTCCAGGTGGGCACTAGAAGACTTCAAATCAGTAGCTTCAGCTTCTCAATAACATTTAATACCTCCCCTAGCTTGAGCTTTGCTGTGAGTGGTGAAGTGAAAGCATGGGGCATGATAATTCCAGAAGTAAAAAAAGTAATTTCCAAAATAAAGAAGTAATCTCATATTTAACCAAAGTATACTACAAAAATCTTAAGATGAGGCTGCTCCAATGTAACCCATTTGTAGTATTAAACAGACTGAGGAGAAATACCAAAGTAGGTTTGCCCACGAAATCTTCAGGCATACTTGTCATAGACTTAAACCAAAGCAAATCTCTTCCTAGCATTCTTGTGTTGCCATTTCCTAAGAAGTATCTCTCTCTGCTGCCAAAAATAGGAGTTTTTACACATTTGGTCCACTATTGTCCTTTCCAGGAGAGCCAAAAAATCAATGCAGAGGACCCCAACTCCAGACTCTCAAGAGCTTGGCAGATTTTCTTCTTGAAGGCTGCCATGAGAGACAGACTGAGTTCAAAAATGATGAACTCCTAAGAGTTAACACACCATTTAATTTGTTTGGGAAAGACCTAGGAAGGAAAAACATACCTTTAGGAATATTCAGGTTCTATGCAAAGGAACTTACCTGCTTTTTTATATTTGCTATACAATTGGTTTTTCACTGTCTTGTTTTTCTTCAGAGTCTTCATCAGAACCTGAAAAGGATGACAAGAATGCTGTAGATCAGTTGAGAGAAGTAAAAAGACAGACAAAAGTGTTAAGCTGCTTTTTTTTTGGACAAATTACTCTGAATTGCTTTCATTTCCTGGAATAGCATATCTTCCTCCTTTTGAAGTTCAAATTGTACAGAAACTGAATAAATTTACTTTTTCCAGGCTGATTTTCCACTTGCTACCTCCAGAATAGAGTTGGTTACCAAGAAACCAATGTTGAAGATGAAGGGTCACCCCATATAAAGAAGTGGCTCCAGGGTATGTCCCTGGACATGTGTAGCTTCAAGAAAGACAAAAAGAGACAAATATGCTGAAAATTTCAACAGAGCTCATTTTAAACATCACCTCCGAAAAGCAACAATTTGTTTTTAGAAATGTTGCCGTGTCAGCAGAGGGGTTTATTCCCCACTGCATGATTACAGGGAATAGTTTATCTCTAAATATTTGTCAAATCAGTATGTATGGCAAAGTGATCAAAAACTGCTCTCTTAGAACAATCCATAGTTCGTCTTCTCAGAAAGAAATTCAGATTTTTAAAGACATTTTAATTATGAGCTATTTTTACTCTACATTATCTAGCAGTTTCACTTTGTGACTACCAGTGTGTGCATTTTAGTTCAAATATATTGATTTGACTGTTTCTTTTGCTTCTCATACTCATAAAGGGTGCTTAAACAAATGTACTCAGCAGTCAAGAGCAGACCTGGAGAAGGCACCTGAGCTGTTACTGAATCCCATTGGACAAGCTGAAAGTAATGGCACACCTAGAGTCAACACATGCATGCTGAGACACAACACCTCACTGCACAAGCAACCCAGATACATCTAGAAAAACGTTAGCTCTGCTTACACTCCTCTCACACTCCATATTCTGTTGCTAAAAAAACCCCACAAAGCCCAGGCTGAACGGCTGAGTCCAGTATAATACTTCCAACCATTATGCCTCAAAACAGACCCATAGTTTTAGCTAAAATCCATTTTCACTTTGAATCATTGGTTATACTCGACATTAATGCTCTGTGACCGCTAGATGGAACTGGAAGTCATTCACTAAGCCAAGATGCTCAGCATAGTGAAACCAGAGACAAACATTAAAATGAAAAGTATCACCAACATGTATAACTCTGTAATGCAAGATAGGCGAACTTACCTGTAGCAATTAGCAGATATTATTTTAATTATATTGCATAATACAGCACAGCTTTAGAGAAGAGGTTTATATATTAGGGGAAAAAGACTGATACAGGATTTAGAGGTTCCCCCACTGCATTCGTGGGTATTGCATTCTCAAATTGATTCGATCCATAAAGAAATTACTTATTTCCTTGAAATGCTTGAAAATATACACTTAAATCTTGCCATATTGACATTTATTTTTTACTTAAACAATTCATACCTCAACTAGACCAAAGTACATGATAAGCAGAGTTAAGATGAAATTAACATTACACACAGGTGAGCCTTTTTATACAGAGAGGGCTTTTTCTTTTTGAGAAAAGAAAAGAGCCTCTGATCGAAATTTCAATTTGCCTTAAAGCAGTTCATTGTCTATCCTAAAACAGTATAAAGCTTCAAGTTCAGGCTGGATTAAATAGTGAATTGCTGCATAAATGCTATTGCTGGCAGATAAGAGATCACAGAGTCATAGAACACCTCACGTTGGAAGGGATCCATAAGGATCACCAATGGCAGAAGCAAACCTTAACTGCCTCCTTTCAGTTGTGGTGCCATTTTCTTTCAGACTTACCTTGTTTTTAGTCAGAACATGACTTAAAATACACTAATCATGTGTATTGTAACTCATCTGGTAGGTAGTAACTAAACTGAATTACTGACTAAAAAAGAATCTTGCATTTTAGGATGGTAAATACACTTTTCATTTAAAAAGAAAAATATGTTTTTTCCCTTCCCACTTCCCCTCTTGAAGGGGGTGAAATATGCACAAGTATAAAGTGAATGTGAAAAATCTTTCACTAAGCAAATGTAATTACCTGCTACAGACTCAGGAGGAGAATAGAACTGCCCGTCAGAGAGGACTCCTGGGTGAAGAAGAGCTGCTCGTTCTGAAGCATCCTGTGCTATCAAAAACCCTAAAAGAAAAAAAAACCCGAAAATAATTCCTCAGTGCTAACACATAGCATCTTAAAGATCAAATATTGATGAAGAACCTTGAAGACTGATGTATTATATTAGCATTCCTAACAAGTTACTTCTTTAAATAAATTAATTGTTGATGCTTTTTAAAAAGAGATTTAACACTTATGTCTTCTATTTAAATGCTGGCAGCTAAGGTGACACACACTAGCAAAACAGAGATACTGCACACATGAATAAAGGAATCTTTCTTTCTACTACATGCAATTACACGACTAGGTTGCCATATGTAAATTCATCTATATTCACTGGCTAACTAAAACTTCTGAAATGTATTTTTAATGATCAGTGAGGTGCCATGCATAACCAAATAAATTATTTTCTCACTTTGCCACTATGACTCTTCACTAATTGCTTGCTTTCACCCATCTGTCTCAACATACTTTGTTTCTGCAACCTTCCTTGAGTATTTGCATCTGTATGTATGGAATACTTTCTTTGTCTATGAATATTCAATATGAAAAAATGCAGAAGTCTCTGAACTGGTTAGATTTCTTATCTATTTAGATAACACTGTGATGCAGCTGTATTTCCTCATCCCCTCAAAAGATAAAAAAAGTTATCCTAAGTTTCTTTTTCTCCAGGCAAAACCGACTGTTCTCATTTAACCACCTTCTTTCTCGGACTGGTGAAAAAGAAGAGGGAAGGGATCAAAGTAGAAAGACTGCATTCAGAGCACATAAAAATGAAGGCATCTATGCCCATGTAAAGTTTTTGGATTTACCTAACAGACAAACATGCCCTTCCAACAGAGTTTCAGACTGTATTTCAGGTAATGATGCATAAATAACAGGTTGGCTGTATAACTACTCTTCTGCTGTTGAAACTCACAAAGCATCTGTAAGCTTTCTTTTCCTCACCACTTAAGCAATATTCTCTTTCAACTAAACCAGTGGGTTTTCTCCATTTAGTTGAATACATCGTCAGATAACCTGGTGCTTTATCTCAAAGGTTGAAATTCACTTGTTCTGGTCTCATTCTGCCTGTGCATGAAGCAGACTCTCCACAACACTTCTTTGCTTTCCCCTTTCCACCTCAAAAGAAGAGTTAGTAATATTGAATTAGTTATTGTCTACTCTTCCTAAAAGAGGAGCCAGACACTTTATGCACTACCCAAAAAATAAAGTTTTAGAAGCCCAGTTAAATTTTAAAATCAGTTAAATTTTCATATCTTAAGCATACAAAATTCTAAGTGTTTGACAAATTGCTGATCTGGCCCTTGTAACTTTTAACTTTGCCTCCCTAAATTAATTAAAAACCTCATTTCTTTGAAGGCATATGTTCCTTTCCCAAAAAAGAAAAAATCATGCCATATGATTTATTTTTTTCCTCAGCTCTTCAAATTTTGAGAAGCTGAAAGAAGCATTCTTCTGCCAGCTAACATGGGATCAAATGTTGTCAACTGCAGTGATTGAGGGGAAATATCACAAGCCTACTGTTTTCTTCTTCAGCTTCTTGTGGTAACACTTTGAAGTCCAGGAACCAAGTTTCAATCCAGGCAAGTATGAAGGATATGATGGGCAGCACGTAGCCAAAAGCACCCTGTGAGAACAGCTAGAAAGAAAGAAAACATTGCAAAAATCACCCTGAAAAATCTTGCTTTTAAGAAAACAACAAAGTAAAACAAACATTTGATTAGAATATATACCTGTGAAATAATTACTTTTGCTAATAAAAAGGCACTGGTCACTGCTGTTGTAAACTGAAAGAGACAGAACAGATAAAGTAATAAATGGATTTAGTTTTTTATTTCTGCCATTATCTATTAGTTGCAACTTTAAATATTTACTGACAACAGCAAGATCACATAGATTAATAAAATGTAACAAGCATGATACAATTAACTCAGTGTTATTAAAATAACCTCCTTAAAAAAGATAACTTTTAATACAAACACCTCCAAACATTGATTTCAACACAGCAGATAGCATTTGTGTAGAATCTAAACTGCCTGAGTTATGTAAATTGTGATCTTACTGTAAAATGAAGATAGTGTACTTTTATTCATCAAGTCCCTTAAAAAAACCCCAACTATGTATGTATTTGGGAAAAAAGCAAACAGCAGTTGTTCCAAATGCTTTTCACTACCATCCAAATCAAAATATCCATTTCAAACAACAAAACATCTTTGTGGGAGTAAACTGGAATAAATATTTTAATTCATGAAGTGATATTTTGAAAAATTTATTTCTTTGAAGACTTGATATTCCCTGATATATTTTTAAAAAATGTCAGGCTGGATAAAACATCTAAAAAAACCCCAAAACTTGAAAAAGCAGTGAACAAGTACTGTTCACAGAAGCAAGGCCTCTATATCTTCTAATGCATTTGGGTCCAGCAATTCTTTAAATAACAGCAGAACCTAACTAACTTCTGTCAATCACAGGTAGAATGTGAAGATTAAAGGCTTTGGCAAAACCTTCAGTGAAGCTTTATGTATCTAATTACTTGCTGCCATAATGGGTTCACTCTCATCACCTCACAAACAGAGGCTTAAGGATTAAGACATACTCCAAAGCTACACAACTAAGAGCAAGGACTTTTAAGAGGCATGCATTTAAATATAAGCACAATCAGAGCAGCAGCTATTATTATGTATGTGTTTGTGCCATGCTAGTAACACAACCTATAAAAATCATGGCATGTAGTCTCAGAGTACTAAGCAAACTGCATGCTACTCACTTGAAGAAAGTTACACATGAACATGTTCTACATGCACCTACCACAGTGTAAGGAAAAAAAAAAGTCTGATTTACAAAGCACTAAGCCAGTAACACACCAATTGTATTACAATTTATAGTATTGACTGGTGGAAGCATGAATTTTACACCAAATTTTGCTTTCTTGGTCATCCACACAGTACAGCTGCATTAAAGATATTGGCTCCAATCCACTGTGGTTGCCTGCAATTCTCGAGAACTTCCTTTTTAAGAAGGGATTCATATTCAACATTTTTTATTGGAGCACGCAATACAGGTGCTAGTGTTCAATGGGTGGCACCTAAAACTTTAAAAAGTAAGAATGTGGGAGTTAATGGACACCTGGATCTCTGGTACAAAAATACCAATTCTTGTTTTAGAAGAAGGTTCACTATTTCAAATGCAAATATATTTCCAACATTAATTAACAAGTCAGAGGTAACAAGCAGTTATGACTAGCCATCCATACTGGATTAAACATAAATCTTCAATTTGTATTAACATGATACCTAATAAGAACCACACCCACTGTATTACTGAATTCTTGCCTTCAGGCTGAAAATCTTCCAGAAAACAAGTTTTTAATTTGTAACCATACAACAAATTTTTATATATACCATCAAGATGATTATTAACAAACAAGCATTAAGAGGCATCTAAAATTTTGTCTGTTTGATCCATTGTACGAAAAACTCCATTATGCTTGGCTACTACTCACAGCTATTGCCCACCAATGGCGCAGTCTGCACATTGCATATGCAAGTATTAACACCTTAAACCGAAAGACTGCCAGTAGCTATAGAGAGAGGAAAAAATATTGGTTGGTTAATTCAGAACACAGAAGAATCACAATATTTTCAGCTCACTGAAAATACTAACTGCTTACAAAGCAACTTAAAACAGGACAGCCTAAGTTCTGTTACCAAGAAACAAATTTGAATGTGTGCTTATAAAACAGAAAGAGAAGGTAATTTCCCATTTGTAAAGAAACATCCACACACCTACACAGGCTCAAATATGCAAGCATGTGCAATTCCACAAATAAGTTAGAAACATAAGAAAGCTACACAAAGTGTGTTCATGATCATTTTACCTGACTGGAATCTAAGCAGTTAATCCAGCAAATACTTTGAGCATCACTGTGCTTCTCACTGATCTTAGTGGTGTGCCACTATACTTCTAGTATTTCTTGAAATATTAACATTGCAACAATCAATTATTCTTTCTGTAGCTGCCTGCAATAGCAAGTCATTCTATTTTGCAGTAGAGAAAGGTTAAGTTATGGTATTTCTAGGCCAGAAAATTAAATCAATAGCAGACAGATGAGATCTCTAAATCAGGCACCCCAACCTTTAATTTCCCTGTCTATTTTTTTGATATTAGATTGTCTCCAACTTGTTTTAAAAGATGAGTTCAGAATTGAAAAAATGTAAACCAAATGCTTAAAAATGAAGAGAAATCAAAGACAGCCATGGCCAAAGGTATGATAAACCCATTTAACCTTATGCAAATGTGTAGTAGAAACACAGGAAATCCTGTAAAAGCCTACAAATAATTTTGCAAAATCTAATGTTCTAGTCCCTTACCAGGGAAAAACGTCTGTTATTCTGCATTACATGTTCTTAACCCCTGGTTCAACTACAGGATAAAATAACTTCCAGAG
Organism: Aleadryas rufinucha; assembly: GCA_013397815.1. Taxonomy (NCBI): domain Eukaryota; kingdom Metazoa; phylum Chordata; class Aves; order Passeriformes; genus Aleadryas; species Aleadryas rufinucha. The sequence goes on from VZTH01013880.1 coordinate 68,992, forward strand.
CATCAACATTTACAGATAACATTTTTTGCCTTCTGCAGTATGGTATATCATGGAGAACTTGCCAGCAAAACAATTAGAAAGGGAGGAGTAACATAGTTTGCTAGCTTATAAAGTTTTTGAATCTAGTACCTAAGTTCATTTGACACAGCAAATGTCCAATGCAGAAGTAAGGATGGGTTTTTACACCAGTTCCAAAGAGAGGTTCTGGATATGGTCATCAGTATAAAATGACTGATACCAAACTAAATCATCTCTGCAAGGCAAACAAGGTCTGGTAGAATTAACAATCTTGCCCTTTAGAAGAACTGTAAACAAACAGCTTTCACTTGGGCCATGCAGTGCAAAACGCACTGCAACTACAGAGCTACAGCTTTGCTTAAAGAAAGAAATTTCCTAATGCAATATAGTTCCTCTTATGTGCCTAAGCTACTCATACATAGTAAAGGAGAATCATACTTCATGTCAACTCCTTTTACTGTTGGAGTGAAAACACAGAACTCTGGAAAAACCTGCCGTGTGCAGGCCACCCTGGGAACAAGTCTCTCCTCATTGCATCCACCTTATGCCCAAGGAAGGACAAAAACATCACTTTAAGCAAAATTATTTTAGAGCTGGAGGGCTATGGGTCTTGTCCTCTTAATGAACTACCTTATGTTACATCACACTCACATCCTTGACTGGGTTTTCCATCTGCTTTTCCATGCACCCCAAAGCTAAAGATGCAAATTAATTGGCCCTAAGCATTTCTATCCACAGGCTCCATGAGCCTGCTGCAAGAGCAGGACTGGGCAACCCCTAGATGGGCGAAATTTGGCACAAGCCCTTTTGGTCTAAATTATTGAGAAAAGATCAACTCTTTCACAAGACTCAAGCTAGGAAACATCTGTGGAAGGAGGAATGGGAAAACTGTACTTTTGCTGCTCCTTTTTCTTTTTTTAAGAACACTTACAAATATATCAAAATATGAAGAAGAGTAGTCATAATGTAGGACTTCTTTCTCTAAGGTAGTCTCAATGCCTCCTTTTACCTACAAAGGAACAACAACACACACAGCTTCAGAACAGAAGTTATTGAAAACAAAATACACACAAACATGAAGTGTAAAACTAATAATTCCCCACTGCTTCACAAAAAGATCATTAAACCAAATACAGAAGAGCTGTATGCTAAAAATGATAATGTCAAGATTACTGTTATTTTTCATTATTATATTGCCTTTTCGAAGCTCTGTTACACAAACTCAAAGCATTTTATGTTTTATAAGGAGGATCAAAACAGCTGATCAAAAAGCCAACCATAACCCAGTTCTAGTTAGTCACATGTTAGCAGATAGGAAACAGAACAGAAACTGAATTCATACTTCAGATCTTTTCCTTATCAGCCCACACATGATTTGTTAAGAAAGCTGAGCAAAAAAATCAACAGTAAAAAATCAGAAGCTGCAACTATTAGAGTAATCTCCCACAAATAACTAACATTCAAGTTTAATTCTTCCATTTGCTGATGAGATTCAAAATTACACCTTCCTTAGCCACCATGTTTCTTTCCAGTGGAAGGATTCTTTTCAAACAGGCCTCATAAGAAAATAACTTAAGGTGTGTTGGGCCAGAGAATGAGAGGAGTATCTATCTTAGTTGGAAAGAAAAAACCTCAGTGTCCATCTCCTATTGTTTTTAATATGAAATTCCATAATTAAGCACTGCATGAAATAGTTATGTAAAACAACACCAACAGAAGGCTTTAATATTGAGTTCGGCTACTGTCGTCTTTTTAAGGAAAGGAGCTACCAAAGCATGCCAATAACATGTGCTCACCATCTCAAAGCAATGCTGTCTACACACTTCCACACTTTTCCAACTATACTGCTGGACAGTATTCTCCTGAGACTAGTCATTCAAACTCCGAATTTCTTCTATTTCTTCTCCTCTCCCTCCCCTCTATGGCTACCTGACAAACAACTTTCTAAATACAGTTTTCCCTTGGTTGCTCTACTGCATCAGGTGTGATTATCTGTTTCCAGCATAAATAAAGATCAACTTCCCCCACTCCAAGCTGTTCATCACTGTTTGGCTGTGTGAGCACCATGTTAACATTAAGGATAAACAGAGAACCATGGAAACCTTGATTTTTGCTCAAAATGCCACAGAGCTACTCCCTGAAGCATCTAACAGTAAACTACACTACACCTAAGGAAACTGGATAATGGCAACAAAGTGAAAACAATGCTTACAGGACGTCTAATAGCAATTCTGACCCATTACTTATGCACCAATGACATACACTGTGCTAACACTGTGCTATTTGACCTCCCAGCAAACAAAGCAATTCAAAGAAAAACAGAACAAAAAACCTAAGCACGTGTCAGATCCGAAATATCACATTTTAGCTTCTAATATCATGACTTCTAATGACAAAAACCTGGTTTTCATTCTTGCTGACATATGGCAGTATAGGACACTGGTTCATAGTAAGTTGTCCTGAAAATACAGCTTTTCACAAAGAAAACTGCTACGATCTTGAGGTCCCTTGATGCTGTAGCATTCAAAATGAAACATCATGAGCTGGTAGCATTTTCTATTCAGAGTCTTCAATATTCTGAGAGCACTTGTGAAAATCTGTACTCTGAAACCTCAACAAGAGATATAAACCCACTGTGTTCCTCTTAGTCGTACAAGCTGTTGAGAAACTGGCTTAAAAAAAGAACTGCCTCAGAACACTATGCTACAACCATTTTTCCACCTAGAGAGAAAATTCTAGTCCCAAAATTACATCATTCAGGCAAGCAAAATCTGCTTTCTCAAATTAAATTAGAATGAGTATTTTTCACTGCATCAATGAACTACTGAACATCAGTAGCTTCATAATGCCAAATTAATAACTGAGGTTATTTATGTAGAAAAGGAATGCTGACAAAAATATTTATTCAAGATCTTTCTTGTCTAGAAAAGGGATTCCTCCCTGGTGTGCCCTTTCTTAAATGCAAACTTTAGATTATAGCTTAAAACCCAGCTCAAGAACTAGGATGCTACTTATGAAATAACAACAGATGAGCTATCCTATTGCTTTCTGGAAATTTTAGGAGAACGGCCTCATTTTCCAGATTACAAATGCTGGAGTTACAAGGTGGCAACTATGGGAGTTTATGTTGTTTAAACGCACCCTGCCATCCATGATGGACACACACCAAGTTTACATCAAAGAAAATACATCACAACAAAAGAAAAGTTTTGGCCATTGGAAGTCTTTTCGGGGACTAACACCACAGTGAAATACCACTGACTTAAAGTTACTCAGAAGGCAAAGTCTTGAATAGTGTTAAAATTCACACTTCTTGCTAAATTCAAAGGTGTACAGCAACATTTTTGCTTATTTGATGCCTGAAGAGTTCTCTGGATTTCCAATGTTTTTTTAGCATGGTTTACAGTCTACAGGAACATCTAAAGGTTTCTTAATAAGAATATAAACATGCATCCCAATGAATAAAAGTAGATGCAGTTGAGTAGATACTGTGTTCATGGACACTTAAAGTAATAAGCAGCTTAAACAGATACAAATAACATAATTTTGGATAGAAAGAAGCAACTTATTAACCATCTCTAAAGTGAATAAATACTTAAAATAACCTCTAAGGGTAGGTACTGAAAAGACGACTCACATTTAATTCTATTATCCACAGTAAGGTTATGAATAAGAGATCAAATGTAACAAACAAACAGAAAGTCCTTCTGACATCTGATATGCCTTTCTTCTCCCTGCCTTCATATGACTCAATCCTTGCCATCAGCTGTGTGGGGTTGATGGAGTGGACATCCCGCAAGGAAGGACAAGATTCCATGCTGCTACTGTGAGCATTTTCTGCATCAGCTGGGACTCGATTCATCCTGCGTTTGCTTAGAGTGGTCTTCTTCCAGTTTCACCATCACTAGAAGGCTGATCCATATAGGAAGAATTTCTAAACAAACAAAACCAAACCACATTAGTCACCAAACCCCCATAATTCCAAAAGGTATTTTCATCTTACAATGTCAGTTCTCTTTTTGCTAAACCAATGACTAAGAGAATTAGGCAAGTTGGCCCTAGAAATTGTTTCTAACACAGTATTTGGCTCCTTTTCATCTCTCAGAGGATCTGTGAAGCAAGAGAATTAATGTTCAATTAGACTGTTTGAAATAAGGGAGCACTGTCTAGATTTAAAAGGGTCATTTCTCCATGTTGTTAGAGTGAGATCATTGAATAGAATGAATAAAAAGCATGATGCTGTGCATCTTGAAGGTTTTCAACACTGATTTAAATGCTCTCAATAAATACAAAAACAACTTAAAGGAACTTCCACATACAATTCCTGAAAAATGGCAGTGTTAGCACATCCAGAGCTGGCACAAACAAAAGATGAAAAGTCCATTAAAATCCCCAAATAGTGCAGTAATCACTCTATAAAGCATATACACTGCTATTAGCTCTGTAAATTCAGCTGCTATAGCAACTTACATTGCCAGACAGTTTCTCCATGAAAAAAGTGTGTGCAACCAGTGGTCAAAGGTAATGCAATTACCCTAAGTCTCTTCTGAATACAAGGCTTCTAAAAGAATTTTCAGGCTGAATTTCCTATAAAACTGGAGCAGTCTGATGCACGATTCACTTGAATCCTCTGTGAGAACATTTGTCCAATTAAAGCTTCTAGAAAGGATGGACTCAGAATGTTACAAAAGTTTCACGGAAACACACAGAAAATTTAATTTTATGCAAAATGCTCAGAAGATTAAGGTATACATCCTTCAGTACAAATCACATCAGACAAGTTTTTTTAACACTGGGGGAATAGCTTTTTGAAATTCAAGAACAAAACTTTGCTTCCTGCTGTGTGGATTGTTTTACAGTAAATGGCAAGAGATAGATAAATTCTTCCCACTCCTGTCTTTCAACAGTGTTTCAACTCCAAGGCTGCAAGAGCATAGTCAGTCAAAGCCCAACAGGGGATCTGTGATGCACCACTAAGCAAACAAGGAGGATACAAGGACACAGGGGAAAAGTAAAGGTGGTGTGGGGAGCTGCCAGAGCACACACATCACAGCTGAAGAAGACACAGGCCAGCCAGGCATGGTCAATGTCACACAGAACATCAAGTCACACAGAACATCAAGTCACACAACAGGCTTCAGGGAGTTCAAAGCACCAGGTAAGGGCGGACAAGCACAATGCATCCTTAAATCTTCTTTGTTTCCACAGCAGCTGCCTGAAACATGGCTGGCAAAGGGTTGTAGAGGAGGGAGACATACATGGTGTGTGTTTGGTCAGGTGTCTTGAGCCCTACAGTGAACTTTGGGCCGCCTGAACCCGAGGGCGTGAGCAGAATCGCTGCACTCCAGTGCTGTAAACAGCACCTGCTTTGTACTGAAAACCCTCACACTAAAGTGCCCTGCTATATAACAGCAGGCCATTGCAAAATGTTTGGGATGAGACATAAACCTCAGATGAGGCCATCAATGGCCATAATTAAAAAGAAAAGAAAAAGACAAGTCTACACCTCAACCTCCAAAAAAATTTCCATCTACACTGGCTAAAACATTTATTTTATTTTGATGTGGCACGCAGTGCCAATTATATAGGAAGTTGTTACTTCCAGTCTGGATTATTGTTAGATACAGCACAGTATGGGAATGCAATTAGTATAGCCAGAATGAATTGTTTCAGAATGTGCTAGTTCAGCATCCGTTTGCCTTGTGGGGCCCTCTGTAAAGAGAAAAGCATGGTCTTAAAATGCACTGGCTACCAGTTTGCTTTCAAGCATGACTCAAAAAGTCAGATGCAGTTTATAAATTCCATGTACTCTGAAATCCTTGCTACTGACAGACTGTTTTTTGCCTCAAAGCCCTCTGGATGGGATACTCGCAGTAAGGGAATTTGTCTCTAGCCTTGCTCTGCCTGCTGATCCATCAGATCCATGTTTGGACACATGGCAGGGCCTCTCTTGTCATGCTAAGCTGGCATCAAAATGTTGTGATTCCTTAACTGAACCGACATAGCTTGACTGCTTTCTGCAGTCATTGCAACAGCTCTTCAAACTGATTATCACCAAGTGTGTGCTAGAGGATTGTTTCACATAGCTTCTTCCATTAATTAAAATAAAAAGTTCCTTTGTATCTGAATGACATAATCAGTCATTTCATCACACCAGCATTCTCAGACGGTTTCAGGTGGGTGCACTAAATCCTTCCTGGCAGCTGTCTTACAGGCACGTAGAGACTGTTAAAAAGCAGCACTTCCCTTTTAGTGTTGGATGGTGACTTGGCCAAACACTTTCATACCCATCTCAGCATTATCAGCACCATTTCTCTTCCCTTGCACTTCCAAAGCACCAATCATGCCCTATCTCTCTCACCCATTAAAAGTTTGAAGCGGGAGTGAGCTCTGCTCTTCCCTTGGCTCTGTTTCTCCAGGGGCTCTTGCTAGTGCAAAACAGCCTGTTCTTGGAAGGGCTCCAGGCTTGCAGCCCCATGAGGAGCTGCCACTTTTCAGCATTCCATGCGGGCAATACAAGCACCAGGCAGGCACAGGAGTGCTTTTCATGCATCCCCGGCCAAGAAACTCAGCAATGGAACAAGTTTAGGAAGGCAAAAAAGATGTGTTTGTCATTGGCATGTGTCATACTTTTGAAAATACCACATAACTCTTTTCCATGTGTCTCTTACTGATCCTTATTCTTGCTCTTCAGGAAGCAGGGACTGCTTGGCCTGAATTCATACTGCCACATTATTTGAATTTTTGCATCCAAACTGATACATGACATTGACTATTGCTCCTTCTAAAAACCAAAATAATTCAGAATAAGATTTAAAAATAATTATAAACTGGGTGTGGGAATTTTTAGGGTTTGGGTTTTTGAATGTCAAAATACAAATTCATACATAAAAAAATTAATTCGCAAAGAAAGAGAGAAAATCACATTCTTAAAACTTTTGAGGTTTTTTTTCCTAGAAAGAGCCTTCTTTGTGCATCAGTCAGTTATCTGCTTTCCTGTTTCTGGTAAAGGTTAATACTTTATAGATAATTTTCAGGGGGTTTTTTTCCAATATCAGTAACATATTTTCAAGACTGTTGTATCATCTGTGGGTTGACCCAGTGTCTGCCTCTGATTTGAAGGAAACTGGATTCACTTGACACCCCTTCTTTTGGCTCCAGGCATTTCCACTGCTTGGGTTATTCTATATGGCAGGCTCCAGGAAGGACGTGTGGTCAAAACAAATATGTCCTATGAAGGAATGATGTTTACAGACCATCATGTTCACGCTCTCCAGAGAGAGCCTGGGTGAAGGACACTCACTAGGAAGATAAACTGCCCATAATTCCTAATACTACAAGAAACTCTATGAGCAAATTGCCTGGAGAGGTGGAGTTCATAGCAACTGTGTTTGATACAAAGTGTGCCATTAACTCCTTGCCACAAGAGACACATGAGGGAGACAGAAATCTCTTTTCCCCATGCAGTCCCAATAGCAAACGGCTCTCCACAAGATGTAGAGGATTTGCAATGTTCTGTAGCTCTCTTGAAGTCACTAGACTTCAAATGATGGTTTTTTAAGCTAAACTGGGGATTGCACTACCTGCTCCTGGCTACACCTGCATATTGTGATAATGCTTGCGAACATCTGTTCTGAAACAAGAGTCAGAAAAATAAAATCCTGTTTCCAGTTATATCTCTTGCGTTACGTGTCTTTGAAAGTGTTTCGAAGCTAAAAAAACCCTGGCATTTCAGGCAAATAACAGTCTTATTGGTATTTGACTCATCATGAGTGCAGAATAGAATAGAGTATTCAGTTGAAAGGGACAGAAAACAGTCACCTTATTCAGCTGCCTGACCACTTCAGGGCTGACCAAAAGTTTAAGTATGGCATTAAGGGCAATGCCCAAATGCCTCTTAAACACTGACAGGCTTGGGGCATCAACCCTTTCTCAAAGAAGACTGTTCCATGGTTTGACAACCCTCTTGGTAAAGAAATGTTTCCTCATGTCAAGTCTGAACCTGTCCTGATGGATGCAGCTTTCAGCCATTCCCACATGCCCTGGTACTGGGTACTACCGGGAAGAGATCAGCAGCTTCCCTCTCCACCACCTCAGGAAGCTGCAGAGAACAGTGTGGCCACCCCTCAGCCTCCTTCTCTCCAAACTAGATGAACCCTGTGTCTTCAGCTGCTTCTCACATTACTTCTAGCCCTTTCACTAGCTTCAGCGCCCTCCTCTTTCACACATCTAAGGACCTTCACAACCTTTGTTAAATTTTGGAGTCCAGAAGTGCATACAGTACTCAAAATGAAGTTGCAGCAGTGCTAAACAGAGTGGGATGATCACCCCTTTTGACCAGCTGGTTGTGCTGTATTTGAAGGTTTGCCACTGCTGACTTCGAGCCTGCTGTCAGCCAGCATCTCCACACCCATTTCTGTGGGGCTGCTCTCCAGCCATGACTCTCCCAGTTTGTACTTGTGGAAGGTACTGCTCTATCCCAGGTGCAGAGTCCAGCATTTGTTCTTGCTCAGTTTCATGCCACTGATGATTGTTCAGCACTCCAATCCATCCATATCCCTTTGCAAGGCCTCTTGTCCCTCAAATGTGTCAACAGCACCTCCAACTTCAGCATCATCAGCAAACTCGCTAACAGTGCATTCGATTCCTGCCTCCAAATCATTGACAAAAATTTTGAGCAGAACTGGCCTGGAGATTGAGCCCTGAGGAGCACCACTGGGGGCTGATCTCCAGCCAGGTGTAGCCCCATCCTCTACAACCCTCTGAGCCCTGCCCTTCAGCCAGTTCTTCCAGCACATCATCTACCTGCCCACTTCACAGTCAGACTCGTCCAGAAGGATGCTGAGAGGGACAATATCAAAAGCCTTAACAAAATCCAGAAAAATTATATCCACCACCTTCCCTTCATCTACTAGGCAAGTGAAATGACAGAATCTACAAGCTTATTGAAGTGTCAAAACACTTAAGAAGGAAATAAAACTTCTGAAATAAGAATCCACATCGGTATATTTGTAATATATTTTCTCCTCACTTCTCCTGATTTCAAGAGATGTAATATTTCAATGTTTTTTTCTTTCTTTTCTTCATAACCACACATATTCACTCAACTACCACTAAAATATTTAGCTAAGTAAATTTTCTATGCTGACCTATTCAAAGTCATAGATAACAGTGGCCTATCTTTCCTGGAAAGAAAATCCCAAAGTTTGCATCTATTTCAGTTTAAAAAAAAAGAGTTAAAATAAAGGTGTGTTTTGCTTTTTTTTTTTTTTTAAACCCTTAATCGTTATGGCCATAACTCAAACTTCCAAACAGAGAATTAAATTCTCAAACTTCCTAGTGAAATACAGATTTTACACTTATTAATAGTATTAACTAGTATAATAAGAGAAAAATAAAGGAATTAAAATTATCAAGCTTAGGACTGCAGTCCTTCCCTGCCCTCAAACACTAATAAAGACTTTAGCAATACAATGGTGAGAGCTTGCCCATGAATTCAAGTTACATTTACAATTAACATCATTATTTTCATTCATACTGACAGAAGCAGATGGCACACACTGCATGTGTCAATTTTACACTTATCTTAGAGATGCAAGATCAGAATGCTACTTCCTTTTTCTATCATTATTCTACCCCTATTCTTCCAGTCTATTATCCTTGGTTTAAATTATTTTTGTTTACTGTATTACTGTATCATACAAGAGCAACAGCACCATATATGATACGTTTTTCTTTCCAAGAAAAAAGAAAAAAAGATACAGCAGAATTTAACTGAGAAGAGATAACAGATGTGATTAAAAAAAAAAAAGGCTTACTCAAAGGTTATCAACAGCTCAGCAAAACGGAAACTTATTGGAAAAGGCAATGCTAATTTAGGTTAAAATGTCAGAGAAGTCACGTTTGCACAAAGTAACTAGGCACACAATGTAACATTATGTCACAACTGCTGTTCAAACATACTGAGTACCTAGAATACTTATTATATGTTTCCTGACAACACTAAACACGGCCCAAAAATTACCACCATAAACAGCTTTTCCGTGAATGTTAAAAAAATCATCTGAAAATATTTCTTCTTTCCAATGAGTAAAATAGGGCAACATTGCCAATATAGTGTTCAAGATGCTCAAGTACTGTGAAAACTACAGGGTAGCAGAAAAGCTGACACTGAAAGAGCAGCAATTTTCACTCATAACAAAAATAAAAAATAAAGCATTTCCTTGCTAAAAACTTTCCTCATAGGGAGACAAATAAAACATGCCAATTCCAAAGGAATTATTTTCTGATAAAATAACCAAAGGAGTTATTTTCTGATAAAAGGGCTGACATTGCTGTTTACATTACCTGCTATTCTGTAGGAACACAACACATGGCACAGATGAACCAAAATTTCTCAAAAGAACAGAGCTTAATACAGTAACTGGTATTATAACACTAACATTCACATATTTAAGTTATACTTCAGGAGAGTTTCAGACAATTTCAACATACCTAAAGGAAAACGGTCTTGAACCATTGTTTGCTCTCTCACCATCATGAAGCCCAACTGCATTCTTTACCTAGGCATAGACACAAATTGCCCTAGCCAACACCTTGGACAGAATATACAATTATCTGTAAAGACTGCTTTAGTACACTCCATATTGGAAGACCAAGAAACTGAGAGTTTCTGGTATAAAGCTGTATTAACCTGCAGGAGTATTAGTAGAATCCTCTCAATGTGTTTTCTGACAGTACCAACACATACCCTGATTAAGAGCCAACACAGATAAAACCAATTTCTCTGAAGTAATGCTGATTATAAACCAGGGGGGGAAAAAAAATCCCAAAGAGCTGGAGACTGCCTCCAAAGCTTACCTGGACACATTTTTTACACTGTTTTCTACTATAAATCAACAAACCCCACTCTGCCGACATACTCTGTTCCTCTTCTGTTTATATAACTGTAAGAACTAATTTTCCTGAAATCTGCTTGTAGCGGATATATTACTAGTGACCTCCTGACAGTCATTGCTCCTGTTCGTGAAGGGCACTCAAATCCCTTCCAATCTGCACTCATTCTGTCTCTAGCTGTAACACATCATTGCCTCAGAAACATTTTAAAGTTTCAATGCCTTTAAAAACACTGTCTGAAGCACTGTTCTGTTCAAAACAAATGTTCCTTAGTGAACATGAAGGAATATTAAAAAAAAAAAAACAAAAAACAAACCACCACCACAAAAAAACCTAAAAACCCCAAACCTGGGCCAGACATTTTAATCAAAATAAGACTGAAAAATTCAAACTGATGCACACCCACAAAATTCCCCAAACATAAGCAGAAGATACCGCCAAGTACTTTGGCAATAGTCTAGCTTTTCAATTAAGCAATACAGCAGGAATTACAAGTTACAAATATGTAACACATTTAAAGACTGGGAAGGTTTCCCACTGGAGGGGCAGGGCAAGATTTACCAGCATACAGGAGAGAGCTCCTTACAAAGAGTTTGGCTTTACCTGAGTGTTCAGAACAAGAGTAGCTCTGCTTTACCCTGAAGTAGCAGCTCTTACCTTACATAACTTGTCCCTGTAAAAACAAAACCAAAACAATAAACCACCACTTTCCTTGAGAAAAATGTTTCCCCAATTTCCTATACTCTAATGGTGACCCAGCAAAAGTAACAGGGCAGTTGCACACATTTGTACTGAATAATATTTTTCTCGGACCACCAAAAGAAGGTGAAAAAGAGGAAAAAAAAAAAAAGGAAATACATTTTTTTAGGTTAGTAGAGCATCTGAGGAAACAGCAGTCACCTTTCTCCATCCCAAGAGTGAGACTCATAGATTCAGAAAGTCAAACAGAAGTGTTACAACCTTGGACTAGTTTTCCCTGCAGCTGAAGAATCCCTGCTACTGAGCCATGTCCTGAGAAACACTATTATCCTTTTCCAGACACTTCTTTTCTTATTCTACAAGAGCTGAGAAAAATGGCAGAGGAAACAGCTTGTAAATTTGGCATCAGCATTGTCCTTACTTTCATCTCCATCATCTCTTCCCCTCTGGACTCCTTCTTAACAGCATATCCTAGACTTTTATTTTTAAAATGAGCTCAAAACAGACATGTGAAAGAGCAGGTGAAAGAACAGCTCTTCAGAGTTATCCCCACCTGGAGCACTGCATCCAGCTCTGAGGCCTCCAACATTAGAAGGATGCGGATCAGCTGGAGCAAATCAGCTTCAGAAGCTGAAGACAAGCTGAGTGAGTTGGGGCTGTCAGCCTGGAGAAGAGAAGGCTCCAGGAACACCCTAGAGCACTTTCCAGTACCTAAAGGGGGCCTACAATAGAGCTGGAGAGGGGCTTTTTACAAGGGCATGGAGTGACAGGACAAGGGGGAAATGGACTTAAATTGAAAGCAGGCAGGTTTAGACTAGTTATTAGGAAAAAGTTGTTTACTGTGAGGGTCGTAGGACACTGGAACAGGTTGCCCAGAGAAGTTATGGATGCCCCATCCCTAGAAGTGTTCAGGACTAGGTTGGGCAGGGCTTGAAACAACCTGGTCTAGTGGAAGGTGCCCCTGCCCATGGCAGTGGGATTGGAACTAGATGATCTCCTGAGGTCCTTCCAACCCAAACCATTCTATGACTTTATGACTCTGAAAATATTCCATGTTAAATTCGTGACACACTTGAAAATGCACTTGCCAGAACTCAAAATGTGTAGAGTTCAGATTTTGTTTAATCAAGAGTATGATCTAGAATTACAGAATATCCTGAGTTGGAAGGGACCCACAAGGATCATCAAATCCATCTCTTAAATGAATGGTGCATACAGGGATCAAACCTGCGACCCTGGCATTATTAGAACCATGCTCTAAACAACTGAGCTAATCTGCAACTACATTCTCTTTCAAGGAAATACTAAAAACTAACAAAAAAGGATGCACCATAACATGTTCCAAAGGTCTGCCTCAGATCTCAGCTGCACCCAAGATACTTAAGCATTGCAAACTACAAAACTGAATTCTGTGCACGTTATCACTGTTAGGTCCTTAGAGAGAGAAAGTATCTCAGTTATAAAACTGACAACATATCATCCCATTTACAACCAATACATTCCAACTGATAGTAGTCACTTCATAGCATCAGAGAATGCTAAGGGATTGGAATGGACCTCAAAGATCATCCAGTCCCAACTCTTATTTAAAACCAAAACTATAGTTTTCTTAAAAATAACATAACCTTTTTATTTGGTTTAAATGTTCTGGACTAATCTTGCCAAAGACCTGAAATTACATCAGGATTTTAAGGTTTAATACAGTCAGCTCCCCGCAGTTATATTAACACATATACACAGTATTTTTGTATGTTTCATGTATACATACACATTCCAGTCACAAGCAATACCTGCATGCAATAAAAAACACAAAGAAAAAAAAGATGTTAATGATTTCTTGCAAGAGCTGGGAGGGAGAGGTGGGTATAAAGGGGAAGTGACACAAATATAAAGGAAAGACAGTTAAAAAACCTCCAACGAATCTGGTATTAACTCTTCTTCACATCTGTTACCTGCTCTCTGAAGCTGACTTTGTAGCCCACCCAACATCAGCTCACAGAAACGAAGATTTCATGGCAAACTTTCTCCATCAAGTACCAACTAAACAATAAGGGCTTAATATCCATTCAGTTTCTCAGAGTTAACTGTGGGCCAAAGAAACCAATGGGATATCAAAAGCATACCTATTTTATCACGTCAGCATTTCTCTAAGTACAAAACACAATTTTTTGAAGAGGCCAAACATCTCACTGATTGCCTCAAACGTCAAGTAGGATACTGGTTTATAACACTGACTACTCCTACACATTTGTTTGGTTCTTTCCCAGATCAACAACAAACATATGCCCCAGGGCTGCTAGCCAGATACTACTTGGACAAGAAAAGCTATTCTTTTGCTAGCACAGAATTGTGGGACTCTTCCTGAAATAGATCAGTCACTTTATGTATTAGTGAAAAACACTCAGGATTCTGTCACTCCCTCAAAAACTATTTCACAAAATGGTGCAAAAGTTTACTCCAGGCAAACAACCCCTGAAAATTCTTCAGAGCTCTTAAAGAAAACAGAACTTCAAGAAACTGACATACGTTTCAGAACACAGGATAAACTTTTCTAAGATTTTTTCACTCTTAACTCCTTTTTTATAAGTCTTGAAGGTGCTTCAAAACAAAAGGAAGTATCAGGTTTTACATTTTACCTCTATTTTTCTTCTTAAAAGACATTGTAAGGAAACAATTACCTAGTCCAAGCAGCAGCAAGTTCTAGCAAAAACCTACATCTGAACCCTCAGAAGAAAATACTTATTTTAACACACCTCCACATAGTTTATCTAATTTTTCTGACAGTGCAAGGTAGAAATTAACTCCTGACTTCTGAAGTGATGCTATTTTAGGGCTTCAGCTGATGACTGAGCAGCTGAACTTAATATGAACAGCATAATGTCATAACAAGATATTCAGTTGGTTCTTTGTGGTTCTAAGATTACTTTTTTCAACTTCTCATTTTCAATTCTACTCCTAGCTAAATTTAAGACAGCAAGGCAGAGAGGTAATGTACAAGTTGTCTTTTCACACAGTCGCTAACAATTCCAAATTAAGAACAGATATTTAGCACATACAGTTAAATTAGAGAATGTTTAACAAGCAACAAATCTGTGATCCTTTAAAGTGACTCATCTGAGTTGCTGGATGCTGCTGCCTAACCATGAGAAATCACAGGCCCTGCTGTCACAAGTCTGATTTACCATTACCGTGTCATCAATATCTTCTGCAAAATCGCTGGTAATATTGTGCATGCTGACTTAAATCACTGAGTGAAATCCATTAGTCATGCTTACTAGAAACTAGGTTTGGCCCTGTAAAACATTTCAATAAAGATGTTTTAATAACTGTATGTTTAACTAGGATGCTCTAACAAAGTTGAAAATGGTGAAGTCTAAATAATTCTTTCTCATGAATAAAGGCCTAAGACAATTGTGCTAAACTCACTTTGAGAAAATCATGGCTAAACACCTGAGAATTTATGAAAATTAGACCACATCACATCAAGATCACCACACTCAAGCCCAAATGCACATAAAAGAATGCCTAATCCATCTGAACTGAGTTTAGTATTTCACAAATTCCAGCATTGTTAAAAGGTCATAATATTTCTTTCTCCACATACCAAGTCCATAGAAAGCAACATTCATCCTGAAAAAGCCTAACACATGAATAACAGAAAATACTTAAAATTATGGATTTGCGTCACAACAAGAGGATCACTGGTGCATTTTATGCAAAGTATCTGGCCCTGAACACGATCAACAAATAAACAAACAAACAAAACCCAAATCACTCTGCATCTGGCCTACTTAAAACTGCAAAGCTGATGAAAAACATCTACTAAAAATAGTAACACCACTATGGATTTATAAATAGAAAGGAGCCGTCTCACAACATTGGATTCACTAACAGTGCCCCAAAACACTACGATTTCCAGCACAAAATGACAACTTTCATAGCAATTAATATTCAACACAATTCTATATATTATATAAACCAAGATGAAAAATGTGCACAATAAAATGTATTGACAACACTGTGCAAAAATACAGTGATGGCCTAATGCCTTTAAGCACACTAACATGATTTAAAAACAAACAAACAAACAAACAAACGACCTCTTTCGACAAGTTTAGTATTTGTGGTGAATATTTTCCAGGTTAAAGTCGACCACTGTGTCTACTTACACCTGACTCCAGCGAATTGGGAACTGCTGAGTGTTAGCACTTCATCAATGAGTAACACGAACTGCTGCTGAAGACAAATTTAATGCGGGTTTAACCAGCTTGCTCTGCAGACGTACCAGCGTCACCCTCAACACCGATTAAAAACGCTGCACTTCAGGAATGAATGATCCACTTCAAATTCGGATGCTGAATGAAGGCAGTGCCTCTCCGAAGCTGCCTAAATTCAACCCGACGCTAAAATTAACCCTCAGCACAACATTTTCCCGCGATGGAAGCCTGGGGTTCGCAGGGCCCGGCTCGCTCACCCCGTTACCAGCAGGACAAACAGGTCGCCGTACCTCCGTGAGGATGGATTTGCCGGGCTAGGATCGCAAGGAGAGGGGAAAAGCACCCCTCCCGCGGGCCCGACAGCGGGAGCGGCGCCGGGCATGCGGGAGAGGCGGCCCTACCCGCTGAGCATCCCCCGAGCGCCGCAGGCACCCCCTTCCCGGAGAGGGATCCCCTTCCCAGAAAGGGACCCCCGCCCCGCCCGCCTCCCAGCACGTGATCGCCTTCCTCCTCTTCCTCTTCCTCTCCCTGCCCCCACCTCGCCCCAGCAAGACAGCGGGCTCCCTACCGAAGGGGACAAACCCGCGCCCTCCCCGGGGAGAGCGGCGGCACCGGCANGCGAGGGCTCAGGGGACAGGCGGCGCGGGGGACAGACCCCAGGCGGAGGCAGCGCGGGCGGCCCATAGATAAGGCTCTTATCTTTGAGTGTCAACACCGCTAAGCTGTAGTGGAGCCGTCGGAACGAGCAGAAGGACTGGTTAGCTGTCGTTCGCCCGGATTCCACTTGTGTGGAATCACAGCACAGTCCTTGTCTTTGCAGAGATTAGCAACAGAGAATCACTGAGTATTCTGAGTTGGAAGGGACCCTCAAGGATCATCGAGTCCAACTCCTGACCCTGCACAGGGCACCCCAAGAATCACACCATGTACCTGAGAGCATTGTCCAAACACTTCTTGAACTCTGTCAGGCTTGNCGAGCGCCGCAGGCACCCCCTTCCCGGAGAGGGATCCCCTTCCCAGAAAGGGACCCCCGCCCCGCCCGCCTCCCAGCACGTGATCGCCTTCCTCCTCTTCCTCTTCCTCTCCCTGCCCCCACCTCGCCCCAGCAAGACAGCGGGCTCCCTACCGAAGGGGACAAACCCGCGCCCTCCCCGGGGAGAGCGGCGGCACCGGCACAGGACGAAATGGGGAAAGGGAACGGAGGGAAGGGAAAGGAAAGGAAGGAAGAGGGGGCCGGGCCGGGCCGCACCGGCGGCCCCACGGCGCCATCGCCAGCAACACGCCCCGCATCCCCCTCGGCCTATTCCCCCCCGTGTTGCCCTCGCCCCCCGCTCCGGGCGAGGGGGCAGCGAGCTCACCCCGGCGCGCCGCTCCGGCCCCGCAGAGACGGCCCCGCCGCACCGGGCAGAGCCGCAGGCCGCGGGGACG